>PVIY010000429.1:52699-207656 GCA_004026745.1 Myrmecophaga tridactyla
TATGAGTGCTGAATCATCATATTGATGCTTCTTTTTATGAATATGAGTGCTGAATCATCATATTGATGCTTCTTTTTGTCTCCAGTATCTTAGAGCAGTTAGAAATAAAAACCTAAAATTGTGGAATTGTAACCCATACCAAACTCTGAAATATGTTCTCCAACCAATTGTTGTGATGTACTTTGAAATTTATTACATTTATGTACATGTTTTTTAAAGAGAAGGAGGAGTATAACAGAGAAGCTAAGATTTAACAACTGAGTATGACTGCTGAATCATTATACTGATATATCTGTTGGTCTCCAGTGTCTTGGAGCAGCTAGAAGAAAAAATGAAAAATCGTGGAACTGTAACTCATACCACACTTCAAAATTTGTTCTACAACTACTTGTTAAAATGTACTTGGAAATTTAATGTTTTTTTGTATATATGTTATATTTCACAATATAAAAAACATTAAAGAAGCTATGCTTGTTCAAATTTAGAAACAATGGGTAAGTAAATACATATAAAAGATCAAATTATAAAATTACGTGACTTCAGGTGATTTCAATGTTTCATTTTAATGTTCTTTTAAATCAAGGTACATTTGACATACAATAAATGGCACAGATTAAAATTGTGCAATTTGATAAGTTTTGATAAATGTGTTTGCCTCTGACTCTATCATCACAATAAATACAATGAGCATGTCCATTATCTGCATTTGTTTCCTTATGCACCATCATAATGGCACCCCCCTCTTCCCTGTCCCCAACTTCCCTCATCATCCTCAATCTGAGTTTATATTTCTATACATTTGTTTATATTTCCTAAAGTATTATATAAATGGAATCATACAATATGGACTCTTTTTGTGTGTGAATTCTTTCACTCAGCATAATTATTTTGTGATTCATCCATGTCAATTTTTATATGACTATTCTACATAGTAGACTTTGATTTCTCTCATCCCAACTTTTGTGCTACTGTCATACATTTTACATTTACTACTGTCATACAATTAAACTGTTAATCAAGTCTTCTGTCCATTTTTAAATTAAGCTGTTTGTCTTTTATAGAGTTGAAGGATTTCTTTATATGTTTTGTATGTCAAACCCTTATCAGATGTGTGGTTTCTAGAAATTTTCTCCTGTTCAGCAGGTTGCCTTTTCATTTTCTTGACAAAGTTCTTTGAAACACAACAGCTTTTAATTTTGAGGAGGGAGGTCCCATTTATCTATTTTTTCTTTCATTGCTTGTGTTTTGGGTAAAAAGTCTAAGAAACCATGGCATGCCACAAGATCTTTTTTATTTATTTATTTTTTTAAATTTGCATATGGGCAGGAGGCACCAGGGATCGAACTCCAGACCTCCAGCACGGCAGGTCGGAGCTCTGCCTGCTGAGCCACGGCAGCCGCCCCACAAGATCTTGAAGATGCTTCACTACTTTTTCTTCTAGGAATTTTATGGTCCAGACTCTTATGTTTAGGTCTTTGAACCATTTTGAGTTATTTTTTGCATTATATGTGAAAGGGATCCTCTTTCATTCTTTTACCTATAGATATCCAGTTCTCCCAGCACCACCTATTAAAGAGAGTATTTATCCCGTTTCCATGAACTAGGCAGGTTTGTCAAATATTAATTGGCCATAGATACTAGAGTCTAGTTTTGAATTCTCAATTCAATTGCATTGGTCATTATAGCTATCTTTATGCCAGTACCATGCTAATTTGAACACTGGAGCTTTGTAACATGCTTTAAAGCGAGGAAGTGTGAGTCTTCCAACTTTTTCACAATACGTTTTTAGCTATTCAGGGCCTCTTACCCTTACAAATAGATTTGATAATTGGCTTTTGACTTTTTCAGAGTAGTTGTTGGAATTTTGATCGGGATTACATTGAATTTGTAAATCAATTTTGGTAGAATTGACATCTTCACAATATTGAGTGTTTTAATCCATGAACCTGGAATGACATTCCATTTATTTAGGTCTTCTTTGAATTCTTTTAGAAATGTTTTATAGCATTCTGTGCATAAATTCTTCACATCCTTGGTTACATTTATTCCTAGATACACAATTCTTTTAGTTGCTATTATAAATGGCATTTTTCTTACTTTCCTCTTCATATTGCTCATTATTAGTGTATAGAAAGCTACTGATTTTTATCTGTTATCTTGTATCCTGCCCCTTTGATGGACTCATTTATTAGCTCTAGTAGTTTTGTTGTAGTTTTCCAGAACTTCTATATATATATAGGGGTCATGTCACCTTCAAAGAGTGAACATTTTGCTTCTTTCTTTCCAATTTGGATGGCTTTTATTTATTTTTCTTGCCTAACTGCTCTTGTTAGAACTCCTAACACAAAGTGGAATAACAGTGATGACAGTGGGCGCCCTTGTCTTGTCCCTGTTCTTAGAGCGAAGGCTTCCAGTCTTTCACCATTGAATATGATGTTAGCTGTGGGTTTTTCATATATACCCTTAAAATCATGTTGAGGAAGCATCTTTCCATTCTTATCTTTCAAAGTGTTTTTATCAAAAAGCATACTGGATACTGTAGGCTTTAGTTTGCTAAAGCTGCCAGAATGCAACACACCAGAGGTGGATCAGATTTCATAAGGGGATTTATTTAATTACAAATTTATAGTTCTCTAGAGGAAAGACAGCTAGCTGTTGTCTGTGTTTCTGTGTCACATGGGAAGGCACATGGTGACATGTGCTGGTCTTCTTTCCTGGCTTCTGGGTTCCAATGGCTTTCCCTGGGGCATTTCCTTTCTGCATCTCCAAATGTGTGGGCTGAGCTGCGAGTGCTGAGATGAGGCAGGCTGAGCTGCTGAGCTTTCTTCTGATCTCTCTCTTTTAAGCCTCTAGCTAATTAAATTAACCTCCCTCATTGTGGAAGGCACTACCCTTAGCCCACCACAAATGTAATCAGCCATAGGTGAATATCACGTACGGATGATTTAAGTCCACAGAAACATAACAATGGAGCATCAACACCTGGCCAAGTTGACACCTGAATCTAACTACCACACTGTCAAATGCCTTTTCTGTGTCAATTGGGATGGTCATGTGGTTTTATCCTTTCAATTCACAAATGTGATGTATTACATGAATTGATTTTCTTGTTTTGATCACACTTGCGTGCCTGGGAAAACCCTGCCAGATCATGGTGTATAATTCTTTTGATGTGATGTTGGATTTGATTTGCAAGTATTTTGTTGAGGATTTTTGCACCCATATTCATTAGAGAAATTGGCGTGTAATTGTCTTTTCTTGTAGTATATGTATCTGGCTTTGGTATTAGAGTGACATTTGCTATTGGAGAGATTATTTATAGAATGAATTAGGTAGTATTCCCTCCTCTTCAATTTTTTTTTGATGAATATGAGAAGGATTGGTATTAATTCTTTTTGGAATGTATTGTAGAATTCATCTGTTAAACCATCTGGACCTGGGCTTTTCTTTGATGGGAAGTTTTTGACTTATAATTGGTCAGTTGAGGTCTTCCATTTCTTTTAGAGTCATTATAGGTTTAGGTTGTTCATAGTATTCTGTTATGATCTTTTTTATTTCTGTGGGTCGATAATAATGTACCCCCTCCCATTTCTGAATTTATTTATTTTGATCTTCTCTCTTTTTTTCTTTGTCAGTCTAAGTGTCAATATCATTGTTTTTTCAAAGAACAAACATTTGGTTTTGTTAATTTGCTCTAGTTTTTAATTCTCAATTTCATTTATTTCTGCTCTAAACTTTGTTGTTTCTTTCTTTCTGCTTGTGTTGGGATTAGTTTGCTGTTCTTTTTCTTGTTCCTTTAAGGGTGCAGGTAGGGCTTTGATTTTAGCTTTTTCTTCTTTTTTAATGTAAGATTTAGGGCTATAAATTTCCCTCTCAGCACTTCATTCACTGCATCTCATGAAGTTTTTTTTTTTTAATTTGCATATGGGCAGGAGGCACCAGGGATCGAACTCCAGACCTCCAGCACGGCAGGTCGGAGCTCTGCCTGCTGAGCCACGGCTGCCACCCTCTCATGAAGTTTTGATATGCTGTATTCTTCTTTTCATCTGTCTCAAGATATTTACTGATTTCTCTTGTAATTTCTTCTTTTACCTACTGATTGACGAGTGTGTTAACTCCCATATATTTGTAAATTTTCCAGTTTTTGACCTGTTATTGATTTCCAGCTTCATTCCATTATGGTCAGAGAAGAGTGCTTTGTCTAATTTAAATCTTTTTAAATTTATTGAGGCTTGTTTTATGATGCAATGTGTGACCTATCCTGAAGAATGTTCCACGAGCACTTGAGAAGAATGTATATCCTGCTGTTTGGGGGTACAATGGTCTGTATATGTCTGTTAGGCCTGTTTCATTTATTATGCTATTCAAGTTCTCCATTTCCTTATTGAGCCTCTGTTTTGATGGTCTCTATCTATTGTTGAGAGTGGTGCATTGAAGTCTCTAACTATTATTGCAGAGACATCTGTTTCTCCCTTCAATTTTGCCAATGTTTTCCTCCTCTATTTTGGAGCTACATGGTTAGGTGTATAAATATTTTTGATTGTTAATTATTCTTGGTGGACTTCCCCTTTTGTTAATATTTAGTATCCTTCCTAGTCTTTTAAAACAGTTTTGCATTTAAAGTCTATTTTGCCTGATATTAGCATAACTACCCCAGTTCTTTTGGTTACTATTTGTGTGAAATATCTTTTTCCAGTCTTTCACTTTCAACTTATTTATGCCTTTGGACCTTAGGTGAGTCTGTTGTAGACAGCATGTAGGATGGATCATAATTTTTTATCCATTTTTCCAATCTGTGTCTTTTGATTTGGGGAGTTTAATCCACTCACACTCAATGTTATTACTGTAAAGGCAGCACTAACTTGAACCATTTTATCCTTTGGTTTTATGTCATATCTTATTTTTGTCCCTCTTTATACCCTTTTATTTGCCTTTATTGAAAACGCTCACTTGTACATTCTTCTCCAGACCTATCTCTCCTGTCTTATCCTTTCAGCCTGCAGAACTCCCTTCAGTACTTCCTGTTGAACAGGTCTCTTGATGATAAACTCTTTGTGTCTGTTTGTCTGTGAATATTATAAACTCTCCCTCATTTTTGAAGGACAGTTTTGCTGGATAAAGAATTCTTGGCTGGCAGTTTTCTTCTTTTGGTACCTTAAATATACCACTGCCTTCTTTTTTTTTTTTTTTTTTTTTTTTTAATTTGCATATGGGCAGGAGGCACCAGGGATCGAACTCCAGACCTCCAGCATGGCAGGTTGGAGCTCTGCCTGCTGAGCCACGGCAGCCGCCCTATACCACTGCCTTCTTGCCTCCATGGTTTCTGATGAGAAAATGGCATTTAGCCTTATTATGGTTCCTTGTACATGACAATTCACTTTTCTTTTTCTGCTTTCAGGATTCTTGCTTTATCTTTGGTATTTGACATTCTGATTGATATATGTTTCGAAATAGGTCTACTTGTATTTATTCTGTTTGGAGTACATTGTGCTTCTTGGACATGCATATTTATGTATTTCATGAGAATTGGGAAATTTTTGGTCATTATTTCCTCAGATATTCTTTCTTCCCCTTTTCCCTTCTCTTCTCCTTCTGGGACAGTCATGACACATACATTTGTGCCCTTCACGCTGTCATTCAAATCCCTGAGATCCTGCTCAAATTTCCATTATTTTCTATATCTGTTCTTTTGCCTGCATGATTTTAATTGTCTTATCTTCTTGTTTGCTGATTCTTTCTTCTGCTTTAAAATCTGCTGTTTATACCTCTAATGTATTTTAATGCCTTCTATTGTGACTTTCATTCCTATAATTCTGTTGTTTCTTTTCATACTTTCAATTTCATCTTTATGCTCACCTCGTGTCTTCTTAATATCCTTTATATTCTTAGCCATATTTTTCTTCATCTCCTTGAATTCATTTAGGTAATTCATTTGAACATTTTTGATTATTTGTTAGAAATTAAGTTTAATTTGTTTCTTTGACTGGGCTTATCTTCCTGTTTCTTGGTATGCTTGTGATTTTTTGCTAATGTCTAGGCATCTGATTATCTTGATGAATTTACCCTAAAAGTTCATTTTTATCTCTTGCCCAGGGTTTTATTTTTCATTGGTTTTTTGTTAAGGCCCCTCTTTGACATTTGGTGCAACTTATTTTAGACATTTAGAATTGCCTGTGTTTAACTGATCACATGTTTTTTCCGTTCTTTTTCACCTGGTTTTTGCCCTTGAAATGCAGTACAATTTTTAAGATTACACTATTTGTGCAATTATTTCATCCCCAGGAGATAGCTTCCTTTTCTCTGTTCCTTCTCTGAGCATCTTATTGGTTCTTTTGTTTTTGTTTCACTTTTATAGTTGTTTTTACACTCCTTTTGTTGTCTCTAGCTGCTTTTGCCTGGAGGGCTAATTCTGGGAGGAGGGTTTCTGCATTTCAGACTTTCCCAAGTCAGTATTTCCCAGCTCAAACAGGGCCAGTTTTTTTTGTAGATTTTTTTTTTTTACTCAAGCTGAGGAAATTGTTCTCTATTCCTATTTTTCTGAGACTTCTTATCATGAATAGGATAGAATTTTGTCAAATGCTTTTTCGGCATTGATTTAATTATGTGATTTTTCTTCTTTAGCCTATTAATAGAGTGGATTACAGTGAATGATTTTTGAATATTGATCCAGACTTGCATCTTGGAATAAACCCTACTTGGCCATGTATATAATTCTTTTTATATATTCTGAATTCTATTTGTTGATAATTTATTAAAGATTTTTGCATCTATATTCATGAAGGATATTGATCTATTTTTTCTTTTTTTGTGCTGTCATTGTTTGCTTTTAGCATTAATGTAATATTAACTTCACAAAATGAATTGGGAAGTGTTGTTCTCTCTTATTTTCTGGAGGACATCGTTTGTCTTTAAATTCTTGGTAGAATTCTTGAGTAAAACCATCTGGGAGTGGACATTTCTTTTGGGGGGAGTTTTCATATCTCAATTTTATTTTCTCAATAATTACAGAGCTATTAAAATTACTTATTTCATATTGAGAAAGTTTTTGAGGAAGTGGTCCATTTCATCAAAGTTATCAAATTTATGTGTGTAGAGTTGTTTGCAGTATTTCTCTATTATCTTTCCATGCCTGCTGGGTCTCTAGTCATAGTGTTTGTGTCATTCCAGATATTGATAATTTTGTGTCTTTTCCTTTTGACATTGTCAGTCTTACTAGAGATTTGTCAACTTTGAAATCCAGTTTCCATAATCAGCTTCCATTTTCCCTGGAGGGGGCAGGCTCCTCATTACTGCTGGCTGGGGTGGGCATTCTGGCCACTGATGCATGTGATTGGGTTACATATTACCAGTCAGTAGAGACTAAAGACCTGACTTTTCTTTAACACCATAATTCTGTGGGTTTTGGGGTGCCAAGTTATAGCTTCATTAAAGTGTGTGTAGGGGTGGAACCACAGTTCTTGCTATGATGTTTGGGGGGAGTGGAACTATTATCATCTAAAAGTTTTGTCTTACTATGCTGCCCTTTTCATGGTCTTTTGGCTAGAAAGGACAGACATTTGTTGAGGAGTTTTTGCCTCTGCCTATTGGTATTTCCAGGTTGCCTGAGGCAAAAAAACAAAAAGCAAAAAACAAAAGAACAAATTCCAGGGAACTTACCACACTATCATTCTTTGGGCCTTGAGTTTTTCAGCTGGTCTGCCTTCTTCCTTCCATCTTTCAGTGTATTCTAATGTTTGGTTTATAGATAATGTACTTAACAGGAAGAATAGGGAGAAGTCTGAGTAAGTTTTACTTGGTTACTTTTTCTTATTAACATGGACTGTATTTTCCTACCTCTTTTTATGTCTAGGTTATGATTAGATGCCAGGCTTTGTGAAATTCATCTTCTTGGTTGCTGGATATTTTGTATTCCTATAAAATTCTTGAGCTTTGTTTTAGAATTCATTTAAGTTACTTGGAATCAGGTTGAGCTTTTTGAATCTTACTTTTATGACCTTTCCAGCAGGATTAGACTAGTGTTGAGTCTAGGGCTAATTATTACTCACTGCTGAGGAAACATCCTCTGTATACTCTATCCAGTGCCCAATAAATCTTGATTTTTTTCCATTCTGGCTCATGGGAATAGGCACTATTTCCAGACCTGTGTGAATGTTGGGTACTGTTCCCTGTTAGTCTTGTGGGTATTACTTTTGCAGTCTTGGGTAGTTTCTTCACATGGATATAAACATCTGTACTCATATTAATATTCCAAGAAATCCTCTGCTCATCTCCAAAGTTCCCTCACTATGCACCTCTCTCTGACCTGGTATTCTGATTTGCAAGCTCTAGTCATCTTGATTACCTGGATTCTAAGCTCCATATTCTCAATTTAGGAATTCTACTGCACTCAATCTGGGTTTCCCCTCCCTGCACTGTAGCCTGGAAACTCTCCCAGTAAGTTACAGTAATTACAGCGATCACCTTGTTTGTTTCCCAATCCTCTGGGATCACTGTTTTTCATTCTTTGATGATTTGTATATTTGGTCCATTCTTTGGGTAATTTCTGGTAGGAAGGCAAATGTGGTTCCTATTACTCCCTTATAACCAGAAAATACCTGTTTTTAACATCTGAAAACATGTGTGACTGGAGTCATACAACCTTTCACAACACTTCTAGCTCTATCATTCTATGATTTCACAGTTTGAAGTTCAAGTGCATGGAGTAGATGATGTCATTGTTCTCCCTTTCTAAATGTAGAGTACTGAGGCATAAGACAGACTTTTAAAGTAGGAAAAATATGAATATTAACACTCAGTAGGTTAAATAAGGATTATACATAGCCTAGTTTCAGTTCAGGTCCAATTTTGCTGCCAAGTGAGTTTGTCAGTTCTTTCCAAATGTACAAAATTTTGGTTTTTAGCTATTTGTATTTCAGAATTTTGGTCAAGGGATTGTATACCTGTATTGTTATTTAATCTTCACAGTCACCCTTTGAAATAGCTATTTAACTGTGGTCATTTTCAAAAAGAGGAAAATAAAGCATGGAAGGTTAAGTGACTTGGCCCAGGTCCTCAAGTTAGCAAAGAGTAGAGATAGTATTCAAACAGACATCCTGGCTCCAGAATCCAAGGTTTTATCCATTGAACAATTCTGCCTCTCCTAAAAGAAGCCTCCAGCCAGGGCAACCAAGAAGTTGGGCCTGACCAAAGGTGTCTTTTCTCTGTGCCACCATTATCTGAGTATATATTGCACTTGTCTTGGACCCAGATAGATTCTTGCCTGTACTGAGGAAGCTCCTGTATTTGCTTCAGGAACACCTCAGGGAGCTTGGGGATCTGTTCTGCCCTGAAATGGAATCTGGTGTAATCTGAGTTCTATGTCTTGCAGGCCAGATTACCCAATTGTTGTCTAAAATGATAGTTTGATACATTGGGATGGATTTTGATTGTGTCTATATTTGAAAGTTAGCTTCTGATGGTGTTTGCTGAAAGCTCTGTTTGTTATTACTTCTATCCTAAGGGGTTCCAGTCTCCTCTCTAGATGCTTCAGATCCACTTTGGCTATACAGGTTGTGCCCTGCAGAGAATTCATGGCCAAGAGGATACTTAGGAGCTGAAATTCAGTCTGTGATCCACTCCACAATCTGTGGCTGCCAACCCAAGTGCACAGGATGACATCTGTTGAGAGGAAGGGGGCCCAGGTCTAATGTGTACATAACTGGTCCCTGGGCTACTGAAGGGTCCTGCCCTAAGGGTTCCTTCACCCTACCATGGCTACAAGGTAGAATGACCTTAGCAGGGATTCTTCAAAATATCTGAAGCCTGAGCACCTAGCTCAGGTAGCTCTTAATATTACACTGACTTTTCCTTCTTATGATATTGCCCTAATTATTTAAGCTCACTTTTTTGTTTGTTTTAAATTGTTTTTTTCTCTATTTAAGCTCACTTTTATGCTTTCTCCTTTTACTCTACATTTTCTCAAAAAGCTAGATAAATACCAGGTGGGCTCTCACATGTCATATTCCTAGAGGTTTATATTCATCACAACACTTTAGTATTATGCCTAGTCAATGTGCAATACTATGCGTTATCGGTTACTGAAGAGAGAAGTGGAGAAAACGTGGACATAGTTAAAATCAATTTACCTTTGGAAGACTATGTGGGTTTGGATTTAATATCTTGGGGAGAAAAGGATCTATGTTTATCTTTCAGCAATTAAATTCAGACAACAGGGCATATTTTCCATTTGTCTTGGTCTCTACTGTCAAAACATTAGTTCATACATGAGTTTTCATACCAACTGTTTTGCCAGAATTTTGTTCTTACCACTACCCTCTTTCTCTTACTTAATTCAGTTCTTTTTAAATTTATTCAACAAATGTTAATTTCCTTTTGGTTCTTTCCATTTTTCTCAGGAAAAAATACTTTTAAACAATCTCCCCAATCAGGAAAACATTTCCATTCCTATATTCTGTCCTCAAAGAAGACATCATCTTATCATACAAATGCTGGAGCTTTCCCCTTTGCATTTGGTTAGAAGTATCAGAAAAATAAGAAGATGTGAGCATGTTGGATATGCTACTGGTGTTAAACTTTTCACATTTTTTGTTAGACTGCGATTTTCTACCAAGTGTTTAATTTAGAATTATCTGGGGCATTCTTGATAAAAATGCAGATTTCTGGGCCTGCCACAGGCCTGCTGAATCAGATAAAAGTCTGAGAATCACCAATTTAAAAGTCAAACACTATGAAGGCAGGTGCCACTCCTTTACCCATCCTCATACATCCTTAATAATGGAAACAATGCATAGGATAATTACTGAAGAGTTATTTTGTTTGAATTTCCTTTTATTATGTGAATATTCGATAAGGCAAAGCTATTCTTGTTACATGAATCAACAAAATATATTCTCTGCTTTGAGATTGAGTTTTAGAGATCTGCACTCCTGCATAATTAGTGCTAGAAAATATCCTTCACCAGCTCACTACTATTGACAATGACAAAGAAATTTGCTTTTCATTAATGCATTATCACGGTGTGTTGAAATGTTTGGAGGGTGAGAAACAGTTTTCTCTCCCTGACAACGGTGGCTTGCCATAACCTTCACATGAGCACATTTAGTTCTACATCATATGCAGTAGTCAGGGAGAAAACTTAAAACTCCTACTGTTATGTCCCCAAAAGGGCTGATAAGCTTCTCTGGGGAGGCTCAGACATGCCAATACTGTGCCAATACCAGTTTATATTGATCCATAAGCCAAAGTGCAATCACTTGGCCTCAGAATCCCTGACATGTTCAACCCTCTGACTTCCATTTTAATGAACGCTTATTTAGTCTTTGATTAGAATACATTTCATTAAGATCAAGCTATAAAATCTGATTTTAACTTAAACCCTGTGGCATTAAAAAAATTTTTTTTTTACTTAATTCCACATATATCTAGATTTAATTTCAATCTAGTAACATACAGTACTGGGAGCTTGAAAAATCACCACTATTAGATTTCTAAGACTGAGAATAAATAAATCAACTTTGTGAAAAAGAAAAATTGAGTAGCCTATGCTTCACTGATTCACTAGAAGCCAAAAACACTGTGGTTAGAAATGAAGTCAAATAAGTAATTTGGTAACTCAAATCTAAGCCCAGAGACTTGTTGAAAAATAGAAACAGATGCATGGGAAAGGGAAAATAGCTAATATTTTATAAAAACTAACCCCAAATAATGTGCAGGTAAGAAGATTATAGCATTCCACACCAACTATTCAAATTAAAAAGCTTTATTTACATATCTGCTAGTTAAAAGTACAGAGTGAGGTGCGAAGGATTTCTGAATGGAACACGAGACTTTAAGTGCCTAATAACAATTTCTTGGTGTCAAAGGAAAGATTGAAAAAAAAACCCAGATGATATGAAAAAGAAGTTTGTCTACTCATTTCAATTTCTGGAGTTAATATCTCTTAACAGGATTACATTTGTCTATATTTTGAGAGTGGAATGTCTCTATCGTAAACATGTACTGAATTATTTTGTAAGCCATCCAGAGGCAACATGGTACAAACATGGCAAAAGTTTGGGCCAAGTTTGTGTGCTCCCATCCTGAGAATGGACAGAGCAATCCCCCAAAGAAAAACAAAAATGAACATCCCCTCAGAATGCATGTCAGCCTTTGTGTGGTTCAAAGAGACATTTCATAAAAAGAACTATACTTCCTCATGAAATAGAGTTGGTCTTCTTTTATTTATTTTTTAACTGATGAGGTTGTTTGTGTCTATGCTGGATGTGCCAGATGGAAAGGTTTACTCATTAGAGGCAGCTGTTTTAGCAAATTACCTCACTACTGCATAATGACCGAGTTATAACAGACTATTGAAGAAAATCCTTTCTCTTCCCAGTGAGATCATGAAAACCAGAAACAAATTCAATGAGATTTTTGATTTACTTTGGAAATGGTTCAGTTGGACACATGGGTGATAAGATGAGGTATTTATTTTGTTCATATTTCATTCAATATTTATATATAACAGCATAAATATAGCATATAGAATTACAATTTGATTTTTTTTCAACTAATGGATTCATTATCTTTGGTGGATGATCTCATTAGTTCCTTAAGTAGGAATGATTCTACTGGGGAAGATTTTCCCCTCTACAATATCCAATTTAAAATATATGTATGCTTTATACATGCTAATAGATCTCGTTTTCATGTTGGAGCCTCACTATTATAGCATTACTCTTGAGATTCTTAAAAAGGGGAGATTGCCCACTCAGGTTTCCTTCCTTGCCTAGTAAAGTCTCTTTATTTCTCCACATAAAATTTTTTGAATAGGTTGCAAAAAAAGCCTACTTTACAGTGAGTTTCTGTTGCATGTATACTTTTAACAAGGACGCATATGATAGCATTCATATGTATATGGCACACAACTCATAAAGTGCTTACGTATATGTGTGTGTATGTACACACACATATATTCTCATTTTATCCTCATAATAACCCTGTGAAATAATTATCCCATTTAACAGAGGTGAAGATTGCAAGTTCAGTTATGTTTGATGACCCTCATCTAGGTCAAAGAAACTGGGGAGTGGTGAAGCCACTCCAGGTCATTTTTGACAGGTCAAAGTTTAACTTTATCTGGAGCCATCCAGTTTGAATCACACTACCAGAAAACATACACCTGAAATGTGAAGGCTCTTATTATTTTTAAATCACAGACATGCATATTACTGCTATGGGCATATGATACAGCAAAAATCTACTTGTATATGTATTCATTTTCAGGTTAATGGATCATTTTATTTTCCATAGCACTTTTCTTGTGTCCATGACTAATGGCACATAGTTTAGTAGAAGAGTTGCCACCTGAGTGCCATAACTGAACAATTATGCTGGCTTATATCATGCACAGCAAGATCTAGCCACATAGCTTCAAGTACTGAAATTTGGATGTAACACTATGAATGGTCGTTTTTGGGTTCATTATTATTATTATTGTAAGCTGAATTGTTGCCCATAATGATTTCACCTTTAATTTTAGTTACTTGTTATGATGGCATACAGTAGATCGAAGTTTTAGAAATCATACTTTATAAGAAGAAAAAGGTTTGCTTGATCTCTCCTCATAGGTAGAAGCGTCCCTCTTAATATGTATTCAAGTGAAAATGAGTATTTTCATTTCCTCTAAGAAATTGTATTTGTATATATGTATGTATGTGTATATATGTATATGTATATATGTATATATATGTGTGTGTGTATATATATATATGTATATATATATATATATACACACACATATATATATATGTATACCTCCAGAAGACTAAGTTGTTGAAGGTATTAAAATTCTATTTAATGAGTAGAAGTTGATTAACTCATTTCAATTTCTGGAGTTAATATGTCTTAACAGGATTACATTTGTCTATATTTTGAGAGTGGAATGTCTCTATCGTAAACATGTACTGAATTATTTTGTAAGCCATCCAGAGGCAACATGGTATGAACATGGCAAAAGTTTGGGCCAAGTTTCTGTGCTCCCATCCTGAGAATGGACAGAACAATTGCCCAAAGAAAAACAAAGATGTACATTCCCTCAGAATACATGTCAACCTTTGTGTGTTTCAAAGAGACATTTTTGAACCAGGAATAGAAACTTAGAATAGAATAGATGTTATGGATTTCCTTCTAGATCATGGCAACAAAGCGAGTATCAAAGTGAGCCACACGAATTCTTTGGTTTCCCAGTGCATATAAAAGTTAACTTTCCATATACTATAGTCTGTTAAATATGCAGCCACATCGTGTTTAAAAATCCAACGTACAGGGCGGCTGCTGTGGCTCAGCAGGCAGAGCTCCGACCTGCCGTGCTGGAGTTCTGGAGTTCGATCCCTGGTGCTCCTGCCCATATGCAAATTAAAAAAAAAAAATCCAACGTACATACATCAATGTACAAATACTTTATTGCCAAAAAATGCTGTCATCTGAGCTTTCAGCAAATAATACTCTTTTTTTTTTTTGCATGGACAGGCACCAGGAAGTGAACCTGGGACTCCAGCATGACAGGTGAGAACTCTGCCACTAAGCCACTGTGGCCTGCCCAAGTAGTACTCTTTTTGCTGGTGAAGGGTCTGGCCTAGATGTTGATGGCCACTGACTGAGGAGGGTGGTGTTACTGAATGTTGGGGTAGCTGTGACAATTTCTTAAAATAAGACAACAATGAAGACTGCCTCATCAAATCACCTTTCACAAAAGATTTCTCTGGAGCATCCAGTGTTGTTCGATAGCATTTTAACCACAGTAGGATTTCTTCCAAAACTGAAGTCTATCCCCTCAAACCCTGCTACTGCTTTGTCAACTAAGTTGATGTAATAGTCGAAATGTTTTGTTGTCATTTCAACAACATTGAGAACATCTTCACCAGGATTAGATTTCATATCAAGAAACCACTTTCTCTGATCATCCTTAAGAAGCAACTCTTCATATGTTTAAGTTTTATTGTGAAATTGCAGCAATTCAGTCACATCTTCAGGCTCCACTTCTAATTATAGTTCTCTCATTATTTTTACCACATTTGCAGTTCCTTTCTCCACTGAAATCTTGAACCCCTCAAAGTAATGTGTGAGGGTTAGAATCACCTTCTTCCAAACTCTTGTTAATGTTGATGCTTTGACCTCCTTCCATGAATCAAGAATGTTCTTTTTTTTAATTTGCATATGGGCAGGAGGCACCAGGGATCCAACTCCAGACCTCCAGCACGGCAGGTCGGAGCTCTGCCTGCTGAGCCACGGCAGCCACCCAAATCTTTGCTTTTTTTTTAATTTGCATATGGGCAGGAGGCACCAGGGATCGAACTCCAGACCTCCAGCACGGCAGGTCGGAGCTCTGCCTGCTGAGCCACGGCAGCCGCCCAAGAATGTTCTTAAAGGCATCTAAAATGATGAATCCTTTCCAGGGATTTTCAATTTACTTTTCCCAAATCCATCAGAGGAATCACAATGGATAGCAGCTATGGCTTTACAAAATATAGTTCTTAAATAATAAGACTTAAAAATCAAAAGGACTCCTTGATCCATGGGCTGCAGAATGGATGCTCTGTTAGTGGACATAAAATAAGCATTCATCTCATTGTACATCTCCTTCAGAGCTCTTCGGTGACCAGGCCCATTGTCAAAGAGCAGTCATATTTTGGAAGAAATCCTTCTTTCAAACAGTGGACTTAAAATATTCAGTAAATCATGTTTTAGTTTGTTTCAGGCTTTGTTGTTCCATTTTTAGAGCATAGGCAGAGTAGATTTAGCATAAACCTTATGGGCCCTTGGAGTTTTGGAAAGGTAAATGGGCATTGGAGTCAATTTAAAGTCACCAGTGGCGTTAGTGCCTAACAAGAGAGTTAGCCTGTCCTTTGAATCTTTGGAGCCAGTCACTGTCTTCTCTTCTCTAGCTATGAAAGTCCTAGATGACATTTCCTTCTAATAGAAGGCTGTTTCACCTGCATTGAAAATCTGTCCTTTAGTGTATCCCCCTTCATCAATGATCTTAGCTGGATCTTCTAAATAACTTGCTGCAGCCTCTACCTTAGCAGTTGCTGCTTCACCCTGCACTTTTATATTCAGAGGTAGCTTCTTCCCTTAAACCTCATGAACCAACCACTGCTTGCTTCAAACTTTTCTTCTGCATCTTCCTTTACCTCTCTCAGTTCGAAGAACTGAAGAGAGTTAGGGTCTTATTATGGATTAGGCCTTGGCTTAAGAGAATGTTGTGACTGATTTGATCTTCTATCTAGATCACTAAAAGTTTCCCTGTATCAGCAATAAGACTGTTTAGCTTTCTTATCTTTCACATGTTCACTGGAGTAGTGCTTTTAATTTCTTTCAAGAAATTTTCCTTTGAATGCACAACTTGGCTAAATGTTTCCTTCAAGAGGCATAGCTTTTGGCCTGTCTTGGCTTTTGATGTGTCTTCCCCACTAAGTTTAACCATCCCTATCTTTTGATTGAAAATGAGAGATGTGCAAATCTTCCTTTCACTTGAACACTTAGAAATCAACGTAGGTTTATTAATTGACTTAATTTAAATATTTCTGAGTCTTAATGAATAAGGAAGCCCAAGGAAAGGAAGGGCTATGAGGGAATGACTGGCTTTTGAGAAGTCAGAACACACACAACATTTATTGGTTAGGCTTGCCATGTGACATGGGCATAATTTCTGGCAACCCAAACAATTACAATAGTAACAGCAAAGATTAACTGATTACAGTTCACCACAATGGACACAAAACTTATGAAAATGTTTGAAATACTGTGAGAATTACCAAAATGTGACAAAAGGTATGAAGTGATCACAGGCTTTTGGAAAAATATCATCAATAGACTTACTTGACACAGGGTTTCCAATAATCTTCAATCTGTAAAAAAGCAAACAAAAATAATTCAGTATCCATAAAGCACAATAAAGTGAAATGCAATAAAAGGAGATATGCGTGTATGTGAAAAACCCACAGTTTTAACATCGTACTCAATGGTGAAAGACTAAAAGCTTTCCCCCTAAGATCAGGAACAGCACAAGATGCCCACTCTCATGATTATTATTAAACATTGTAGAGGCCAGAACCATTAGACAGGAAAAAGAAAGAAAAGATATCCAAATTGGAAAGGAAAAGGTAAAATTTTCTGTACTTGCAGATGATATGTTTCTATATATAGAAAAATCCTGAAAAATCCACAACAAATTTGCTAGAGCTAATAAATGAATTCAGCAGTATGGCAGGGTATAAGATAACATGAAAATATCAGTAGTGTTTCTATACACTGGTAATAAATAACCAGAAGAGGAAATGAAGAAAAATATTCCATTTACAATAGCAATAAAAAATCAAATAACTAGGAATAAATTTGACGAAGGATGTAAAGGACATGTACACAGTAAACTACAAAATATTGCTAAAAGAAATCAAAGAAGATCTAAATAAATGTATATCATTCCAAGTTCATGGGTTGGAAAACTGAATATTATTAAAATGCCAATTCTTCCCAAAGCAATTTACATATAAAATAAAACTGCAAGCAAAATTCCAACAGTCTTGTTGTTGTTGCAGAAATGGAAAAACCAATTACCAAATTTATATGGAAAGATAAAAAGCCCCAAAAAGCCAAAGCCATATTGAAAAAGAAGAAATTGGTGGACTCATATTTTCTGATTTTAAAACTTATTTCAAAGCTACAGCAATCAAAATGGTGTGATACTGGTTCAAGGACAAATACAGACACATGAAATTGAATTGAGTTCAGAAATAAACCCTCCCATGTATGGGCAATTGATTTTTGACAAGGGTGCCAAATAGACTCAGTGGGGAAACATTAATCTCTTCAACAATGGTCCTGGGAAAACTAATTCTCCGTTTGCAAAATAATAAAGATGAATCACTACCTCACACCATATGTAAAATCAACTAAAAATGGATCAAAGACCTAAATATAAGAAATAAAAATATAAAACTCCTAGAAGAAAACAGCGGGAAGCATCTTCAGGACCATGGGTTAGGCAATGGTTTCTTAAGCGTTTCACTGAAAGCTTGATCAACAGAGAAAAAAAAATAAATAGAACTCAATAAAAATTAAAAGTTCGTACATCAAAGGATCTTAACATGAAAGTACAATGACCTTTTCTACAATTGGAGAAAATATTTGGAAACCACTTGATAAGGGCTTAACATCTAGAACATATATTAACTGTATTTTTATATATATAAAACATCCTACTGGTCAACAACAGAAATCCTACAAATCAATCACAAAAAGCAACAACCCAATTAAAACAATGAACAAAAACTTCAATAGACATTTTTTCAAAGAAGATATCCAATGGCCAATAAGCACATGAAATGGTTCTCAACATCATGAACCCTTAGGAAAATACACATCAAAATCACAAAGAATTACCATGTCACACCCACTAGGATGGCTGCTATTAAGAAAAGGAATGGAAAAATAACAAATGTCATAAAGGACGCAGAGAAATAGGACCACTCATTCATTGTTGGTGGGAGATGTAAAATGGTGTAGCTGCTGTGGAAAACAGTTTTGGCAGTTTCTCAGAAACCTAAGCACAGAATTACCATTCAGCCTAGCAATCCCACTTCCAGGTATATATCCAAAAGAATTGAACACAGGGACTCAAACAGATATTTGCACACCAATGTTCATAGCAACATTATTTACATTTGCCAAAAGATGGAAGCAACCCAGGTATCCATCAACTGATGAATGGATAAACAAAATGTGGAATATTCATATAATAGAATATTATTGAACTGTGAAAACAAATGAACTTCTGATACATGCAAAAAACATGGATGAACCTTGAAGACATCGTGTTGAATGAAATAAGCCAGACACAAAGGGACAAATATTGTATGATCTCACTGGTGTGAAATAACTAGACTAGGCAAGATCATAAAGCCAGAAACTAGAATACAGACAACCAGGGGCTGGGGTGGGGGTAGGGAATAGGAAATTAGTGCTTGATTTAGTACAGAGTTTCTGTTCGGGATGATGGAAAAGCTTTGGTAATGGGGCTTGTGGTGATGGTAGCACAACATTGTGAATGTAATTAACAGCACTGATTATATATTTGAATATGTTTAAAAGGGGGAAATTTTAGGTTGTATATATTTTACTATAATAAAAGTTATAAAAATACCCAGAGAACTATATAGAACAAATAGGGAGCACTAATGTAAACTATGGAGTAGAGTTAATAGTATAGTTGTAACAATAATATTTTTCATCAATTGTAACAATGGTACCATGCTAAGCCAAAGTGTTACTAATAGGGAAAACTGTATGTGTGTGCATGTGGGGGGTGCGGGAGAAGGGGTTGGGAACTTTGTATTTTCTCCATAATTTTTCTGTAAACCTACAATGCAATGAAAAAAAAATTAATTTAAAAAATTCTATTACCTGTTGACTCCTTTTTAAAGGAGGTTTTGGACTCCCATATGAGGAAACCATAGGTATTTTCCAGAAAGTGTGGAAACCTTGTTCCAGCAGGTATAGGTCTCAACACATTATTTGCACCCTGGCTCACTTAACTTGGAGAAGCAAGGAGGTGAGGAGAATGAAATGAAACCTCCCACAAGGCTCAAAGGTTTTATGCAAATCAGGACATTACAAGGGGAAAGTCTCACTTACTCCTGCATTATCCCTTTTGTTGGGCCTCTCTCTGCATAATTTCACAGAGCTCATAGTGCTATGATTGGAGCCTTACTGTAACTAAGGACAGCTGTGGAACAAAAGGGAAAGATTGCTTTTAATCTAATAGTCACCAGAGTTAAAAAAAAATAAAAAATAAAAAAGAAGGATGCGCTCCCTCTCCCGTTAGCAAATGCTACTGCTAGGACTATGAGCATTTTAAGGAGACTCCACATTTGCTTGTAACTTAGAGTTTATAAGCAGGTTTTCAAAATGCTAGACAATTGTACATCCAGTGAACAGAACACTCCATATTTCCTTTCCTAGCTTGATTAGTCAAAGCAGGGGAAGCCATTCTCTTGGTTCCAACTCTTTGGCAGTGCCTTGCATGTGAACGGCACCACTCTGGAGATTTTTAGATGTGTCTGGTCCTGGACGTCATAGTGAGACACCAACTGGCAAAGGTAAAGGGTGAAAGTGAGAGTTGCAAGGAGGTGTGATATGGTAGAAAAGTTAAGGAAGAGTTATTGGCGGCTCCGTGAGACTGGGCACTAAAAACCAGAGTGGCTGTTTTCACAACATGTCTGGATTTGACTTACTTTTGTTTACTACAGAAGGGATGACTACTAGTTCTGTTTGTGCTTACACATTACCAAAATTATTCATAACAATTACTTAATTCCTTTTTTGGGGGGGGTAGTGCATGGTCCAGGAATGGAACCTGGGTCTCCTGCATGGAAGGCGAGCATTCTACCACCGAACCACTCGTGTGCTCTACTTAATTCCTTAAAATTTAGAGTGCTCTTGGATATTCAGAAAAGATTCCTACTAATGCACAGTACCTCTCACTCTTTTTTCTCTGAGACCTCAATGAATCCAAGCTCTGTCTTTTTCCTCCCTTTTTCATCTGAGTTTAATACATGGTTTTATTAGACTTTTCTACAGTAGTTCACTATCTTCCTTAATCTTTCAATTTTGTCACCGACAAATTCAACTACTTCACACTTCATCCATCTTGCTGGTTGTTAATACCCCTGAGTATAGTGATCTCAGTATTGATTGATCCCGAGAGAACTTTCCTATTAATCTCTTCAATCTCAAGGCTAGCCATTTATTCCTATTCTTTGTGTCCTCCACCATTCACAGCTCTTCATTCTATGTGCAGATTTTAAATAGTCACACCATAATAGTTTATTTTCATTATGTTCTTAGCATTTTTCAGTAGCAATTGTCTAGCACTTTCAGTCTGAAAATATGGCTGTGAATAATGAGACAATTGGATGTATAATGAGGGGAGTGGCCTGGATGACCTCTTACTCTAGCATTCTAGGATCTATTTTTGCCCCAACTTAGAAACCAAACAGGTGTGGAGTCTGCTACTGAGAAGAATAATTAGCACATCCATTATTTTGGGTGCTGTTAGCACTTCTAATGTTAGCTGTTGTCACTTGTAGACTGTCTCTACGTGACCATTAGTAAACTATGGTATATCTGATTCAGGGTACATCCACAAGAAGACAAAGCCAATTTTCACACAAGTACCCATAAGGAAGCTGAAGTTCTAAGATAATAGATTAAAAATATGTAAGAACGATAAGAGAATCAGCATGAAATTAAGGCAAATATTAATTGCTGTTTTTGATAAATCGACATGTGTTATTTATATGTTGTACTTTACCTTTGATCAGTATTTATTAAGTGGCTCCATTTGTATTCTTTTAAAAGGCCATACATGCTAGTAGTAGTAACCCATATCTATAGACTGTTAACGTGTCTATATTAATAAAAACCTTTAAAGGGGGTGCGAGGGTAGCTCAGTGATAGAATTCTCTCCTGCCACGCGGGAGACCAGGGTTCGATTCCCAGCCCATGCACTTCCCAAACAAACAAACAAGCAAAAAACAAACAAACAAACAAACAAAAATTCAACAAAAGGGGCTGCAATAAGGGAATACTCACTTGGAAAAAGAATGAAACGTGACCCCTACCATACAGCCTACAAAAAACCAAAACAAAACAATTTTGTTTGCGCTTATCAATCCAGAGATGATCAGGTTGTCACCAAAATAGCACAAGCAGGTTCCTGTCTTGGCGATGCCTTGTGTTTTTTCCTGCAGAGAGGCTCCTGCATGCCATCCTGGCTAAGGAACAAAAGGTGTCTTGGTGCCACCTCCCACAAGGAGATGCCCTGGAGACCACCACATTCAGTCACTGTTGTCCTCTCTAAAACAGCGTCCCTATGAATGGAGACCCTTTCCCCATGTGTTTGCTGTCCCTGATGTATTTACAGTGTGCAGTTTATTCCAGCTACTAAAAATATCCTAGTTTCTAATTGTCAAGAGTAATAGAGCCTGACATGGGCTGTTGCTCAATTTATGACATTGGCTGGCTGATAAGCCATAGTCACACTGCTGCAGTCTGCAGTGGCCATTGCTGTGCTGAGAATAATAAGCCTCATGCACTGAAGCCTGAGGGCCAGGCCCCTTCCAAACATTATTTTAGCTATTCCCAAAAACCACTTTATAAGCGAAGTATTGTTATTTGCATTTGACGCTTGAGTTCACTGAGGCACAGGAAGGTTCAGTAACTTGTCCAAAGTCTGAAAGGTATCCTTGGTGGGGCTAGGACTGGATCTCGGATCTGTTTGATTCCACATCTGGAAACTTCACACTCCTATCAAACCACTTTGGACGTTTTAGGAAAATTTCTGGCAAAATGTGAGTTAAAGCAAGTAGCAGTCATTTCTTTACTTTTTATTTTCTTCCTTTAAAAAAGGATCATTAATTCCAGGACCAGGTACCTAAAAAAATAAAAAAAATAATACTAATAATGGGTAGGCAATGGTGGCTCAGTGGCAGGATTCTCGCCTGCCACGCCAGAGACCCAGGTTTGATTGCCAGAGCCTGCCATGCAAAAAATAAAGAAATTTTAAAAATAATAATAATAATAATAAAAAGGATCCTTAGAAGAAATTAATAATTTCTCACGGAAGTCTTTCTAAAATATCTCACACACTCCTGCATTGTTGAACAGAGACATCTCAGGGGCACAGCCAAACTGAGCGACATGATTGTGGAGAAACCTGGAGTTTGGGACCAGACAAATCGGGGCTTTGAAGCTGAGCTTGCTAACTTAGCAGTTGGGTGGCCCTGAGCAATGATTTAACCTCTTGGAGCCTCAATTTACTTACCTCTGGGAACTGAAAACAACATGAGCAGTTCTGCTGCACTCTTCTGACGATCAAGCGAGAGGAGGTGTGTCAAACACCTAGATGAAATTAATAATTACCATCCACCGCTATGAAGTCTGAGCTACAGTAATTATTTCCATTTGCTTTATGGATCCTTTTGTTCTTAGAAAGCAATATAAAGAATGGATGTAAAGTGGCGGAATTGGTCAGACTGAAATAAGTGATGTTCCCTTTTGTTGGAAGCAATCTGGAGGGCGGGGCAGCACAGAAAACAGCCTGCCTGAACTCTGGCACCTGCTCCCTTCACACACCACCCTCCTTCCCTGGCCCTGTGTGTGCCTCCCTGCCTACTGCCAGCTGAGGAATTTCATCTCAAACCTTCAAGACTTTCAGGATCCCTTGGCTAGTCCATCTAAAGGCCTTTGCAGAACTGGGTCTGACATGCAGAGAAAGGCAGGAGACTTTGGAGACCTGAGTCCTTGGAGGATTCTGCAGAAAGTCCAGTCCAGGCTAGTGTTGCACTCTTGGGTCTAGAGGTCACGGCCCTTGAGAGTGCCTAACCTTGCTGCCCACAAAGAGGGATGGGGATTATCGATCCTGGTTGACCCCCCACAGAGAGCATCACAGAGAAGGCTGCGGGGAATTCTCAGTGTCGCTATGATCTGCTGTGTGAGCTGGGATAGGTCCCTGTGCCTGACATTTCTTCTCCGCTGAATGTGGAAAGCAAGACTCACTGTGTCCTGCAGAGGGTTAGATGAGAGTGACTGAGAAAGCACTTTGTGAAGGATAAGTTGCTGTAACAATGGATCCCTTTTCACTGTTCACGGGCACCTGATCCACCACAACCCTTGTGAATGCCTGGGAGTACAATTACTAGCATGATATCAACTCTCTCAGGCTAGGAAATAAGGGCTATGAGAAATTAGGAGATTCATCCAAGGTTGCATGGCACGCTGACATGGAGATGGTTCAAATGGGGCCCGTTTTCTGACTGTGGCGCATGTGTGGGTCCTCCTGACTACCCCACCCCCACCCCACCCCACCCCTCCCCATGCTGACCTCTCAGGCTTCGTTGTCTGGCATGGTCCACATGCATCTTCCTGCAGCATTTGGTCTCTTTGTGCTGCTAATGGAAGCAGTTCCCCTGCACAGATGTCTGCAAACTCTCGCTAAAGAACTCACAGTAGAGCCCTGTGCAATAACCCTCCCATAAATATTGATTAGCCTGAGAATAATCGCCAATCCTGACTTCTGTAAGTATCCCATCTCTCCCAGTTACCCTCTCTTCCCCATTGTGCTTACATTGTGCAAAATTCCAGTTCACTTGCATTTTAGGTTCCGGGTAGCTCAATCCAATGCCTTAAGCCTGGAGCTCTCTTTATTTCCCTACCAACCCCCAATCTACCTGTGCCTTCTTTTTGAAGCCATTATAAAAATGCAATTTTCCCATGGGCTCATTGGACATGAAATGCTACTTCTCAATTGACCTGCCATAGCACAAACATCATAAAGAATCCATAAAAATAGCTGTTGCACTGTACATTACTATTCTAATCCTGGAGTTCGTTGGAAGCTGTATACCTTTTAAAGTCAGCACTTCATTGATCTTCTTTGCATTATAGAAACCCTGTTGCTGTGTTAACGGGTGGTAGTAAAGGTAGTGGGTCTTTTCCAAACTCTTAGATTCAGTGCAAGAAAGAGAAAGTGAGATAAAGAGAAAGAGAAAGAGAAATCACACAGTCGTTTTCCAGCCGTTTGTGTTAAAATACAAAGAAAACAAGGCACAATCAAGAATGGTGTTCCGAGCAACTTCCATTAATATTTATTTTGGCATTATTGTCGATAAGAAAATACTTTGTAGCTCGGCTTTGTTGCCTCCCCCGATGTCCTCAGGCCCCCTGTTATACAAGCTGGTGGCCATTAGCTCCCGGCTTCCTCTGAACCCAGAACCTCCGACAGGCTTGGCGGGTCTCCAGCTCACTTACGCTTAAATGGACACTCAAGCTCCAACGGACACACAGCTAAATAGAGGCCAATAATTCAATACAGTATGACTGTACTGGGGCTGCTAGTAAATCCATCAAGCAGTAAATATCATCAGAAGCCAATGCAAGCTTTTATCTTTCCAATTTTTTTTTTTTTGTATGTCTGAGTGAAGCCCAGGCATTCAGCGAATCATGTAATTTATTCTGCAGTGCCGAGCCTGGGCTGTCTCAGACATCATATTGACTTTTTTTTTTTCCCCATCTGTCAGGGGCAGTCAGCAGCTCCGCTATTGTGAGAGTGCATCGCATTACATCTATTTATTTATTTATTTATCTCCAATTCTTTGTAGCATGATTGGGCGAGTACACATTATCTCAGATCAACGAATACTAAGAAAAGCATCTGAACGTCATTATGACAGCGTGTTAAACATTTGTCCTACCCAGTTTGTTAAATCAGCAAATGTATTTCCAGCAAATGCTTGTAATTGTTCATAAAGGGCTCCCTACTGCAAGGTTTTATTAAGCTGAAAATATGGCCTGTTATTTTCCTCAGCTCTTTAGGTCAGCAGTGATGCCGATATATTGTAAATAATGCTGAACAGCTGGTGTATTGACTTGCTCTGTGAGTGTATGTGTGTGTGTCTCCACACAGTCACACACCTAGCTGTATCTCCGAATGTTGTACAAATATTTTGTGTGCTTGTAAATGATTGCATCGGTCAATATGATGTAAAGTACATAATCTCATCTGTATATTTACTTGGCAAAGTTAATGTGTAGGCTAGGTTAATGATTGAAAAACATCCTATTTCCTAAAAATTTAGACTGGTAACAAAGCTCTTTTAGTTACTGCTGCTGCCTTACTGAAAACTAAGAAAGCATAGATTCCAAAAGTTGAATGTTATTCATAGTTGTCTTGGATGTCGTCTATATAATCTACAAAATTCAAGAGAAGAGGAGAAAGGAGATAGATTTCTCTGTAATCCTTCCTTTCCCAATGGGGGTTGAGACTGCTAAGGGCAGGCACAGGCAATAACATAAAATGACTGCATGATGGTACCCAAGTACAGCCTGATTCTGTCTGAAGCCATTCTCCAAAAAGCCAGCAGGCTTTACTCAAAAGCCAGTGATCATAGTTTTGAGATTCAGCTTGACTTTTGGTTAAATTAAATTTGGATTTGATCAATGCTCCGCTCTAGAAGCAGGCATCACAGCAAAGTATTTTAGAAGCGAGTTCCTTTCTCTGTGTAAATCAATATGCATTATGAGTGTACCTCATGGAAGCACCAGTAAAAATATGTGCAAATGGGGTAGTGATCTAGAATATTTGTTTGTTTGCCCAACTATCCCTGAAAATAACTTTTAAAACACAAAGAGCAGACCTTTTATATATGGCTATAAATGAGGCAATTCGTTTTTTTAGGAAGTGGCAGAATCAACATTGTTGTAAGAACCTGCCCCTCCATATGTATGATCAGATTTTTTCCCAAATAACATTCTATTCCTTTAGAAGGCTTTGCATCCTTTGAAAAATACTTGTGGGTTATACTTGATAGAAAATATCTCCCAGTGGACTGATCTTGAGAAATGACTTTGTATTTCATACTCCATTATTAGTGTCATTACCTTAGAAAATATCAGATTAGTTTTCATTGCCACATCCAACCAGGAGAATCTGGGTAAGCATGAATTTTATCCTGAGATTGGATAAAATCATTTCTGGGGTGCATAGTTAGATACATCGTTCTCCTCCACGTGGCAGAGAGCAACAATGCGTGTGTTCAGTTCCCCTTTATTAACCTCCAGTGAGAAAGTCCTGCACAGTACATGCTACTTTTAGTATTCAAAAGAGCAGTCGCACTTTCTAAAGGAACACATTAAAAGGCAACTCACTGAGCCATTTTCTAACACCTGAGAGCAATTAATGTAAGCAGAGACAGGAAACATCATCAATTATTTAAAATAATATGAATATGTAATGCTGACCTTCTCCAACTGCCCATCAATTTTTATACTTACACCTGAATAAACTCAGGGGAACACAAAACCCACAGGGCACTTCACACTGCAGTCTGCAGCGAGGCCAGCGCTGGCCACAGGGACTGCCGCCTCCTTGGAGGTGTGCAGTGGGTGAGACTGCCACAGCCTGAAAAGGAGGGGGGCACCCCGGCTTCACGAGCACAACATGTTCGGCAGTTTCCACCCATCCAGCAGCCTCTCCCAAATATTTTCACTTGTTTCCAATGTCTTTATTTATTTATTTGGCATGGGCAGGTTCCGGGAATTGAACCTGGGTCTCCGGCATGGCAGGCGAGAATTCTGCCACTGAGCCACTGTCGCACTGCCCTCTATTTATTTTATTATTGTTATTGTTATTATTACTACTATTATTATTATTATTTTGCATGGGCAGGCACTTGGAATTGAACCCAGGTCTCCGGCATAAACTTTTTTCTTTTCTTTTTTTTTTTTATAAACTTTTTTTATTAATTAAAAAACTTAACAAAAGAACATTAAGATATCATTCCATTCTACATATACAATCAGTAATTCTTAATATTATCACATAGTTGCATATTCATCATTTCTTAGAACATTTGCATCGATTTAGAAAAAGAAATAAAAAGACACCAGAATCTTTTTTTTTTTAGCATGGGCAGGCATCAGGAATCGAACCCAGGTCTCTGGCATGGCAGGTGAGAACTCTGCCACTGAGCCACCGTTGCCCACCCTATTTATTTTATATTCAATCATCTTAGAGGGAACAGCTAATATTTCTGTTTTATATGTTCCTGATGCTGTGTGTGTACGTCACATTTCATGTACTTATGTATTCATAGAAAGTTATTAGGCTCTTTTTTTCTTTTTTAGAGTAAGCCTTCTCTATCCTTGGGAAAAAAAAAAAGAAGTGGTTGGATGTAAGCCACACTTATTTGGGAAGCTCAGAGAGATGTGTTTATATAGCTGCAATAGCCAGTTGCTGGAATTAAATGAATCATCTGCTTTCTGAACAGAGAGTCTTTCTGCAAATATGAGAGCCTACGCATTCTCTAAGGGCAATGTCACTCTCAGGAGATTGGGGGAGGGTACATCAAGGGAACATGGCATTTATTACCTAATGTAATTGCTGTGTATGACATATGGCATGAGCCAGGTTTTTGGCACAGCAATGGTAAAAGATTTTCAGAGCAAAGCCTATTAGACACAAAGTACAAAAAGTCCTTTGTGACTGTTCAAGCTAAACAAGGCTTGAAGTGCTGGTGTCTATTTTTCCCCTGACTTGTATAAGTGGTTCCAAGAAAGCTCAGAATGCAGAATGACCCAAGCTTCCAACTGGGTCACTGTCCTAGTCCTCCCACAGATATTCCGAAGCTTTGGCTAATAGTCTCAGTTGCAAGTCTCAGTTATTACTATAATTGCTAGTTTCTGGGGCCAGATTTATCACAGAGCTAATTCCTCAGGCTATTATTAAGACTCTTGCTGACTTCCTCTTATAAAGCTTTTATTTATTTATTTATTTTTTTAGGAGGTTGTCCATTCAATCATAACTTATTACATTTAGGAGGCTTAAAAATAAAAGGGCAGGGAAAGCCATTTGCTAAAGTCTGCAAATTTAAATTACAGATAAACAGCAATAAGTTCTCTGTGCCAATCTTCCTCTTTGTATGGCCAAACAGGGCACTGACGCTTATAATTTAAGCATTAAGCATCTTCAACTTTAATGTGAATAAATGGCTTTAGGGGAGGAGCTAGCTTGAAGAATGCTTTCTCCACTCCCTTCTTTATCACCAGCAGATCAGATTTTCCCTCTCAAACAAAGAAAGGATGCTAGGTTTCAGAAACCCATGCCAAGAAGCAGAGCTAGGATAGGGCAAGCAAAGTTCAGACAGCCCAAAACTATCACCTAAAAATTCTTGATTAATTAGCCATCTGTGCAACCAGGGAGGCTTGGATACCCCCGCTCCTGAATACCCTTCCTCATAGTGGTGGCACAGCTGCGGGGTGAGTGGAGGCTCTTGAATATCCTAAACCCAGTTATTTTGTGGCATAATAAATGCAGTGCCCACAGACAGGGCATGAGTGTTAAGCAAACTCATGGTTTTCATGGTTAGGGAATAGAGAGTAGAACAAGAGATGTAGCTTAAATACACTAGAAAAAAGTACTCTGTTCTGGAAGATTGGGGAGTTTTATTCAGGATACACAATCTCTATCCAAGAACCAGAGTTTAAGATAAAATGTTCTCAGAGCTAGAGTTACAGAGCCCAGAAAAGAGGCAACTAGAGAGAGGGACATTTCTCAGCACAAAAAACTTCAACCAGAATTTTAAGGGACATAGTAAGTGAAAACTCAGCATTTAACTGCTATCATGCAGAAATCTCTGCAGAAACCATATTTAAAAATACAGTCCCTGAGACTGTGCCCTTGAATAAATGTACAATAACTGCACGTGGGAGAGACAGAGCATTCTTTGCCATCAGTCTTCCCAAGGCAGGCGCATGCACGTAAGGCAGAGGGGTGGGTCAGAATCTGATAACCAATGGATGAACAGGATGAGAAACAGCAGTGGAGATGGACAGACATCTCCCTTAGTCTTTTCCATAATGAGAAAGGGTTATCAAACTCTCTTACCAACAAGAGCAAAGGCTTAGCTTGCTAGGTGGGGGCAGAGGGGGTGGATGTGGTGGTGGTGATGGGATGGTAGGGAAATTAGGATCTGTATCATTTGCTTGACCTTTCTGGAGGAACCAGCACATATCAAAGACACCACTTGTACATCATTTAGATATGAGGCGTCAATGGTGCATTTCACCCTGCTTCATGTAATTTGTTATTCATCATAGTCTTAACTTTATATCTGTATATTTTTTGGAAAAAAAGTCTGTTCCATTTGAAAAATGCATCTAAGCTTCTCTAGCTCTGCTGCCTGAGGAGTGGGATTCTCTAAAAATATTCTGATTGACAAAATCACAGTGGATAAGATCAAGGCTTTGAGGGAATAGGAGGTCAAGGAAAAAATAAAAGCATATTATGGTCCTGGAAGGCATCCGGCTCCAAACCCAAAAAGCTTTAGGGCATTGTCAATTTCTTTGCTTTACCATTCTCCTTCAGGAACTGTGGCACTGTTATTCTATCAGCTCTCCCACAAGTTTTATATTATGCAGACGAAACCACTTCTTAACATGTTTGCAAATATGATGATAAATTACACATTAAAAAATTTGGTATGCAATATAAAGCTACATTATCTCAAAACACAATAAGTAACACTTGAGGGATTGAGGATTACTATATATTATTGGTAGTTGTCACATCTATAGCAGTATACCATATTCATGATTATATTATATTAACTATCTATTTAACTGATATAACTCTCTTCTCAAATTATAGTTTAGTCATTTTCAATTAATGATGCTGTCTTCATAATGTCCTGAGTTAGAAGGCCTCCTCTAGGTACTGTGATAGATGGTTTGATCCATCTAGGTCTAGAAGTATTCCAAGAGAGGGTAGAGTCTGTGTGGAAGTATACTGTGGAGGGAGGAAGCTTGGCATATTGGAAGAATGGAAAGGAAGTCCGTGGAACAGAGGGTCTCAAATAAAGTGAGGTGAGATTAAGCTTGAGCAGAAGACATGCCCAGATCTTATAAAGTCCAGACAGGACTTTGCCCTTCTCCTTATAGCAATGTGAAATTATTGAAGGGATTTCAGGCCTAGTCAAGGAAGAAGGTATGTATATTGATAGGATTTGGTCATGGATTGAATGTGGATGATGAAAGAGAGAGACTTCAGGGAAAATGTTGAGGATTCTGTCTAGCTTAGCTAGATAGATGGTGTCATTATTCTCTGAGATAGAAAACTGAAAGGAGGCTTTTGATGAAAGATCATTCTTTGGTTTTGATGTGATGGATGGCTTTGGAGAATCCAAGTGGAGAGATGTCAGTTAGGAAGTAGGAAAATAATGAAGAATATCAATTCCCATAACATACAGAGTTGCACATAATGTAACCTGCTAGACAGCTAAAGAAAAAATTCTCCCTTGAAAGGCAGAAAGCATATTTAATTGGACAAATATTATGGATGCTTTTAAATGCACATAAACTCCTTTCAAATAGGCTTTTTGAAGTTTGCTAACTTACTGGCCCACTCTTCTGCCCACTCCTGCTGAATTTCATCAGGTCTCTGCTGTCCCGCTTGGATTTCACAACACTCAACCTTTCTATTGACATCAAAGCACTTTTCAGATGGAGCCTTGATTTTATCTGTGTAAAAGAAGGTCTCTAATTTTGAAGATATTGAGGTGTGACTGTCATTTGATTATGATTGGCAAAGAGCTCCCTTTATCTCATTTCTATAGGAAAAAATTCAAAATCTTGTTTAAATTCTAAATCTGGCTTTGTTTTTCCACAATATGAGTTTCAAATCAGGTCTGAAACTCAAAAGAGAGATACAACTTGTAAATCACCTGCATATAAGTTATGCTTGAGAGATAGATTAGACTGATGACAGATAGACACATGCATATATTAAAACATTTATTTAAAGGAATTGGCTTATGAGATTGTGGGGGCTGACAGGTCTGTACAGTAGACTGGCAGTCTAGAAATTCAGGCAAGAATTGATGTTGCAATCTTGAGTTCAAAATCTTCAGGCTGGAACTCAGACAAGAGTGATGGATCATCAGCCAGAACTACTTCTTCTCTAGGAAACCTCAGTTTTTGTTTTTTTTTGTTTGTTTTTCACTCTCAAGGCTTTTCACTGATTAGATGAAGCCCACACACATTTTTGAGGGAAATCTCCTTTACTTCAAGGCAACTAGTTATACATGTTGCTGTTCACAGAAATATCTAGGCTAGTATTTAACCAAACAATTGGGCACCGTAGCAAAGCCAAGTTGACACATAAAATTAACCATCACAAGTGGTAATTGAAGCTGTGGCCATGGATGAAATTACCTAAGGAGGGAAATCATGGTAAGAGAAGAGGGCTCTGCTTAGAGTCTGCTACAACTTTTAATCCTCAGTACTTCAATATATTGGCAGTTGCACAGATTAGACATAATGTTTTCATTTTGAATGTTACCACTAATTCTAGTTATTGGCATTACACATGATATCAGCTAATAGTCTTATTTGTAAAAATAGGAGTATCAAACTTCCTGTGTATTTTGTGAACGTACATTTTTTTATACTTGAGTTTTCCATTTCAATGAAGAGGAAGTGTACAAATACTACAGCCATTAGATTTTATCAAAAAGAGGGGCTAGACACTTGTATATGCAAGGATCCTGTCTTGTACCATATGACAACTGCTGACAAATTAAGAAATTGACTGCAAAAATTGAACTCTCTTCCTCTCTCTTGAAACTGTCTTTTTAAACAGAACCAGAGAGCATGGATAATCTGAAAATTACATAGATAATCCACTACAGAATAATCAAGAGGTGATTGTATAAGCAACTATTGAGGATTTTATACATCATTACCCATCAAAATTTCTTACCCTCTGAGCTTTTCAATACATTTACTCTCTTCTGTACACATACTCATAGATAGGTAAAGACTCCCACAAGAACCCTGTAAAACCATGTATTGCGGAAACTAATAGAGAGAGCCTCATTGGTCACAGGAAGCCGCTTCTTTGTGAGGGGTGGTTAAAGGTATCAAAGAACTAGTATGCTGAAAGGATACTTTAAGGATCACCTCTGCATAAAGCAAATTGTAATCTATGATCCATTTATTATTGGACCTGGAGTTTAACAGTGGATCTGCTACAAACCAACTGTGTGATTTGCGCCCTTCCATACTATTTCTACAATTGTAGTTTCTCTGTCAAATGATGACTTTGGTCTAAAAGAGTCTGTAAAGACTCTTCCAGTTCTGACATTATTCAATCATATTATTCAAATATGGAGGATGTATAGAATATTTTAATGAACTCATAGGTATTGTAGACCAACCTTCCGACCTCCTTCTACCCTCATGTCTAACATCTTTTTTTTTTTTTTAATGAAGTAATGGTATTTTTATTTTATTTTATTTATTTATTTTTCACATGGGCAGGCACCGGGAATCGAACCCGGGTCCTCTGGCATGGCAGGCAAGCATTCTTACCTGCTGAGCCACCGTGGCCCGCCCCTCATGTCTAACATCTTTAACCTCAAACACTAATACAATTGATAGTTGAATTCACCCATTATGTCCTTAACCATTTTCATTGGTTGGCATTAATTTCTATCTTAGGAAATCACTGTGATTTCAGGCTAAAATAACCAAAGCTAACAATCTTTGCTCTGATTCTTTGGTCTATCTTGGAATCATCTTTTTAGTCTTCCTTCTGCTCCAATTCTATTTCTTTCTCAAATGTCTTTTTTTTTCTTTTTGAATATAATCATTCTTTTTTATAATTAGACAAGGTTTACAGAAACATCATGTAGAAAATACAGAGTTCCCATATACTGCCTATTATTAACTTACTGCATTTGTGTGGTGTCATGGTCTGGTTCATGTGTCAACTTGGCCAAATGGTGGTACCTGTTTGTCTGGTTGGGCAAGTGCTGGCCTGTCTGTTGCAATGAGGACATTTCATAGAATTAAATCATGATCATTTCAGCTGCATCCACAGATGATTCCATTTGTAATCAGCCAAAGGGGAGTGTCTTCTGCAATGAGTGATACTTAATCTGACCACTGAAAGCCTTATAAGGAGGATTCAGAAGAGACAGCCTCTTCCCATCTCGGCTGGTGAGCTTTTCCTGTGGAGTTCATACAGACCCTCCATCGGAATCGTCAGCTTCACAGCCTTACCTGCGGATTTTGGACTCTGTGTTCCCATGGTCACGTGAGATACTTTTATAAATATTATATTTGTGAGTGTTCTCTGTTGATTCTGTTTCTCTAGAGAACCCTAACTAATATATGTGGTATCATGGTTACAATTGATGAAAGGATATTATTGCAATTGCACTATTAACTATACTCCACAATGTACACTAAGGTTCATTGTTTGTGTTGTATGTATAGCTCTATGGTTTTTACAAAAATATTCTAGCAATATGTATGCTACTTAAAATTCCCCCTTTAAACCACATTCAAATATATAATTCAGTGCTGTTAATTACTTTCACAATGTTCTGCGACCATCACCATCTCCCATTGTCAAAACTTTTCATCACCCCTAAATAGAAACTCTGTACAGTTGATCATAGATTCCTCCTATAATCCTTTTTATTTCTGTGGGGTCATAGTAATGTCCCCCTTTTCATTTCTGATTTTAGTTATTTGTGTCCTCTTTCTTTTTTTCTTTGTCAGTTTAGCTAAAAGTTTGTTGATTTTATTGAACTTTTCAGAGACACTATCTTATTTTGTTTATTCTGTTTTTATTTTTTGACTTTCTATTTCATTTATCTTCACTCTAATATATATTTTTGCCATTCATTCTGATGCCTCTGGTTTTAGTTTGATTTTCTTTTTCTAGAGCCTCAGTTTTGAGGTTACATCTCTGACTTGAGATCTTTCCTCTTTTAAAACATAAGCATTTAGGGCCATAAATATCCCTCTCAACATGCCTTTGCTGCATCCTATAAATTTTGATATGTTATATTTTCATTCACTTCAAAATATTTCCTAATTTCCTTTGTGATTTCTTCTTTGAACTATTTGTTGTATGAGTACATTGTTTAACTTCCACATATTTTTGAAATTTCTAGTTCTCGTTATTGTTTTTCATTTTCAGTCCACTGTGGTCAGAGAACATACATTGTATGATTTCATATGTTTTGAATTCTTTTAACTTTTTTTGTGACCTAACATATGATCTCTCCTGAAGAATGATCTGTGTGTCTTAGAGAAGAAAGTATATTCTGCTGCCATTAGGGGAAGAGTTCTATTTCTGCCTGTTAGGTCTAGTTGGGTTATAATATCAGTCAAGTCTGCTATTTCCTATTGCTCTTCTCTCTAGATGTTGTATCCATTATTGAAATTGACATGTTGACATCAAGTAATATTAATGTAGAAGCATCTATTTCTGCCCTCATATCTATCAATATTTACTTCATATATGCTTGGGCTCTGCTGTTAGGTACATAATATTTATAATTGCATGGACTCTTTTAGCAGTATATAGTGGCTCTTTGTCCCTCATAACAGTTTATGACATAAAGTCTATTTTATCTGATATTAATATAGCCATCCCAACTTTCTTTTGGGTACTAACTTATGGTATACATATTTTCCCCTTTTGCTTGCAATCTACTTGTGTCTTTGAATTTAAGGTGAGTCACTTTCAGATAACATGCAGTTGGGACTTTTTTTTTTTAAATCTATTCTGCCAATCTCTGGCTTCTAACTGGAGAGTTTAATCCATTTACATCTAAAGTAACCTCTGATACTGCATGATTTTCTTCTGCTTTTTTGCTATTTTTGTCTTTGTAGGTCTTATACCTTTTTTGTCTCCCAATTCTTCTATTAATGCCTACTTTCATATTTATTTGAACTTCTATGTTGTACCATTTTTAGTCACTTCTCATTGCTTTTTGTATATGTTGTTCATATGCTTCCTTTGTCATTACCATGGTGCTTAAATTTAGCATCCTATGTCTATAATAATCACATTTGATTTGATACCAGCTTAACATCAATAACAAACATATACACTGTTCCTATTCCTCTCTGTTCCCAAGCTTTTTTGTACTTGTTACAAATTATATCTTTATAATTTGCATGCCCTAAACCATAAATTTATCATTGCTTTTTATGCATTTGCATTTTAGAAACTTTAAGATTCTAAAAGTGAAGTTATAGATACCAAAAAGTATATTACAGTGGAACTGGCATTTACAATTACCCATATGGGTTATCTTTACCAGAAGTCTTCATATTTTTATGTCACTTTAGTCTGCTGTCTAGTATTCCTTCCTTTCAGTCTGAAGGGCTCCCTTTATATTGCTTGTAGGGAAGGTCTAGTTATAATAATCTCCTTCAACTTCTGTTTTCCTGGGAATGTCTTAATCTCTCACTCATTTTGGAAAGAAAGTCTCGCCAGATATAAAATTCTTAATTAGAAATATTTTTCTTTTGGCATTTAAAATATGTCATTCTACTACTTCTTACTTCCATGGTTTCTGATGAGAAATTGGCACTCAATCCAGATGGAACCCTTTTGTAAATGACACATTGTTTGTCTCTTGCAGCTTTCAGACCTCTCTCCTTGTCCTGGCATACAATATTTACTATCTTTCTGGGTGTGATTGTCTTTGAGTTTATCCTCTTTGGAGTTGGCTGGGATGCTTGCATGTGCATAGTCATGACTTAAATTTGGGAAGTTTTCTGCCTATATTGTTTGAATTCTACTTTCTCTCTATTTCTGGGATTCCACTAATGCATATATTGGTATGCTTGATGGTGTTCCACGAGTCTCCTAGGCTCTTTTCACATTTTAAAATTCTTTCTTCTCTTCATCCTGAAACATTTAAATCTTCTTGCTTTTGAGTGCACTGATTCTTTTTTCTGTCGGTTCCAATCTGCTGCTGAAGTCGTCTAGGAAATTTTGCATTTCAGTTATTGTGGTCTTCAACTCCAGCATTTCTGTTTGGTTCCTTTAAAAAAATTTCTTTTTATTAAGATTCCCATATTGTTCATTCGTTATTTTCATGACATTCTTTCATTCTTTATCTATATTTTCATTTATTTCCTTGAGCATATTGAGAATCATTTTTTAAAAGACTTTAATTGATACATCTGAAGTCTGGTCTTTTCTGTTGATTGCTTCTGGGTTTTTATCTTGTTCCCTTGAATGTCAGGTAACAATTTCCTGTTTCTTAGTTCTTATAATCCTTTTTTGCACACTGTACATTTCAATATTTTAATTGTTAATCCTAGGATTCAGTACCTGAACTGAGAGTTCCTTAAATATATATTTGGCTTGTTATATAACTTAGATTTCCTTGGATGCCAGGAGCTAACATAAACAAACAAACCAAAGCAAACATTACCTTTCACAGTCTTTGCAAATTGTCTCTGCTTGGCTGGTGGCCTCCTTCAGAGTTTAGTCTTCCTATCAGGAAGATTGGCCTAAGGTAAAAGTGAAGGGCAGTGTCTGTCCATCTTATCTGAGCATGCAGGGAACCTGGGCTTATGCTGCTCATGACCGTAGGAATTTCCCCCATTTACAGAAATTTGAATGTTTCCTCTACTCCCTATGAAACAGATTTTCTCCTTTTTCCCAAGGGCTCTGATATATGACTTAATGCAGGTAATTCTATGTGCCAAGCCTCTTTGACTTATTTGTTTCTCACACTGCTTTAACTGTCTGCAAGCTGCTTCTGCCAGCAGAACAAGTACTCTGAGGGTAAACCCGAGAAAAGTTTCCTGGTTCTGTCTTCCTGGTTGCCAGACTGGCAATGACATATAGGCACCCTAAGATGTGCACAGGGATAACTGTGCTCTCTCAAGAAGAGATCTACGAGCCCACAATTGGAACACAGGCTGCTCCAGTCCGTGCCAGGTAGGGGGGTGGAGGCTGGGATAACAAGGGGCCATGGCCTTTTCTACTGTTTTTTTTTTTTCTTTGCATGGACAGGCACCAGGAATCGAACCCTGGTCTCCACCATGGCAGGTGAGAACTTTGCCACTGAGCCACCGTCGCACGGCCCTCCTACTGTTTTTAAAGCTGCATTTTCTTGATTTGGTGCTTTCCTACTTACTGAAATCCTTTAACTCGTTCCCAGAGTTTTTAGGAAGATGCCTCTGCCAGTTTTTGCTAATTGTTCAAAGATTTTGTGGGGGGAATGACACCCTGTAACGTCTTAACGCTGCTATCTCGATTAACTGGAAACCTCCATTATTTTTTGAAAACCCAAATCTGATCCTATTCCTACCCTATTAAAAACTTTAATCAGCATCTCAATTCCAGGAAAGAATTGGACAATCTCCTTGGCATGCCATTATAGGCCCCTTATTCTCTAATTTTGAAAGTCTCTGGCACTCATAACCTTAAGAACCTTTATGGACAAACTATCCTGGGTCACAATTCCCAAATTACACCCCTTTCACTCTATGTTCTTTTTTTCTCAACTTGGCCTGAAGTTTCCTTCTGCTCATTTCTTTTTGGAAAAACTCTATTATTCCAGGCTAACCTCATATATTGCCTTTTATGTGGGCCATTCCTTACTCTGCAGAATTAACTCTGCAGAATTAATTTTCCCTTCTGTGGTTGGATACCACTTAGCTCATATATGTTCATCCTTCTGGTCCATTACTTCTCATTGTCTGATGTGTCTTATAGTCATGGTGCCGTGACTGTCTGTTCCAGTGGAGTATGAGTTCCTTGGAGACAGAATTGATGTCTTATCCATCACTGAACACTCAGCACTTAAAACAAGGGTTTACAAAAAGTAAATGTATTGGATCATTTCAGACTCCCAAGAGAACATTTTGGGGTGAGGCTGGAGTTGTGGTTTCAGTTCTCATTTTTAATAGATGCCACAGGAAAAACCCAAGAATGACTCCATCCGTGGGTACTTATAGCTTCTATTATTTTGAAGAAGATATTTACTGCTAAAGCTTAGTTTCATCATCTATAAAAGATTTCAGAGTAATGATTGCTGCTATTCAATGATACCCGATGCTTCTCCAACTCTGGGAACTTGGGTTTGATTGCATAGCTCAGCTCCTTGTGGGTAAGTGGGCCTTGTGACTAATTCTGGAAAGTGAGTTGTGAAAGGAATGGACATGCACCGTCACACTTGTGACAATGCAAATTGTCACTCACACTTGTTGGTGTAAAGCCATCAGAGCCTTCATTTCCTTCTTTCAAAACAACTGGCAGCATTAGTGGTGGGTGCTTCATAATTCTGGGGACTTTATAATAATTAAAAACCTCTCTGAACCACCATGCACATATAGAAGGAGCAAGAAATAAATCTTTGCTGTTTTTAGACCACCAAGATCTATGTCACAGAGCTCAGCTTGCTAGAGTTCTCTTAGTGTAGAATGATTCCTTTCTCATACATCCTTCTCCTATCATGAGACTCATCATACTATATTGCAAGGACTTGTAGAATTGATACATGTTCTTGGTAGGCTACCAATGCAGTGTTTTTCCTGGACCAAAAGCATCTGTATAACCTAAATAGTTTATAGAAAATTCAGACTCCAAGGCTCCATCCCAATTCTACTGAATCAGAGTCTTAGAAAGTCTGACCAAGGAATCTGCATTTTAACAAGACCTACAACTGCTATTGTCAATTTCATGAAGTCAGGGATTGTCTGTCTCTGTTCAGTCGAATGAAATGAGAAGATTGGTTCCTAGAGACCCCACACCTTGTTTATCGTGTTCACCAGCTACCCTGGCATCAGGTCCATGATGGGTAAACAATCAATAAATATACATTATAAAGGATAGATATATTATAATCTTTTCTAACTCAGGTTGATTTTGTCAGGATCAAATGATACAGTACATATGAAATCATTTTGTGCTCAGAAAAGAAATATAGCATTACTCTAAACCACACAAGGAGACTAATCCTTTAACCAACATCATTACTTTTAAATCCATCATGGTTTATTTGAACCTAAAACTCATTGACCCTTTCCTTGGTGCTTGGCATTCTTCTGAAAGCTTTCCATGAATTGCTTCATTTTATCTACTCAAAAATCTTTTGAGAGATATACTGTTATTTCCCCCCATTTTACAATTGAAACTCAAAATTATCCTGGTCAATGTCTTAAACTTTAGCCTACAGCAGAATTGCGTGGAGGGTTTGTTACAGCATAGATTACTGGATACCACTGATTCAGTGTCTCTGAAGCGGGGCTTGGGATTGGCATTTTAAACAACCTCCAGGTGATTCTAACGCTCTTCCTCTGGACACACTTTGAGAACCAACACACTAAAAGTAAATCTGAACCCCAAATTCTGATTCTAATCTTGCCCTTAGTTAATAGCCTCTTCTATTTTGCTGCCATTCTAGTCCTTATGAACTCAAATATCCATTTCTATATATTTACCTTTTATTACACATTATATACACATAGAGAAGCTAAAAAGTGGATGCTAACTATGTTTTCCAAATCCACTACAATTAAGACATTTTTCAATTACAATTTCATAGTTGATAAGTTGCTTTCTTTCCTACATAGCATCCCTGTAAGTGTGCTATCTTTGGAAGGTTTTATAACATTATTTTTGGACAATGAAAACAAGAATCATTGCTGGGAACAAATTCCAGCAACGATTTTCCAGTATATTGGTTGTACCTGGTTTTCTAGGTGAATATGCCCCATTTTTAATATGCCTTCAGCTTAGGTATGTTTTTTTCTCGTTACTTGCTCTACATGTCCTAAGCATAGGAAGGCTTTATGTTCTATGATATTAAGGAGACACTGATAACCTGGAGCTTATTTTTAAAAACAAAATTTGGGAAATTTCCCTGAATCCTAAATCCTGAATGTAGTTAAGTTAGGGTATCTTTCATGTTTTCTCCTTTCCTGAATGAAACAACTAAAGTACTGTTTAATGGATAATTTATATGTAGATAAGAAGAATGCATAATTGGTGATAAAAATCAAAGAGGACCCTTGTAAATTTAGTACTTACTGGTGGGCCTTTATTTCTTGTAAGTGTCCTAGATTTTTGCTAAATCTGACTTCCAAACAGAGGCCCTGGTCTTCCTTCCAATGAGTTGCAAAGAGACCTCAACTTATATGTAAATAGATTGATCTCCTGCTAGCATCCATGTTCGATTTTATCTTTATTGTTTGTAAGTTAAAAATGAACGCGTTGGGTGTACGAGTGGTTCAGGGTTAGAATGCTTGCTTTCCATGTGGGAGACCTAAGTTCGATTCCCTGACCATGCACCTAAAAAATAAAAACAATGTGTGGAGGGAAAACTGCATAAGAACAAGTAGAGGCTTCTCTATTTTGCTTAGGGCTGACCTTGAGCACCAGTGCTATAGATTCAGTCATGTCCTCCAGTCCTGTGGACGTGAATGTACATGGAATCTCTGAAGATGTTATCAGTTAAGAAGAAGCCCAAACTGGATTAGGGTGAGCCCTAACACAGAATGACTGTTGACCTTATAAGAAAAGAGAGCAACAAAAGATGCAAAGACAGACATTCATGTGATGAAGACAGAGATTGAGTTTTATTATGGATTGCCAGCAAGGCACCACCAGAGCTCTACAGACTTTAGAGGAAGCGTGGCTGGACCAACATCTTGATTTTGGACTTCTAGCTTCCAGAACTGAGAGACAATAAATTTTGGTTGTAAGCCAACAAGCTTGTGGTATATTGCTACAGCAGCCTGGGCAAACTAAGACAACATGTAAGGTTCAAAGGGTAGTGTGTGGGTGGGTGGGGGGCGAGGGGGTGGGATGGGATGTGCAAGGGTAGTTCAGCAGTAGAATTCTCACCTGTCATATGGGAGACCCAGTTTCAATTCCAAGCCTGTGCACTTCCCCCTCCCCCCAAGAAATTCAACAAATGGTGCTGCAATAATGGGATAATTACATGGAAAAAGAATGAAATGTGACCCCCACCACAAAGAATACAAAAATAACTAGTGTTCAAGGCAAAAATGGCACACAGACAAAATAAGCATTGAAAAAAATAAACTGATTCATATTCCAAACTGAATTTCTGCCACTCCATTTAATGAAATCAAATTGTTCTAATATAACCAATATTTACATCATTTTAAAAAACACAAAGACAGTTATTTCCTTTAATATGTTCTCATGGTATGTTGTTATTCAATAACAGGCAGAAGCATTTTATTGCGATAGAGTCACATACCATATAATTATTCAAAGTGTACAATCAGCGGTTCACAGTATCATCATATAGTTGTGCATTCATCACCACAATCAATTTTTGAGCATTTTCATTACACCAAAAAATATAATAATAATAAAAATTAAAAAGAACACTCAAAGCAATCCATACCCCTTATCCCCTCTATTATTTATTTACTTTTTGTCTTTATTTTTTTACTTGTCTGTCCACACACTTGTCGTGGAGTGCCAGCCACGAGGTTTTCACCATCACATGGTCACGCTGTAAAACTGTACAATTATGCAATTGTCTTCAAGAATCAAGGTTACTGGAATATAGTTTGACAGCTTCAGATATTTCCTTCCAGCTATTCTAATCCACTAAAAAACTAAAAAGGGATATCTATATAATGCATAAGAGTAACCTCCAGAGTGACCTCGTGACTGTGTTTGAAGTCTCTCAGACACTGAAACTTTATTTTGTTTCAAATTTCTCTTTCCCCCTTTTCAATCCCACGATGCTTGGCTTGAGGGCAGCAGCATTTTGATCTAAAAGCTATTCTGCTCTTATGTCCTGAGCCGGACACCCAGAAGGCTTTTGTGGTATAAAGAAAAGTCCATGGAACTTGTTCGTTTGAAAGCAACTACAAACATATAAAGACCTCAAAACTCTCCTCCACAAAGTGTTTTAAGGGAAAGTATCTTGATCAAAGAAAACTGGAAGTATAGGAATTAAAAAATTAAGTGTTTGTTCGTTAATTCATTCTTTTTCAGAATGACAAGGTTTCGTTCATATGTCCTGCATCTCAGCTGCTCAATGAAACTTTAGAGTTAAAACTAGAGCTTCACCAAGAGAAGAGAGAAAAGGAAGTTGTAAGAGGATATTATATTAAAAGAACAATATTTTTTATTTATACCTTTGTGTTAGAATCTAAAAGTACAATGGCTATTAAGAAGAAAAAAGCGATTTGAAAAAGTTTCACTGTCAACAGAACTAAATGTATTCCCAATATCCTATAAATACAAAAAAAAATGAGAAGATGTTGCTGATTACTTTCTGACTTCTTGTTTTCAAGTTCAAAATTTGGGGCACCTCAGAACAAGGCAAAATAAAGCAAAATAAAATAATACAACTATGACAACAGCAGCAGACACGGAATGGCAATGAGCCTTGTGATTCTATTAACAACCAATACCAATGGGTAAAAAGAGTTTAAAAGTTTGCTGATGAGATGGAAAAACAAAAAGCACTAGAAATCAAAATGACTTCAGCATGACATTGAAAAGTTCATAAAGTCCAGATCATAACGTTTGGTAAATGTCTAAGTTAGAGAGTCATTATCATGGTAAGACCAGGATCTTTAGGTTGGTAAAGGTAATGCTATTGAGCAGTGCCAGGAGTCACCTGTGCTATGGAACCCTCTGCTGGGGATGTTGCATAGTTAGGATTGCATTCAGCTTCAGGTAGTAAGCCCCACTACTCACAAGCTTAAATGTGCCAGGGCTTTATTTGCTTCATGCAACATGAAATCTGAGGAAATATAGCCCAGGGATGTGTCAATGACCCAGTGGTGTCATGAGGGCAACAGGCACCTCTCTACTCTATCATCCTCACCTATGGCTTGCCTTCAGCAAGAAGGGTGCTGCATGGTCAGAGCTAAAGTCCTTGTTACAGGCAGGAAAAAGAAAAAAGGGTGAAAGAAAAAGTTGGCCTACTAGCATGGCTTTTCCTTTTTATTTGATAAGGAACAGCCATCCCAGGGCTTCCAAAGTAAGCTATTGGCCAACACTGTGGCTCATGGAGATTGCTGGCTGCAGTGGAGCATGGAAAGGTGGTTGTGTGAGTCTTCCACCTGTTCAGTAGAGGAAGACAAAAGGAAGACAAGTCAGGAATGGCTTTTGATGGATTACGGATTTTAACCAATCCATGGTGCCCACCACAATGCCAATGCTAGGGCACCTCTATTAGGCAGATTTTTTGCTAGAGCTCTTCCTGCTTCCCAAATACTCCTCTCAATGACCCCCCCACATGGGACTCTTCTGTTAAGGGCACATTTGTTAAGTGCATGCTGGCAAATGCCAGGACCTTCTGGGGAGACTAGTACTAGAGACAGTACCTCTAAGCACAGTCTTGTTTGGGACACCTCTGCTAATGACATGTGAGTTAGGTGCAGTTGAATTAAACACACAGACGCTTACTTAGGGCTCCCAAGAACAAATGTTAATTCTCAGAGATATGCAGTCTGAACTCTTTCAGCAGATAAGGATAAATCAGACAAGTTAGGCCTGTCTTCAGTTAATGATTAGCCAGAGTCCATACAATGGAGTACTTCACATAATTATGGAGATTAATATTATTTCTCTTTTTTCCTCCCTCTTCTTTTCACTAAAGGCCTGCCAGGAATAAGAAAAGGACCCACTGCTTAACCATATAGACATTAATGACCTCTCCTTCAAGTAATAAGTATTTGAATACTTATTATTTGAATACTTACATTAATAAGTATTTCATTAAATCCTTAGCCAAGAGCCTTCCACTTTCTCAATTCCAGTCTAGGGGAGGTGTATTTTTATTCCTCAAATTACATCCTGTTTCCCCAGTAATATATACATAATTGCTTATCCCGCTGGTTGGTCTGGATTACAAATGAGCCAAGAGGACACCCTTTTGCTGATCACATTTGAGGTGGTCTAACAATATTTGTTATCTTTTTGGCTGTCCAGTGTTTTCCCTTCAGGGGTAACATTCACAATGCTAAACAACTCATATAACACTGGCACCAAGCAAATGGAATAACCTGCCTTATAGGTTGTTCACCAGCTGGAAACCAGTCTTGGGTCAGCCTCCACTCTCCCAAGGAAAAGGGAAAATGACCCTAGGTGGACCAAATGGATGCTCCCAACTAAAATTTTGGTTTTTGAATGAATTAGATAAAAAGGTAAAGTACTGGCTAGTATTTGTGCTGGTTTGAAAGGATTATGCAACCTAAAAAAGCCATGTTTTAATCCTGATCCATCTTGTGGATCTTTTAATCCCTATTCAGCACTGAAGGTTGGAAACTTGATTCCATTATCTCCACAAAGATGTGACACACTCAATTGTGGATATTAACCTTTGATTAGAGGGAGATGTGACTCCACCCATTCCAGGTAGGTCTCGATTAGTTTACCAGAATCCTTTAAAAGAGGAAACATTTTGGAAAAAAGCTTCAGAGCCACGAGAGCCACAAAAGCCCATACAGCCAGAGACCTTTGGAGATGAAGAAGGAAAAAGCCTCTGGGGGAATTTAAGGAAACAAGAGAGAATGCTGGCAGATGCTCCTATGTTTGCCACGTGCCTTTCCACTTGAGAGAGAAACCTTGAACATCATTAGCCTCCTTGAAACAATATATCTTTCCCTGGATGCCTTAGGTTGGACATTTCTATAGCTTTGCTTTAATTTGGATGTGTTCACTGCTTAGAACATGTAAACTTTCAACTTAATAAATTCCTGTTTTTTATTTTGCATGGGCAGGCACTAGGAATCGAACCTGGGTCTCCGGCATGACAGGAGAGAACTCTGCCTGCTGAGCCAACGTGGCCTGCCCTAAATTCCCCTTTTTAAAAGCCATTCCATTTCTGGTATATCACATTCTGGCAACTTGCAAACTAGAACAGTATTCATCCAAGCAACGGCATCAGTATCCAGCAAGGCCAGTGGATAGTGATCCTGCAGCCACTCTACTGCGCTAAACATCGATTCGTCCTGGTCAAACTTTTCTTGCTGAAAAGATAATTTCAGTGCTTCCTGCCTCTGGGTCTTCCACAGCTGCCTTAGTTCCTGCCATTTTCCAAGCCTGCTTCTCCTTTCCCATCCCCTCTGTGAGCTCTTAACACTTTCTCAATAAATCTCTTTTTTCTTAAGATAACCAGATCTTCCATGTTTGTGGTCTTTAGCTGCCAACAACTCTGGCTAATCATTAACTGAAGACAGGCATGACCTGCCTGATTTATGCCTCTTTTTCCTGGCCCCAACCTTGGCTTTGCCGGGCTTTAGAGAGTAGAAGACCCACATGAGAGGAGACAGATGGCTGTCTTTCTGTTCTACCCACAGGGATTTCCAAGAAAGAAAATTATTCTTCTCTATGCCTCAAACCCCTCCCCCAGCCCAAGCAGTCTCTGAGCCAGAACTGCTGTGTTTTTCCCACTGAAAGTCCCACTTGCTTTTTTTTAGGGATGGAATAAGGAGATTTTATTTCACGTCTCCATACACATTAGAGCATGTCATTAATAGCAAATAGTTTTGCTTCTGAGGATTGATTGCTTAGAAAATATTTACCCCAAATTGTGCTAAAGGATCTCATTTACTATGGAACTCAAGAGATTGTTGTTCTATATAATTTTTTTTCCACAAAACCTTCTTGTGACAGAATGTATGCCTATACTCCATAAAATTAATTTGAATTAAGTGAGGTTAAGGAAAAATGGTACACAGGCATGAAATTGTCGCACAAATTATACGCCAGGAAATTCTACATATTTACTGGAAATGCACCATGAGTTCTGCAAGTCAATCTTACAGAACATTAGGCCAATAAAAAGCATAGTGTGATAAGTGTATTAACTTATCAAAATCAGTTGAAAGATTTAGGTTATAGATGCTTCCTTAAATAGACTGGGCAATTTGTTTCCTTTTCCCTTACTACTATATATTCAAAAACTACCAGTATTCAATATTATGCAAGTGCTTTCCAGCCCTAATCTTTAGGTTCATAAGTGTTTTATGATTTAATGGTAGGATCAAGAAATAACTTTTTAAATAATGAATTAAAAATCTGCTGTTCCAATGTCCTTTTGTTATGTGACTCAGAAATTCAATTCTGTTTTGCTAGATTTCTTTGGGGTTTTGGAGAGTCTAATGGATTAACAAATCTTTTTTCCTTTAGAATCCCATAACTTAAAGAAAGATGACAGTCATTGGGAAATATCAGGCATTTGTTGACTCGTGTTTAGAGAGCTGTCTGTTAAAAGCTGTATTAACTTTTGAAAATATCACTTGACTAACAGGGAGCAAAGTTGGTTTTTGAAAAGGTTGTGACAGTTCAGATTCTACCTGACTCCTTATGGAAATAGTTTGAATAGGTTTTATTAGAAATGCATACCCCTATGACGTCTGTAGGAGAAAGAACTCCAGGTCATACATGCCAATGGTTACCACGGTGTGTCCAGAGCAAGCAATGTAGACTTTAATAACAAGTAACGGTCCTGGAAACAAATTGCTGTACAACACAGGAGAAACCATTTTACTCTCTAAGCTTTAGTTTCCTTATCCGTGTGTTGAGGATAATAATATATATCTCAGAGAGCTATGAGGACTGAACTAAATAGTGTCTTTTAAAAATTACCATTTACAGTGTCTGGATTTTTCTTGTTTTCTTTCTCGTTATCCAATGGAACGAATTAACGAAATAACTTTAATATCACCTAGCACTGTAGTTCCATTGTGAAAAGACTTTATTGAAAAAGGAATGCAACAAAACAAACAACAAAACCTCTCTTTTGGGTAGCATCAAATCTGTGCAGAAAATGTTCAGGTTTGATAATGTGACTAATATTTTCCATTGTAAATGCAAACTGGTTACAACAATGGGGTAAAAACCTTCAATTCATAATGAGGAAAAGACCCATCCCAGCATTAGAACATTCGGTTAAATATATTCTTTGTGAACTTTAAATACGTTGTCCAGTATAAGGTAGGGCCCTTGGTTTGTTTGTTCTCTCTCTCTCCCCTCCTCTGTTTTGTTGCTGTAAAGTGTGTATTTTACACGTCTGGAAGAATTTTAACATTTCAGAGAATTCTAGCAACATTCTGAAAAGGAAAGTTGTTATCAACAGTGACTGGGTGGTTACACCTCATTTAGAAAGGATAGACAACTTTTAAAAATACTGATGCCTGGGCCCTATCCCCAGAGATTCCTATAGAAATGGTCTAGACCCTGGGAGTTTCACATTTTCAGAGTTTTTATGTGGAATCAGGGTTGGATCCACCACCATTTATGCTTGTAGTTGACTTCTCTCTTTCATGCTTCTCAGCCCTTGGAGGAAAACTGTCCTCCCCCTCAGAAGTCTTCCCTGCATGCTCACACCCATCCCTCACAGGCTTGGCTTAGGAGAGCATGGTATTGATTGCCATAGGACTCTGCACTTCCCCTGTCATAGCATTTATTGCAGCTGTTTTCCCACACACCAGATGGTAAGCTCCTTGGAGGCAGGGACATGTCTATATTTTTTCATCATTATGTTCCTGGCATGTAAGAGGCGCTCAATGGCTAGCCATGGATGTTTATTGTTGAATAATTCTGTAAATACTCTTCTCAAAGGGGTCAATATACCTTGCCATGCATTCAAATATTTTACTGTAAGGAGCTTTCAAGAATGGATGCCAAGGAGGGTGGAGATGAGGGTAAAGGTGGGGATGGGATGGAGAGGGAGACGAGAAACAACCTCAGCAGCAGCAATGGAAACAGAGGGTGAGGGCAATTAATACAGATGTGCCAGGCTTAGGTAAGTCAAGTCATGGGTATGAATTACGTATTAACTGATTGATTATGCTGACAGCTATGCTTTTTGCTCTGCAGGATGAACTCCACAAAGACTCTTAAGGTTTTCTGAGTTGGTATGTTTGTGGTGCACCAGGAGAGAATGAAGTTGGTGAATTTTTCATTACCTACTTGGTTGCCTCTTGATACCTTGATTTAGAGCCTTAATAAATGCTGCTCCATTTTGCAAAGAGTGTCCCTATTTCACTAGGGACAGCATCAACGTGGCTTATTGTGGACCTTGGAGGTCTGTTTGCAAGTCAACTATTGACTCTACCTCACCAAGGGGCTGAATTTTCAATACCCATTTATAAAGTAATCATATCTGGGTAAAGCTGTGCAAATTCAATTCTCTGTTGGCAGAATACCCACTGAACTTCTGACAGATTCATTTAAAAAATGAATAACATTTTACTGATTTGATTGCAATTTAGCAGATCATACTTAACACTTCAATTATATTAATCAAAATGAAGGCTTTCACATGACAGTTTCAAGCCAAGTCTCAGTGTTTGAACCTATCTCATCCTCTTCACTAGAGTGTAGAGTTTGATAACCGCATAGTTGTAAAATAAAACTAGAGAACTTCGATTATAGATTTTTAAATTGCTTTTATACAAACTTTCTGGCAAATGAAAAGATATTTCCATTTTATCCTTGGAGGGGAATGATTCTCTTCCTTGCTTCTGCCACCTTCTTCCCATTAGAAATTCCCTGAGGGCGGGGACTGTGGCAAAGTTTTGTGGTATTCCTCTTTGCACGAGTCAAACCTGGAAGTCCTTTTGGACTCTGCGACCCACATTCGCATTTCTAATCAATCATGAGGCTCTACACATTTTATCACTGATGTAGGTATTTTTTATCTGACTACTCCCATCTCTCCCCCACTCTACATCCTTATAACAACACCAGCTTGAGTGAAGAACTTCATCTATAAGAATGTTGCTCAGCTTCCTAATTGCTTTCTCTGAGTCAGGACTTATCTCTTCAAGTCTATCTCCCACAGAAGCCAAAAATTTATTTAAATTGAAAGCTATAAGATACATCTATGATCTCAATTACTTGCTCCGTATTTGTTTTACTTAATGGGTTTCTGCATCAGCTTTTGTCTGAACAAAGGTTTCTGAGATAAAGGCACTTTACAGGTGCAGCTTCTTAGGATAGCATACCACAGGGGCAAATGACCTATCCCTCCCATCTCAGTGGGCCAGGTGAGCCTTCCAATTTGTACCAGACTGTCTGGCATTCCATGCTCAACTCTTTAAGGCATGCAGTTTATTCAGACTCATCCCCACAGCCTGGAATACACTTATCCTTTTTATTTTGCCTAATTCTTACTTTACTTCACCACTCACTGTGTTAGTAAGCTGCCAGAATGAGATATACCAGAACTCGGAAGGTTTTTAAGAAGGAGAATTTAATAAGTTACAAGTTTACAGTTCTAAGGAAGTAAAAATGTCCAAATTAGGCCACCAATGAGAGGTTACCTTCACCTAAGGAAGGCCGATGGGTGAGGAACACCTCTGTCAGCTAGGAAGTTCGTGGCTGGCATCTGCTGGTCCCTTGCTTCCTGGGCTCCATTGCTTTCAGCCTCTGTTCCTGTGGGGGTTCCTCACTTTGCTTCTCCAGGGCTGGTTTTCATCTCTTGGTTTCCCTTGGCTCTCTCCAGGTTCTAGGTTGCTTAACATCCTGTGGTGACGCCTGCTGGGCTCCAACCATCTCTAAACATCCGTACCTCTGTTCTCTGAAGCAACTGTTCTCCAAGAATCTACATCTGCTCTCTCTGTTGGCTCTGAGGCTTCTGTTGTTTCTGGCTCTCTCTCCAGAATGTTTTCTCTTTTAAAGGATTCCAAAAAACTAGAAAAGACCCACCTGGAATGGATGGAGCCATATTTCCATCTAATCAAAAGTTCACACCCACAATTGGGTATTTCCACATCTCCATGGACATAATCTAATAAAAAGTTTCCAACCTACATTACGAATCAGGAATAAAAGAAACAGGTCCTACCACAAGATTAGATCAGGATTAAAACATGGCTGTTCTGGGGTACATAATACTTTCTAACCAGCACACTCAGCTCAGGTGTAATGATTTCTAGGAAGCTTTCACTATTCACCACTCCCAGAATCCCAGACCAGGTCAAGTCAGGACAGACCAGGTCAGGCCAGAGAAATCTCATCACATAAGTGCATGCCTCTCATTTGCACTTGCCACATTATATTGAAGACAGCTGGTAATAGATCTGTCCCTGCCATCAGAGTATGCATTCTGTAAGGTCCTGGGACTCGATTTTACTTCTCTATATCCCCAGGCCTAGTACATGGAGCTACTAATTGTTGAAATAAATCAAATTGCTATTAAGATTCTAGTATCATATTTTCCCTTCAAATAATACTCAATAATTATGAAAACTTGTAGGTTTATAGATTTCTGTATGATGTGAGAAATAACTCTCTTATAGGGTAGCAATATATCCTCACTGTTAAATCAGAATCTGATATCCACTGGTTCTGGTTATGGATAATGTAGGGGGTGACTTGGAAAAGTTTAAAGTAATTTAATCTTTGCTCTGTCCTACTCTAAGAGTCAATGGCTCTTGGAATATTCCAAGTTGGAGGCTATTAAAACCAAGTAATTAGTCTGTATTTTTTATATCAAGGACAATATTAAGAAACATACTGCAAAAATGGAATATAAAAGGACTCTCTCAACATTTTTCTCCCTGATATATATATATTTTTTTTTTGCATGGGCAGGCACCGGGAACTGAACCTGGGTCTCCAGCATGGCAGGCAAGACTTCCACCACTGAGCCACTGTCATACCACCCTCTTTTGTCACAGTTCTCCATTGCTCTTCTCTCCACTGATCTTTTTATTTCAGTCTTTGGTGAGCTTCTCCCAGCCTCTGAATTGCTGATATTCCTGTCTGCCCCACATGCCTTCTCCTTCTTCTGGTTTCAGCCAGCACTGACATACCAGCATCTCTTTAATCTACATCCCAATCCCAAATATTTGACATAGCAGAAGATGGGTATTTAACTGTCTATTCAAAGTCTTTACTTGCATTTCCCACAAGGATCTCAAACTCAACAAACTCAAACTGAACTTTTCATCTCTCCTGCAAATGTTCCCTCTACATTTTAGTCCCTATTTTTGTGAATGGAAGCATTATTCAATTGGCCGCCACAGGTAAAGCCTTAAATTATTTTCCTTTTTTTAATATGCTACATCAAATTCATTTCAAAACTTGCTGCTTCTATACTTTTAATATTTAGATTTCCACTTCATCACTTTCATTCTTACTGCCTTATTATGCCAAGGGTTTATAAACTGGCGGTCCTCTGGTTGGATGGAGCCCATGGACATGTTTAGTTTAAAATTTGAGAGTAAAATGCTTCCAATTGGGCATGTGCTCTCCAGCTTGCTGGTGGCCCAGTCACTCTCTTATTGGGTGACTACAGCTCCCCCCCCCCAGCTGTTCTGTCACCTGCCAGCACCTTTAGGCTTCCTCTGCTTTAAACCTACATTACCGCTCCTGCGTGCTCAACAGTACCTTAAGTTGACTTCTTGACACCAAGAAAGTGATCAGATCACCCTACTCTCTTATTTAATACCCATCAAAGGCTATCCATTGCCTACAATGGTGGTTCTCAACCCACATTCACATTTGAATCACTTGGGGGACTTAAAAAACATATCTTATCTCAAACCAGTTAAATCAGAATTTCTGAGGTGGAATCCAGCACATTTATATTTTTAAAAGTTCCAAAATGAGCTGAGTTTGCAGCCAGGACTAAGAGTCACTGGGCCATAGGATAAAGTCCAAATTCTTCAACTGACCCAGTAGTTGGCCAGACTCTTGTCTACAGATGTGTTCCAGCATCACCTCTGATACCCCCTTGCCCCATGGTACCTCATGTGGCTACCCAACAGCGCTGAGCTCTCAGTCCTCTACTTGGGTCACGGCTCATGCTTCCCTCTCTGCTTACGTGACTTTTAGCTTTTGTCTCTCTGCCAAACATCTATACATTTCTTAAGACCCAGGTCGAGCATCACCCCATATGAAGCATTTCCTAAAATACCTGCTCCCACTCCAGAGGGGTGACCTCTGCTTCCTTCGTGTTCCAGGATGACACTGGCTGCATATCTATCATAATACTTTATGGAAGAGCTTCTCAAACTTTAATGTTTATACACATGCACATTTGTTAAATGCTGATTGTGATTCAACATACCTGTAATTCTGCATTTTTAACAAACTCACATAGATCGGCAAAGTTTTGTTGTTCTACTTGTTTTTATGCCTATCTCTCTTTGTTTTACTCTATACTTCTTGAGGGCTATGACCATGTCCTTGTCATTTGTTTTTTATCCCAGCTCACTATCTGTCACATGGTAGATACTCATTAAGTAACTATTGCATGAATGAAAAATGGCATGATAAATGATTGAATGAGCTATGGATAAGAGGAAGGGAGGGAGGGAGGGGGGAAGATACTTCTTAGAATGCCTCTCAATTCATGCAAAAAAGTACACCTCTCAAAAGGTAAATTTTTGCAGGGTCCTTTTCAGCAGTATTTCAACACTTTTGCCAGAAGCAATAATCTCTCAGAGAGTAGCTTCTTTCTGCTGTTCAAAGGAAATGCAATATTTCTGAGAAAGAAGTGGCCTGGATTATGGAAATCAAAGACATTAATAGCACAAGATATTTTATAACTCTGGAGGAAAAGTAGACACCGCAGAAAAACGTGAATGGTGATAAAGTATATGATACTAACACAATCAGACAGTGCCAGGGCCAGTGTTTTTAAGGCAATGTCTACATTTCCCTGGGAGAGTTCAGTCTATGCCTCTGTGGTTAAGTGGAGGCAGTGACTCAGTACACACAGGGGCACCAGCTTTGGAGACTCTGCATGATTTTTGATTCAGTAAATTACTGGCTATGTGACTCTGAGCAACCTATTTTACCCCCACAAGCTACAATTACTCCTTGTGTACAACAGGAGAATATAGTTTCAATATTAAAGAATTTAATAAAGATCAAATGAGATAATGCATGCAAAGAACTTGGCACAGTGTTGGGTATCTTGTAAAGAGAAAACTATCAATTAATGTTTGCTATTGTGACAGTTAGAATACAGAAGCAAAAAGCACACTGATTTCTCATTCCATGTGGATATGTTGGGAGCAGCACAGGGAAAGAAGTCAAAGCTCTGAAAGCAGGCAAATCCAAGCTCCAATACTATTTTTGCTGCGTATTCATGTATGGCTTTGAGCAAGTCACTGAAATTCTCTGTGCTTCCACTTCCTCATCGGTGAATTGGGTGAATTTCTGAATTGCTGCAAGGAAAAATTAGCTAGCATTTTAAAGTTTTGATTTATTCATTGGACCACAAGTTGTGGTTAGAGAAGTTTAGTTGTAGTTTTCTTGCTACTTACAAAGAAACAACTTAAAGGATGAAGGCATTTTGTGATATAACAATATATTCTAATGGAATATAGCATACTATAGCAGAAAAAACATGTTTGATACTTTGTGATGATTTTAAATAGAGTGGCCATTCTGCTAGTAAACAGACGACTAATGTATTCATTACCTATAAGATAATTAAGATCTCTGGTGATCTGGGAGTCAGAGAACTATAGCCCTCAGGCCAAATCTGGCCCACTGCCTGTTTTTGTAAATAAACTTTTATTGGAACACAGCCATGTCCATTGTTAGTGCATTATCTGTGATAACTTTCATGTTAAAAGACAAAGCTGAGTAATTCCAACAGAAACCATCTTGCCTGCAAAGTTTAAAATATTTACTATTTTATAGAAAACTTTGATGATTCTTGATCTAGCCAAATAAAGCACGAAGAAATATTTTTGTAGGACAGAAAAACCGTGGGCTATAATCATGTTATGTACTAAAATTGCTACTTCTGTCCCACAGATGTACCTTCTTCCTTTATGATCAGGAAAAAATTAAGTCTGAAATGAGAGGCCCTTTTCACTCATTCAGCCGACAGAAAAGGCTGACTGTCAAGTGCTTGGTGAGGGCTCAGAGCAGCTGGGTCTCTTCATGCTGTAGGAGGGGATTAAATTGATATGATCACCTTGGAAAATTTATTTCTCTTCTAGTTGAGCACTCATGGCTCCTTACTCGGCAATTCCACCCCCAGGTGTATATCCAGGAGACACTGTCACATGTGTAGGACAGGGCAGTGTTCTTGGCAATGATGTTCCCAATGAGGGAAAAAAGAACAATTTGGAGAAAACCTACTGCCCGTCAATGGAAAGACATTTTTTTTTTTTTACATGGGAATTGAACCCGGGTCCTCTGGCATGGCAGGCAAGCATTCTTGCCTGCCGAGCCACCGTGGCCCACCCTGGAAAGACATTTGAACAAACTTTGGATGTAGAATATTTCATAGCACTCGAGACAAATGAAGTGCAGTCTCATGCAAAGATATGCACAATTCCTAGCGGTATTGTATTGAGTGGAAAAAGTAAGTCCCAAAAGATTACATCCACTGTGTACCTTTTCATGAGGGGAAAACAAGTAATGTAATTTTTTTTTTTAATTTTTAGAAATAAAGATGGAATAAAAAAATCATGTAAAGGAAAGGTGATGATCAAGGGATTCAAAGTGGTACTTACTTTGGTTTCAGGGAAAGTCATAGGAATGAGACAGGAGATCACATTCATATTTTTTATTGTGTTGAAGCCTTAGCTTTTATTTTGAAAGGTGGAGTCACAGGTGCTTATTTTAATAAATAGAGAACTAAATAAATAAAAATGACCCTACTATGCTTGGATAATAAGAGTGTGTCAAGCATCAAGATTATAATTATTCATTATGTACACACACATGAGGCTAAAAAAAAAAAAACCCCAAAACTAGAAACTGACAATGGTAAGAATGTAACATGGTGAAAGGGCTGTCTTTGGATTCCTCAATTAGAAGCTTGTCACTTTCCAACCTAGAGATTCATTCAGAGTCCAAGCAATTTATACCCACAATTGTGATTTCTTTCCTTTCTCTCCCCACACCATGCGTCTCTACCCTACCTCCTGGCAAAAGGAAAATAAAAAATATACACATAATCTAAAGTTGAGGGAATGTGTGCAAAATCACGTTCAATGCTCATAATTATGCCTGAAAGCATCTCTATGAACTGAAGTTGAGGATGACCTAAAGTAAACTCCTACACTCCTGACCTCTTTCAGATGCATGTCCCACAGGGAGCAATCTGAGTGACCTCACTGTGACATCTGCTACCTCAGCCCCAAGCAAGGCCAGTCCTCCACAGGGTTTGTACCCATCACTGAAAAGTGTCACCCCTTTAGCCAAGAATGAATTACCATGGCATTATATCACTAAGGAAAAAGACAACTCAGCTACGAGACATCAATAAATGCTTCCCATACCAATTGTATTAAATAAAGAATGTGAGTCAACTTTTTAAAAGAATAAGATACTCCAAATACTCACAACTTGAGTGTCATGGAAAACTTAGCTGTATGTGCCTGGACAGAAATGCTCCTTGGAAATTCTTCATCTTTATGCTTATGGCAGCATATTGGGCATGCTTTCTAGGCCATACCACTAGAGTGTCTTACATTTAAACTGTTCTTGGCTTTAAAAAATAAACAGAGGATGTCATTAAGGCACCCAGTCACCAGATCTAAAACCTAAGTAGGGAATAGTGGCCATGAGCACAGGCTCTAAAGCCTGCCTCAGGGAGTTCAGATCTCGGCTCCACTACTTACAAGCTTGTGGACTTATTATTTAACTCTTTCTGCCTAGATTATTCAATTGTAAAACTGGATAGTAATAAAACCTACTTCATTGACCTATTGTGAGGATTAAACAAGTATATGTCAATATGAATATCTATAGATCTATATGACTATCTTAGAATAGCACTGTAAGTATTATGTGTTTACTGTTCTTATATATGTGGCTTCCTATTAATTTTATTTATTTTTTGCATGGGTGGGCACCGGGAATTGAACCCAGGTCTCTGCATGGCAGTCAAGAACTCTGCCACTGAGCCACCATGGCCTGCCCTCGTATTAATTTCTGAACTGTAACTAAAAATGGTAATGTTGGGGTGGAGAAGTGCCATTGCTTCAAGACATTCCAATAAAGCAATGACAACCAGAAGGAAATAATATGCATTGAGTATCTACCCTGTATCAGATACTTACGACCTGGAAATTCCATACCTATGTTGTTTATATTGTCTTATTTAATCCTCATCAATGCCCCCCCCCTCAAATAGCTGATGTTATCCCCATTTTACAAGTGAAAACAAAGAAAATAAGAGGCCTCATGACTTCCCTAATTTCCCTAAGTTCACGTAACGCAAATGGCATGACCCTAAATAACCAGATAATTAAAGCAGGTATCAATAAATATTTTTTACTTTAACTTCAACCAAATTGTTACTATCATAAGTAAATATCAGAATCAAATGGCATTTAGCGCATGATCTCTAAAGTCAAACAGATCTGTCTTTAAACCCAAGAGCTTACTGGCAGCACGAATTTTGGCAAGTGACATTTTTTCTGAGCTTGCTTCTTCTCTTTAAAACAGGACTACTAACTACCTAATTTGTAGGACTGTTGTGAACATGAAATGAGATAACAAATATAAGACTTTGCATAGAAATTGGCATATAGATAACGCAGAGTACATGGTAGCTCATAGCCTTTTAAAAAAACATTAACAACACTATCATTTCTTCAACTTTATTAAAAAGCATTTTCTGAAAACACTCACACATGCATATATGCACATGTACACAGACAAGTGAACATGCACGCAACATATCTCTTCCATCCAGATAAAAACCTCATATCTTAGGCACAAAATGATTAAACAATACAGTTGTGGCCCCTTGGTGGGGCAGCGTGCATAGGTAGAGGACAGAGAAGCTGACAAGGTTTTAATGAACACTACGCACCAGAATGTTTTTCATTTCTAGCAAGCTTAAATGTTGTTCTCTGTTATTAAAATCTATGGTTAATGTTTTTAAAATAAACTTTACCTTGGAAGAATTTTAGAGTTACAGAAAAGTTGCAGTGAGAGTACAGAGAGTTCCTGTATACACTTTCTCCAGCCTCCCCTAATTTTGACATCTTACAAAACCATGGTAGACTTGTAAAAACTAAGAAATTCACATTGGTAAAATGCTCTTTAACTAAATATATTTTTTCTGAAGACAGTTTTTCTGCTAGTGTCCTTTTTCTTTTCCAAGATCCAACCCAAGAGAACACTCTGAATTTAGCATGATTTATTTCGAGTCCACGTTTCCCTCCTTTTTCTCCGCTCCTGTCTCAGTCCACCTTCCAGCCTTTTAAAAGCAGAAAACATCCGGTGCAGAGATACAGGGAAATATATTCAGTTTGAAAGTACTCTTCTAAAGAAACAAGATGCTAGAACAAGTTTCTTGGAGTGTCTATACATTGATTGTGTCACTTGTACAGTTTTATGCAATACTATGTTAGAAAGAAGGGTAGCTTCAGCTAAAGAAATATAGTTGAAATATGAGAGGTGGGAGGAAAATAGTATAAACATGAAACAACACTAGTTATCGATTGTGAAGTTTGTTTAAATATATATGTTAAAATTTAAGGTAAACCTCTGTAAATATTGAGATAGGATCTACAATTTTCCAACAAAAGTTCAAAAAACAAGAAGATGGGGAAATTAATGATTAATGAAATAAAGAAAAATATGAAAGAAACAAAAGAAAACCAGTAAATAGAATCAAAGGCTAGTAAATAGAAAATGTAGCAATATAGTTAGAATAACTCAAATGTATCAGCATCAAAACAAATGTGATTTGAAAGTGGTTCTTTCTGAAGAATGGGAAGAGTATTTGTGGGATAGTAGTGAGGAGACAGGCAGGGAAATGCTATTTTTCTTAACAAACTTCAGAAAACTAGCTACTTGCTTAAATTGCATACATATGCAACCTTGATAAAATCTAAAATATACAATCAAAAATTTAATCATAAAGAAAGATGCAGAACTCAAATAGTTATTTAGGCAAGTTCTATCAAACAGTCAAGACACTGAATGTTTTTCTGTTTCATAAAATCTTCCCTGGCATGGAAACTAAAGGAAAGCCTCTCAACCCTTTCTATGAAGCTACTGTTACAAGCACATACACACTAGGCCAATTTAACTTGGGAACAAAGATGCAAATATCTCAATCAGTTATTAGCAAATCGAAATCAATAGAGTATTATAAAATCATATCATAACCAGATAAAGTGTATCTCAGGAATGTGAGGGTAGTTTCACACCAGGAAATACACAGATACAATCCATCAACTAACAGAATAAATAAAGGAGTAGGGAAGAACCATAAATATGATCAACTAAATAGGTGTCTAAAAAAACCCATTGCATAAAATTGAGCTCTCACTATTAATTAAAAATATCTACTAAGTAGGGAAACAAATGTATTTGCTAAAACTAACAACCATCTATGAGAAATTTATATGAAACATAATATTTGATGGTAAATCATTAAAAAAGTTTCCTGCTCAAGTCAAAATGTGGATGAAAAGTATCCACTATCACTGCTATTTTTCAATACTGTACATGAGGTTCTAGTCAATGTAATAAGAAACACACACACATATGAACAAAAATAGAAACATTGATATTGGAAAGAAAGAGAACATACTTTTAGTATTCTCAGCCAATAATTTTAGACCTAGAAAATCCAAAAAGTTAAAAAAAATATATATATATATTAAGAATAGTAGGAGGGTGCGCGGGTGGTTCAGTGGTAGAATGCTGGCCTTCCATGCGGGAGACCCGGGTTTGGTTCCCAGACCATGCACCCCCCTAAAAAAAGAATAGCCCAGACGATGCACCCCCCCCCAAAAAAAAAGAATAGTAGGAGAGATCAGTAAGTTGCTGGATATTAGCTGGCTACACAAAAATAAGACTATTTCTACATATGAAAAATAATCACTTAAAAACGTAATGAAATAAAGGAACCAATTCACAGCAGAAAAAAAAAATCCCACAAAATGTCTAGGAATAAACCTAACAAAAAATGTGAAGCATAGATTAAGAAGTTTAGTTCCTTATCAAAGACTTAAAAGCAAATCTAAACTAATGGACTTGCCACGTTCTTAAGTGAGAGGATTCATTCTTTCAAATACTCATTTTTATCAAATTTTATATATTTATTGCAATCCTAATCCAAGTTCTAACAGTTTTTATAATTGAAATTGACAACTTGATAAATTCATATGTTAGAGAAAATACATATAATTAGTAGATGATATTCTGAAAAACAAATCAAAGAGGAGGAACTGTTCTTCCATATATCAACATATTTCAAATTTAGAGTAATTACAACAGTGTGGTTTTGGTGCATAAGTAAATCCATAAATCATAAACAGAATAGACAGCCTGGAAACAGAGCTATGTGTGTGGAGGGATAATTTTATGATAAATGTGGCATTTCAAATCAATGGGGAAAAGATAAAATATTCAATAGGTGATTTTGTGACAAATTGATAATAAAATTAGACCTTTAATTAACACTTCACACAAACAAATATCTGATGGATAGAAGAGCAAAACATGAGAAATTATAAAAATATAAGAATATCCAGGATAACATGTTTTTAAAATCTTGAGATTGTAAAAGAATTCCTAAATAAGATGCAACACCTGAAAATATGATTGATCTGACCTGGTAAAAATATAAAAATTTCCTTACAACAAAAAACCCCACAAATGCCAAAGATAAAGGAAAGGTTGAGAGAGAAACAATTTCAGGATATTTAACAGACAATGGACTAATGTAGAGATGATGTACAGAATTTCAAAAGTATCAGTTAGGGAAAGAAACAAATAGAAAACATGATAAAAGGATTCAAGTGCAATTTGGAGAAGAAGAAATACAAATGAACAGCTTCGCAACTGTATTGGTAATCCCTGAAATGCAAATTAAAGCAATAATGAGTTAATGACCCCCATTATATTGATGGATAGTCATGAGGCCTTGATGATAATGTGAGATGACTGGCAGCTCCACACGGCATTGATACAGAGGCAGAGGCTTTGCCGAACAAAGTCAGTAGTATCTATAAGCAGTTCTACTCTGTGACTCCGAAATTCCTTTCCTAGTAGCTGCTGTGGAAAACATGCACTATGAACATAAGCACAAAGACATTCATCCCTATGTGTTGAATGAATATGAGGTCGTCATTATAGGCTGGGTCACAAAAATCAGCAAAATTTAGTAAAAAGTTTGCAGCATCAAAAATTAGCGAAAGTATAAAAAATATATCAGTAGGGTCTAAAGACATTCTAAAGTTTTTACCTTATGAAATCATATTGCATGTTTAAAATAATGAGATTGATCCATAATTACTGATATGGAAAGGTATCAAAGACATGTTGAAAAATTAGTTGACAAAACATCTACAATTTGAATTCATTTATAAATGAAACGAAATCTTTCGAAGAAAAGAAGACAGGAACTTTCTCTGAAAAGAAGTGAGAATGGAAGGCATTGGTCAATACGGAGAGGTGGGAGGGGGAGTTTCATTTTTGAAACTCTCATGGTGAGAGGATATTTCTGTACCATACTTTATAAAATTAAAAAGGAATTTAAGGGCAGTGCAGCGGTGGCTCAGTGGCAGAATTCTCACCTGCCATGCTGGAGACCCGGGTTCGATTCCTGGAGCCTGCCCATGCAAAAAAACAAACAACAACAAAAATACAAGTTTAAGAAATGAAGTACTGTAGATGAAGACTATGCAATTTTTACTGAGAATTCTCTGCAGATGGTAGTATGACCTATAAGGTGAAAGCTGATAATTCTAATGGAGATTGGTTTGGAATACATGATACGGAAGACCAGCAGCAATCTAGGACCATGTGTATTAGCGAAGAAATTCAGATTGAGTTTAGGAAAGATGAACTTGCTAGTATTTACTGAGCACCCACTAAGTGACATGCATTTAATCACTTGACATACATCATTTAATTTCTTTAACAACTTTCAGAAGTAGATTTTACTGTCCCCATTTTCCAAATGAAGATGTTGAAGATAGAAGTTTAAGCATTTTCTCTCAAGATAACATAACTAAGTGAGATTCATTCCTTTAGCCATCCTCTCATTAAACACTTCCTCCTTTTTGAAACTTCCAATTCCATTGTTCCAGTAACACACTCACTCCTGGTTCTTTTTCACATTTTGGATCTCTCCTTCCAAATCTGCACTCACCTCTCCTCCATGCATTCAACTTAGGATATACTTTTAGCGGCCATACTTCCATGTTTTTATCTACACTAAAAATTTCCTGAGCTTCAGATGTCGATATTCACATGGCCACAAAGCAGCTCCACTTGGAAATTAAAATTTCCAGAATGTTTCTAATTCAGATTAGAAGCTCTTGATCTTTAGGAATTGTCCTAAACCCCACCCATTATCTCCCCCGCCCCACACTCAACAAGTATCTACTTTCTTCATGTGTCTACTTCTTAAAAATCTCTCCCAGATAATATCTCTTCTACATCCTTTCTGCTCTTGTATCTTTATTTCCGACAGCCGCAGCATCTACAGTAATAGTTTCCTAACACACGTCTTAAATACTCGCCTAAATGATCTGCACAAAGCCCTTTCCCCTGCAAAACTAGCATAAGGGAGTTTATTTTTTTCCCCATTGCCTCTAGCTAAGAAGACTGACCCAGTAAGATGTTGGAGAGATGTAGTGAGAAGATGTGTGTGTCTCTCTCCGACACCTTCCTTGGCGTAGAAATCTGGGCTTCCTGTTGACATCCATTGATAAATTTCTTCTGCCTTTTTTGGCCACAAAGTATTAATTTTCTTCCCAACTTAATTATAGAGACATATATACTTATAAGTCAAGCGAGAAAGATTTGTAAACAAAGGGGTTTTAAGTGGAATTTTCAGGTGTTTCAAAGTTTTCCTCAGCGTGAAAACAGAGGGTATCTCTTAGCAAGGGCAAGTTACATTAGTATATTTTATCTAAAACTGTAGTCACAAATGGCTGGATTTGATCTATTTTCAACGATCTCATTTTACCGATGGTGCGGGTTGTCTCAAGAATTCACACTAATAGTAGATTTTAAATAAATACAGGCATTGCTTTCTTTACCTCTGTATCTCCAGTGCATTGTAGGTGCTCAACAAATATTTGTTGAATACATGCTAAATTAATGAAAGATTGAATGAAGGGGGAGAGAGAGAATAAAAATAAACAAACTTATTTGTGGAATATAATTATATACACATATGCATATCAGTTTATATATAACTATGTATATATTAGTATATGTTAACTATTAGGTGAACTGTATACGGTTTATTCCATATATTTATTGTTTTAAAAAACATGTTCAAGAACTCCTTTACATATTGTTAAAGATAGCTCTCTCACTCAGGTATACTAACAGGAAAACTCTAAGGTGAATTCTTATACCCAGAGGGGGGTAGACAGGTGAGAACTATTTCTCACTCTCAGGAATTATTATACCTCACGAAGCATCCTTATATTAATGAGGAAATATTTTCCTTTCATCAAATAACACTGGCAAAAGGAAATTTGGAAAAACCAAATAAATGTGATCTCGCAGTTTTATTTTAAAGTAGGTTTGCTTATATCCAAACCCTGTTCTGGTCTTAATAGCCTATGATTCAGATGACGCCTTCTACTGATGGACAGTGCAATCAGTCAGACCAATTCACATTTACTAGATTAAAGTCTATGTTAAAAATTTCCTTTTATCATGCATTCTCAGGAACCGTCCTTAGGTGCCCACTCTAATGGAGAATCAACGTAGGAAAAGATGATTCTACTTCGGCTCCAACCCAGATAGATTTATCGATGAGGATGTAGTGGAGGAAGCAAAGCTCCGCCAATTAAAGAGATCTGGATTCTAACTCAAGGATCACTTCTTACTAGGTGTGTTGTTTCTGAGCTTCAGTTTCCTCTCCTATAAAATAGAGCTGGTAACCCAGGTCTCATAGGGTTATTGTGAGCGTTTGTAAGCCTATCCTAACCACAGGATGCTTTAAAGATCCCTGAACTGTGAATGTGAATTTTGAAGTGAGTGCTTTTGTTTCCAGCACTGCTTGGACTACAAGACATGAACAATGGCCAAAGAACCCTGCAATGGACTGATTCCACGATCACAATCATGGAACGTGCTGCAGGGACTGCTTATGTCAGTTTATCTTGACAGCCACCAGTCCATAAATAAACCCATTTATCTATGCAATATGAAAAGTCATCTGAAAACATTGATGACATTTTCGTGACAGATTTTAGTTCTGAGAAATTTAATAAACAACTATTAATTTAGCTCAATGAGAAAGTCTAGGAGGCTTAGTGGGGTGTTATCAGAAGCCAGGATCTAGACGTTTATTTTGTATATCAGTTCCAGCACATTTTCCCATTTTCATTCTTTTTTGTTTTAAGTCACCCCTGGAAAAATATCCATCAAGTTGTTTTTGGTCCATGTGGGGAGAATAAAAAATATACATATCCCAAGCTAAAGCTTAAAATAAAGAAAGAAATACTCTTCAATTAAGATTATTTCAGAAGTCATATGGATCAGTAGCATGGAAAATTGAATATTTGAAATGACCATTTAATTGAGATAACAGTAATTCAAGTGGCCCGTGGTTCTAATCGTTGCTTTGATAGCATTGATTGTTAATAGTGTTTACTGGCCTTTAATAAGTATTAAATATGGGGCTGTCCCTTAATTAAGTAAAATTATGCAAGCAATAAGTGTATAATTACATTCCTATTAATTTAAAACAATTGTATGAATTTTTTACACATGTTTCATTTAACAAGATAGATAGAAGCAAATAAATGTCATAAAGCAATATTTCCAGTATTGACAATGAAGAGCTATTCACTGACAAGTTTTTATTTTAATATTAATAGGACTTGAATTGCATACACAATGATTACATGATTTGGGATTTGTTACAAAGTAAAGAGACTCAACGTTTTAAGAATAACTAACACCGAAGAGGATAAACCTATATGTTTTCCACAGTTTGTCTAGTTAGAGCACAGTATTATAGGAATCTGTTCTTACAATTGCGCACTTTAAAAAAATACAATACCTTTCTTCCCCTGGCCAATGAGAGCATGTAACTCTAATAATAACTGCTAATCTTTGCATAGCAACACAGGATATACAAAGTACTTTTAAAAATTCTTAATTAAAATCTTCTTATATAAACTTCTCTCAACATGTAGCATTATACATAGTATAAACTGAAATAAATGACATAAATGCCTCCAATACATCACACTCTAGTAATTTAAAAGTATTTTATACTGCTTTAATTTGTTTTATTTATTTATATATGTACAATAGTTAATAACATAATATATTCATTGTTATACTTGTATTCTCAACTTCTTTTAAACTATAAGATCATTTAAGCATTCAGACTTATTCAACTTGGCAAATGTGTGGTTTTTAGAATAGTGTCTTACAAATAATAGGAGCTTAATAAATATCTATTGAATTGAATAAATGATTCAAAGTATTTAAGAGATGAAGCCATACATGTGGCTGTCAAAGCAGAGCTAAACACAGGCCACTGTTTAATCAGTGCCTATATATATTATGCTTTTCATGGACACATTTTATTTCTTATTCTGTTAACATAATTACATCTGAGCAGCTCTGAAGGCATGCTTTCTAATGGCAGCTATGACTCATTTCTCTCTGTGCGTGTGTGTGCACATCTGTAAAATCCAGCAGCTCTGCTGGCTTCTGCTAATGAGGGCTCTGAACACAGAAGAAATGTTACTTCCATAAATCAAACTGCAGAGTGATTTATTTGGAATTCACACTTTGCTTTGATATTTTTTCTCTAATGTCTAAGGCATCGCCTTGCACAGGTGCTGCTTCCTACCATTGGCTGCCAGACATTCTCATGAAACTGAACTCTAATAACTGCCTGAGAAAAAGTTTCTCAAAACTAAAGAGAGTTGCACCACCCCACATTATTTTAATTATTGACACTTTGTATACAATTTGAAACTGGAAAGTGTGAGTCCTCCCATGTTCTTCTTTTTCAGGATTGTTTTGGCTATTTGGGCACTCTTGCAGTTCATATAAATTTGAGGATCAGTTTTTCCATTTCTGCAAAAAGGCTGCTGGAGTTTTAATAAAGATTACACTGAGTTTGTTCACTGCTTTGAGTAATATTGACATATTAACAAGGTTAACTCATCCAATCTGTGAACATGGGATTTTTGCCATTTATTTAGGTTGTCTTTAATTTTTTTTCATCACTGTTTAAAGTTTTCATCAGTATATAAGTCTTTTGTATCATTAGTTAGAATTATTTCTAAGTGTTTTGTTCTTTTAGATTATATTATAAATGGAGTGGTTTTCTTAATTTTTTCTTTGGATTGGTCATTGCTGGTGTATAGGAACACAATTGTTTCTTGTGTGTTGATCTTGTACCCTGCCACTTTCTGAACTCATTTATTAGCTCTAACCGTTTCCTTGTGGATTCCTTTGGATTTTCTATATATAAGATCATGTTATCTGCAAATAGACATAGTTTTACTTCTTCCTCTCCAGTTTGGATACCTTTTATTTCTTTTTGTTGCTGAATTGCTCTGGCAAGAAGTTCTAATACAATGTTGAATTGCATCGGTGAAAACCGGCATCTTTGCCAAGTTCCTGATCTTGGGAAAGTTTTAAGTCTTTCCCTAGTCAATGTGATATTAGCTGTAGGTTTTTCATAAATGTCCTTTATTGTGTTGAGAAGTTCTCTTCTACTTCTACTTTTCTGAGTGTTTTTACCAAGAAAGGGTGCTGGATTTTGTTGGATGCCTTTTTGCATCTGTTGAGATTATCATGTGTGGTTTTTCTTCCCTTTCAGGCAATGATTTTTTAATGCTAGGTCCTAAGGAATTTATTCTGTTTACATTCGACTTATTAGATTCTGTGTATTCATGTTTTAAATAAATTTTGTATGTGAAAGGAAAAAAAAAGCTAAATGGAGGGGGTGTGAGGCTAGTTCAGTGCTAGAATTCTCACCTGCTATGCAGGAGCTCTGGGTTCGATTCCCCATCCATGCACTTCCCAAAAAACTACAAACAAGCAAAACAAACAAAAACAAACACGCAAACAAAATTCAACAAATAGTGCTGCAATAATGGGATGCTCAGAGGGAAAAATAATGAAATAGTGACCCTGCCTTACAGCAAACAAAACAAAACAAAACAAACCTAAAAGGAGTGTGTATGAAAGACTGGGGGAGAAGAAAGAGAGAGAGGAAGAGAGGCAGAGAAAAAGAGGGGTAGGAGTGAGAAGAGAGGAGAGAATAGGTATCTAATAATAGGCAGATACTTTCAAGCTGAATGGAAGAATCTATTGTGGAATATAAAAAAAAAAAAATAAAAACCCACACAAATGGCTAAAACCTCTGAGCTACAAACACACTTTACCGATTATTTTACTGACAAGAAGAAACACAATCTGACCCTAGGCTGACTTAGGTCAAGATCCTCAGTAATTAAGTTGAGTTCAAGAAGTCTCTCTGTTTGCTTACTGCATTGTACAAGCATTTCATAATCAAGCATTCATTTCTATGGCAGGGCCCGAGCATGCCCAGGTTTTCATGCTATCTGCGCCGTAGGAAGGTGGTTAACACACGACTGAAGAAGAAGCAGCGAATGGAGTACTTATAAAATGTTTTGTGTTATTTATCAGACAAATAATAGCACATGTTCAAAGTTACCCAAAAAGAGAGGCGGTGTTAGTGTTGGTGGACAGATCAGATTATTTGCTAAAGCACAAAAATAGCAACTGAGGCTATAAATGCAATATACTCAAATCCTCTTCACAAACAACATGCTTCTACTCTGCCAGCTTTTTATCTGGTTATATTAAACACTAGCTGTTTTTCTCCACTGAAAACTTCAAATCATTTAGTAAACAGCCCTTAAAAAAAGAAAGAAGCTGCAAACAACCCCAAATTCGGCCCAAAACTATTCCAGTGTTTCAATTCAAACGGAATAAAATCAAGGCTACAAAATAGGGCAGGCCCCTTTAATGCACAAAATAAACAGAGATGTGACCCTTTTCTCAATACAAGCAGTGGTTCAGCTACACTTGCTGAAACCAAATAAACAATCACGAATTGACACTCAGACAGAAATGCGTATAAATTATTCAGAATGAAATGTTCAAGTAATATTAACCTAAAGGTATAGCCATCAATTTTGTTCTGACGGATGGCATTGGGTAGTTAGTATTCAAGTGTTACTACATAAATAAAATTGATTTATGCTAACCGAGAAGACTGAGAAAAATTTTTATCAGGATGCCCAAATTCTGTTCCTTCTGGCTTGATCAATCACCTCTCAACTGAACTGGATATCGTTTTCTTGCAAAATTCTTAGCAGAGAAATTGGGCTAGGGCAAAATGAATAATACATTGGCTGCAGTGGTAGACTAATGACCCTTAAGTGCTTTAAAAAAATGAGCAGCAATGACTGCTTCCCTTATGAACAGACTCTGGGGCTCTCTCTCTCTCTCTCTCTCTCTCTCTCTCTGTCTCTCTTTCTCTTTCTGAAAACAAGTCTCGCGTTTGCTGACTACTTACGAGGTGGAAGGGATGAGAGGGTGAGAAATCAATAAAGCAATCGAGGCATATGTGGTGTACATCGTTTGGTTACCTTACTTTTCCACCACCTTCTTGTTTACCCCTCTCTTTACAGCCCCATTTCAGGCTGCAGAGTTCTCGTTTGCATTAATAATCTTCATATTTCCCTTTACTGTTTTCGTAATGCTATTGTGTTATCATAAAGACATTGATCAAATGGTGACAGGCAAGACAGAAAGCTATTTACTTTGCAAAAATAGGAGGGATCTCTGACAGGTCTGCATGGTTAAAATTTGCCTTGGCTGGCATTTGTAATGCACTAACAAGTTTTATCTCCCTCTGAGTGGGTCCCTAAAGAGATACAATAGCGGCTCAAGTTTCTGTACCCAAACGTCTTTTTAAAATCTGCATAAAGCAGCAAAGGAAAGGCAAATGCTTGCATTAAACTTGCTTAAAAGGAAGCTTGTGCAAGAATAATTAAAGAGAAAGGCAAAACCTCTGACTGAAGGATTATTTTGAATTAACTTGCTCTAAACCCATTGAAATGACACTTGAGGTGGAAATGAAGTACTTTGGGATTTAGGAAGGGCGTACAAGGAACCATCTTCAGTGTGTGTGTGTGTGTGTGTGTGTGTGTGTGTGTGTGTGTGTGCATGTGTGTTAGTGTGTTTGCACATGTGGTGTATGTGTGATAGCCCAGGATGTAATGGGTAGACAACAGATAAAAATGAAACTGTTCTCTAAGAGAGTAGTCATTTACAAACTAGCATAGGGTCACATCACCTCACTGTTCCCTTTGCAGTTCTCATTAGGTCAAAATAGCAATCCCTCTGCCATCACTTTTTATCTTAAGAAGCACAGGGTGGTTTTGCCCTTTTAACTTGAGGTTTTTATTCTAGGCAAGGATTAAGCTCTACATTACTGTTGTTTCTTTTTCATTTCATTGCTATTCTTTCTTCAGGGGAAATCAACTTCACAGTGTGTTATTATGTCCCTGAGTAATGTTTCTTAAAAAGAAGATGATGAATCCCTTTCAATAAAGCAGTCCCAGTTTGATGGACTACCAAGGAAAATGAAAAAAAAAAAGTCATTATTTGAAAAGGACACATGGCACTATTGCAGTCACATCCCTAATGTCTACTGGGGAAGTCTTTGATGCATTCGTGGGCTCCTCTTCTTTCGAATGAAACTTTAAGGGAAATGGTTTAAAGCCTAAACAACAGCTGTAGATAGAAGTTAAAAGGTATGCCTTCTATTCCCTAATGCTGAAGCTAAAAAAATTTACACCCTAATGCATATTTAAATATCAGCTTTGAGAGTCAGATCTTTCAAACTGGAAGCACTCATTCAAAGTCGACATACACACACACACACACACACACACACACACACACACACACACACACACACATACAACTAGTTGAATACATACACGCAGCCTTGCAGGTGGGCCCACTACCAAATCTTCCCAGGCTCCATTGCCCCACTTTTTTTTTTTCCTGTGCATGACTGAGAGAAACATATTATGAGGTATTAAATTGGAAGCATAATAAGGCCCTCTAGCTAATAGTAGCATAGCAACTGCCACAAACCTTTCTACAGAGCCACATAAATGTCTTTCAAACACCTGTTTCCTTCTTCCACTTTCCTATTTCATCTGTCATTATGGCTTAATGATTTTATTATAAGGGTGAGTCTTTCTATAGAGGTTAAGTGGATCCAATTTGCATATAATGATTTCATGGGAGAGGGGAGTGGTGGAAGAAAATGGTTGGAGGGATATGGTTACCCCTAGTAATTGATTTACTAACACCCTCTCAAAAATTCCAAACAATAAAAAACTGCTTCACTCAAGTTATTACTGACAAAATGATCTTATCTATTTACCCATATAAGTCACACTTGGTTAAAAATTTGCCATCATAAGATGTTATAAAATGTCAGTTATATTTTGGTTTCCAAGCACAGCTCTTTTTGGAAAAGATCTCATTTAACTAAATATCAAAGTTGCCAGGTGCCAGTTATTAGCTGGCTATGGGGAAGCTGGTCTTTTCAAGTGGGGGAAAACATTTGAGCCTTCTGTGGCAGACTGAGTTATACCTCAGAGAATACATGCCCTTTAATCTTAATCTATTCCTGTAGGCATGAACCCATTGCCAATAGGACCATTTGAAGACTTTTTTTTAGTTAAAGTGTAGCCAATTGAATCATGATGGGTCTTAAACCTATTCCTGCAGAAGGAGAAAGAAAACTTAGAAGGAGAAAGCCTGGGGGAGGAGCCAGAAACTAGAAGTCAATGGGAAGCTGGAAGAGAATAGAAATAGGAAGAGAAAGGAGTTGACGTCACCATGTGACATTCTGGAAATTCAGGGAACCCCAGGATTGCTGACCAACCCAAATACTACTGACACTTGGAGGAAGCAAGCCTTCTAACTTGCGAAATTGTGAGGCAATGAATTCCCACTGTGTAAGCTAGGCCATAGTGTGATATTTGTCATAGCAGCCTGGAAACTAAGACACTTTCAATGCTTTTTCTAAAAATCTGACTTAGTTCAGCATTTCTAGGTTTTGGTTTGCTATCGCCCAAGGGGGGGATGTTCTGAGTGGCCTCTATGGGCATGGTTTGCTTATTCCAAGGTTTTAAGGTTCGATAAAAAAAAAAAAACAAACTGAATAACTATAAAATAAATAAAATCCCAAGACGGAAAGCTAAGTAGCTCCTATTATTGTCATTGTTCTTGCTGTTTTATTAAGGGAATATCCTAAATCAGGACCTTGGGTAATAGGGGCTGGGACAATGGCCTGTGTTTTTAGGAAGTAAGATTGTAACACCTAACTTGTAAGAGGAAGGCACATTTGCTCTCAAGAGGGATTTTGTAGGAAGGAGGTGTTTGATGGAAAGATTGGTTGCTGGTAAACTAATCATCTCTGTTTCAGAGGGAAGCTGACACAGTTATACATTTCCACTCCCTTTCCCATCACACCACCCCATGCAGTGACTTTTCTGTCCTCACAGTTTCTCTTGGTAGACATATTACATAGCTTCAATTACATCATCTTATTTTAGCTTAATATTTCCCAGATGGGAATTATAAAACTTTCTAATGTTGAAAAACTTAGGAGACACCCTAGTCCAAGCAGCTAATCATTTACAAATCATCTCCAGGAGCCTCCCCGTTGCTTCGGCATAGGACTTATCTTTGCCACTGTATGCTAATGCTTATTGGCTTCAATTTCAGAGATTGTTGTTTTAAATCTTATCCCCAGCTCCAGGGGTAGATACCCGTTATTTTTGTCATGTATTTTTCTAGACTATGCATGAAACTTTTAGGATAGATAAAATAATAAATGGAGTGCTTTGTGAAGCTTATAGACAGAAAGAATGAAATCAGAAAGCATTGTTGATATTATTTGTGGATTGGGATTCAGCACAATTTTTTTAACCTCCTTGTGTCTTCTCCAGTTGATATAACTTCAGCCTCCCACTGCTCTTTTCTGCATACCCAATTTTGCTGTTAATGGTCTCTAGTTGTAGTTGGCTTACCTTAATAGTTTAGTTTTATGTTCTTATCTCTCATCTCTGAAATAATTGCAAAGACAATGGAACTTGAGACACTGCTTAAGTGAGTAATAATAAGTTAGTCCCTTGTTAAGCTTCAAGCCACCCTACAGTATCACCTCTTTATATAAATTTTACAAGAAAGAAGAAAAATATGAGCAGCAATTGGGTAGCTTTAGCCTTGCTCAGTAGAATGCATATTTAAATATAATGTCTAGCTTTTTTTCAATACAACTTAGATCAGCCTTGACCATGTCAGTTTCTTTGAGTTACAAATTTAAAATATTTATTCCCATTGATGCACAGGTGGGTTCAGATATTTCTTGTCATTGTTCTTAGGCTATAGATCTTGGACACAAAGTTTCCTAAACTTTTTTTTCTTCTTCTAATTCCTGGAAAGCCAATAACTCCATGAGTATCTCTTTTGTTTATTCGACAACCATTTATCGAGACTCTATCATGGGCCAGAGACTATTCTCAACACAGGTCATACAAGGTGAACAAGAGGCTGAAGAACCCTCCTCTGAGGTGGCCTACTCATTAGGTGAGGAGGGCATGCAATAAACTAATAATTATAGTGGTTTCAGATAGTGTTAAGTGCTATGGAGAAAATAAAATAGGTTGATGTTATAGAAAATGACTTCAGGTGATGGGAAGGAGGGCTATTGCGCATTGGACATCCAGAGAACCTTGCTCTGAAGAAGTTATTCCTCTTTCTGAAAGAGTGACACCTGAACAGCTAGAGGGAGAAAGACAAGTGACAATCAGAAGAAAGAATCCAGGGTAGGAAATACATATGTGCAAAGACCTTAAATTCAGAAAAATCTTGGAGTTAAGAAAGAAAAAAATGAACTATGGCTGTTGAAGCAGGAGCATAGTGAGCTCAGGGGAGAGTAATAGCAACTGAGGTGGGAGTAGTCAAGAAGCTGGTCATACAGGTTTTTGAATTCCTGTTAAGGAGTCTTGGTTCTTTTTAATGGAAATTGGAAGGCATTGGAGGGTTTTAAGTTGAGATATGCTACCATCTGAGGTAGGTTGAAAAAGATCGCTTTGCCTAGTATAGAGACTCAGACAAATGGAAGTCTCCTAAAGTAGTCTGGGCAAGACTGGCTGGGACAACAAATGGTGGGAGGGACAGTGGATGCATCCGGACATGTTTTAGAGTCAGATTCAACAAGACTTCAGATTGGGTGGATAGTGTTCCATTTACTGAGATGGGAACACGAAGGAAGGAACAGATTGGGGGGTGGGGTTGGGATCAAGAGTTATTTGACCATATATATTTGAGAGTACTCTTAGACATCTAAGCGGAGATGCCAGTTAAGCAAGTATGTACACAGATCTGTAGTTTGGGAGATCGGTAGGAATGGAAATAGATATTTATGAGTCATTGGCATGCATCCAGATCACATAAGATCCTTTGTAAGTTTTCTCTGTATTAATTTCACATCTTTTCCTCCCTCTATACCTAGCTTTCTCCATTTGTACTTAGGTGCCTTTTGAAATCCTTTTCACCATGAAGCTTTCCTAGTTAAATGAAAAGAAGTGCAGGTGCTAAGTCCCAATGAACTCTTGATGACGATATGGCCACTAGTCATCCTTCAGATACCAAAACACAAAGTCTGAATAAGGGATGAAGATTCATTACCCATATAATCACATCTCAAAATGTTTCAACTGAGTTTTTAACCACACCCTACTCCACGCGTACTTTCACTGGTTGCTGTCGTATTCTGTATGATCCTAATGGGAAGTGACCTGTTTAATTTGCTTTATGGAGACTAGTACAGTCTCATGTGTGTAAACATTGTAATAAATATTATCTAATAGACACTGATTAATAAATCTAAATAAGTACCTTCTACTTTCAAAAGGACCTTCAAAATATTTCCTTTATCAAATGTGAAATCCAATTTGTTTTCAATGTGTTTTTACTTTAAGTAGTTGACAGTTCCTATTACAATTTTGCAAGATAAAAAGTCCTTTTTCACTACCAACTTGAGAGGAGCCAAATTGTTCTTAAGTTACTTACTGAAAAGTCATTTACCTACTTGAACAAGTAATGATTTATTCTGAACCAATAGGAAAAATAATATTGTTAACTCCTGTGCATTTTTATGCAGTTGCTCAAACTGGTAGATTTTTTTCTCAATTTATTCTATATCATTTAATTCTCCTGTTCTGCTGCTCTGACTCCATCTTTGCTACATATTCCTAATGAACATCATATGATCTGTAATTTAGTAATTAGAAAATTAGTAAACAACATTTCAACACAATTTTGCAAAGCAAACACAATTATTATAAACTGTCTCCCTGTTCATCTACTTACTTGCATGGCCAGTCTAATTATGGTATCCATAAAGAATGATCAGGTAGTAAAGAATTTCGCACAAATTTCAGCTAAGGTTGTTGGTGTTGTAAGAATTAGCCAAAACAAATACAAACAGATAAAAAAAAATCTTCACATGCAGAAGCCAGAATTTCTACTATGGGAGATGATAACACCAGGCAAGAGAGGGTATTGGTGGGAGTAAAATTCAATGAAGCCAAACCACTCAAATGAAACACATTGCTTGACTTACAAATACACATTCTGAGACTTCCAAAGACTTCTTGCTTTTTAGAAACTTCATGGGATATACAATATATAAAAGTACCATGAGTTTTACACATTTCACTTGCAGCTATCATAAGAACACTGGAAATATTACAATCTACAGTGGAAGGAACTGAATGTCAGGGCAGTCATTATGAAAAAAAGATTTGGAGATATACAACCTAAAGGCAGCAGAGCATGTTGATAAGAGCCTGCAGTTGGGGGGCTACCCACTTATGGGAAACACTCAATGGCATCCAATCCATCTGGAGCCAAACGCCCCCCCCCCCCAAGTAAGTCATCTACAGAAAAGAGTAGAGCCAACTGACTCACCCAAATACACTACTCACCACCCTGGAGAGAAGGGAGGGTAGGAGAAAAAGCCCTGAACAAGGAAAGGGGGAAGGGAGTGTAAGTAAAGCTCACCTATTAAAGCAATTGGCTGTGCATTGCCTCTCACCTCCCTCACCTCTGTCTTTGCAAGAGTGCCCACATGTCCTCACATGTGATTCTAATAAATGTCCTGCTTTTAAAAAACAAAACAAAACCTCTGCAGTTAGAGAGCTGCTTCTAAATCTCGTTGTTTTCACTTACTTGGCGTACTCTGTACCCTTCAGAACATCACAGAATCTCTCACATGTGAAACAGAGAGAATATTAGTCTTATTTCATACGCTGTGTGATGGTTAAATTAGATATTGTAATTCATCATTTAACACAGGGCCAGGCACAGAGTAAGCACTCATAAATGTTTATTATTATCATTATTCATTATGTTCACAAGACAATACAAGAGGTGAGACTTTTAAAATGACCTAAAAGCTGACAGACTGTGAGAAAATGCTAAAAACTCTAAGCAAGAAGCACTTTTTTTTCTTTATAGCATGTTGAAATGTTTTTGCTTAATTGTTTTTTTATTGGAGACTGCCCACCTGGAGTCTTCTTCTTTGCTACCAAAATTATGTATTAATTTATCCATGTGCTCTATTTATTTAAGGTCAGACATCGACTTCCTGTTTAACCTGTGTGAGAGAATGATAATCCAAAAAAGGAATAGAACAGAGGTTTTATTATTTGGGAACTCAGAGACATGGAAAGAACTTATTTGAGTAAAATGGTTAATCCTCTTTTTCCTTACAAACAAGGTGTTAAGGAAACACAGGAAGGCAACTGCTTAATTCTGCAACGAGAAGTAAAGAGAACCTTACAAAGAAAGTGACATTTAAGTCAAATATTGAGTTTTGACAGAAAAAAAAAGCAACTTCTGGTAGATAAAATATGATGTATAAAGGTGAAAAGGAAAAGAAAGAAGGCGGATGGTGCCTGCAAAAGCTGCAATCAATTTGACATAGCTGGAGAGCCAGGTGGGAAACTTGGCAAGATAAAAGTAAAGACAGATCTGTGTTATCCTCAGCAGTTTCAGCTCAGTTCTGCAGGCGATGCAGAGCCCCTGAAGGACTTAGCAGAGACATGATCAGAGTGTGGAGTTTTGGGAGAAGAACCCAGGCTACTGGATAGCACATGTAAAGAAAAGAGCAAAAGAAAGCGAGGAGACTAGCAAGATAGTCCAACTGAGAGTTGCTGAGAATCTAACCTAAGGCCAGTGTGGTAGAAATAGGAGAGGGGTAATTTGAGATAAATTTAGAAGATGAAATTGTCAAGACTTAGTGATTCTTTAGCTATGACATTTGAAGACAGTGGAAGACAGTTGGCTACGTGATGGGTACATGTACTCTAGGGTTGCTCAAATAATCCTTGGGGGTTTGGGAAAAATATGACAATTTTTTAAAAATGCATTTTTTAGCTCACCCATTTTACATTTTATTGAGTACTTTATATTGCAGATAATAAAGTAAAAACAATATATGTGAATAACCCACATAAGCACATATGTGATATTGTGAGTGCTTGCTAAAAAGTTTTTACTAATGAAGATGAACAATTAAACAGGTTTAGAGATGACTGCTCTAGGAAAAATTCTAGATTTGGTTAGGGTGAAGTGTGGAGGTATTATAGAAAGATTTTTTTTCAAAAGCTATGGGACGTATTTTAAAGAGGTACTCTTCATTCCTTTAAAAGCTAAAAGTCTAAAAAATGGGCGTTGCTAATGTAGACAATGAGAAAGGCAGATTCTTCTCTATTAGTGCCACAAGGCTGGCTCAACTCTTCCTTAAAAACATAAACTACTCAAAATTGATTTTTGATTGCTCTTTTCCCTTTACTCATCAACTTTGATAGACAAATGAGCTGTAAATTTGGACAAAGAACTGAATGCCCATGCAAATTAAATGTATGAATTTAAGTCACACTAGGATTAAATATCTGGTGGAGTGGGAGGGCAATGTCAACAGAATGACCCTAGAATGTGGGATGAGTATACAGCCAAGATAAAATAAGTTGGTAAGTATAAAAGGAAAGAAGAATATTATTGAGAAAGAATCAGACGGAGATGAGTCTGTGATAATCGGTTGAATGACATTCAGCCAAAGGAGGGGATGGGTTGAGGGTTGCAGAAGATGGAACCTATAGTTCAAATTTAATCTCTCCCAACCCTGATGACTTCCCTCTTCAAACACTACTGAGCCTTTTGACTTTTTGCCTTGAAACTATGACCTGAAGTTTTGAAATCCTGTTTCAAATGAAAGTATATTAGAGATTATTGAAACCAGTGGGAATTCCTGAGTTCAGCTTGCTGATAAAAATAATAAAAAGATAAACATATACAGTAGAGAAAAGTTCTAAACAGAATTTAAAAAGTGAATGGTACTGCCAGAAAATAATTAATGAAGCCTTTTAAATTAGATATCGAGGCAAAGCAAAGTGTTAGATAAGCTACATTATTCAAGATACAGGAAATAGAGTTTAGGACTATAAAAAGACAGTCAAATAGTCAGTAGCTGAACAGGCATAACAGTGTGGAAAAATAGCACAAAGGAACTTTGTCTAAATGACTACACATGAAAATATGGATAAACAAAAGAATTTATCAAGGTAATAATCAGAAATAAACATGGTAGGCACCTACCGTACAAAGTTCTCCCAGAAATCATGTATCAAGGTAAAAGGACCCAGTTCCTTCAGTCTTCTTCACCAGTGGATGATCTACCCTAGGCAACACTGACTGAGCTGCCGAGACATGGAATGAGATTTGCTGAATGGATTCAAAATCACGAAAGTTCAAGTACCTCTTGAGCAAATCAACCAACATGAGAATTGTCAGAAGTAGATGACCCCATTTATGTGTAAATAAGCATTTAAATTATTAATGCTCAAACAAATGTGAACATTACAAGAGAGTTAAGAGGGAAGATATGCTAGAATATTAGATGCATATTAATTTTCAGAGTAATACATGTCTTCTGAGAATAAATGTTCTAAAAGTGTAGAATTCAACAGAGATATCCAGTGCATTGCTTTTGTAAATTTTATCTTCCACTCAGATTTACATCTGAGACAAATGAAAAAAATTTAGAAAAGTCTTGTTTTAAAAAATCATTGTGAACAAGGATGGGAAGATGGAGAATAAGGAGTGTCAAGACAGACCCTCTGCCAGAACAACTATTAAACAGGCAGGAACTGTCTGAAACAACTATTTTGGATCTCCAGAGTCAGAGGAATCCAGGGAAGAGGATCCAGAGAAGAGTGGGAGGAGCTGTTAAATCATAGTAAAGAACAGAAAATTGCTCTCTCCATATGACAGCTACTGGTGTCCATCCCACACTCTCGCTGCAGGCTGCCATGGGGTTCAGCCCCCGGCTAGCTCACTGGTGACAGAAAGCGGCATAAACATCCTCCTCTCTATGACCAGGGGAGGTCATGGCCAGTCACTGATCATGTCTTTTGATTAGCGATTTGGATCTCTGGTGGCCTGGTTCTGATGTTGCAACCCATCCTGGACAAAGGCAGCGTAACCATGGTTTCAACCTGCTCCAGACAAAGGCTGGGGTGAAGAAAAATTAATGCTGTTTCCTCAGGGCTTAAGGGGACAGTGAGCTGAAAGGCTGTATTTGCTGAGCAAACCCAGAAAGCTCAGCTTTGGGGACTGTGGAAGAAGTTCTTGGCATACCTCCTGAATCTGTCCTCTGGACAGTTTAGAGCCACACCCTTCAAGGGCCCCTGGCCCGGTTTTGAATGGGAAAGACTGCACTGAGAAACTCAGCTCTGGCTTGTTCCTTCTCCCAGAATTTGCCCTCCATCCAAAAATAGCTTGAGACAAGGAAAGAAGAGAAAGAAACTAGAGAGTTGGACAATCTGGACAAAGTCTTGTTGGCTTCAAGCACCTGGGAGAGGGTGGTCTGTCTCTTGCAAAACACTGGAGACAACAAAACTCCTGTAAACAAGGGAACTCCAAAGCAACTAATAGGCAAAAACCCCAAGAAAAGACACAGGCCGAGAAAGAAAGGAAAACCCTGCACCCTGCAATCACCATAGTCAGAACAAGGACAAGAAAATTTGCGCTTATCACCAGCTGGTTACAAAACCAAGGAACAAACTTCCCAAAGAGTAAATCTCAGACTTAACAGTGCAACAAAGTGTGCAACAAAGAACATAAGGCAAACAAAGAAACAAGAAATGATGGCCCATCCAAAGGAAGAGGATAAAAATCCAGAAAACACCAGTGAATATGACAAAAACATGGACATACTGAACAGAGCCTTTAAAAAAATGATCTTAAAACTGCTCAAGGAGATGAAGGAAAGTACAGAGAAAGAAATAAAAGATATCAGTAAAACAATGGATGAACATTATGAGAGTTTAAGTAAGGAGAAACAAATTTTAGAAAGGAACAAAACAGAGCTACTGGAGTTAAAGACCACAATAACTGAAATGAAAGATGCCCAAGAGGGTTTCAAGAGAAAATTGGAGCTGGCAGAAGAAAGAATCAGTGAACCTGAAGACAAGATACTTGAAAGAGTCATGCTGAAGAGCAGAATGGAAAAAGAAATACTGAAGGCAAAAAATAGCCTAAAGCAGTTATAGACACAATCAAGTGCACTGATATATACATTATGGGAGTCCCAGAAGGAGAAAAAAGAAAGGGGCAGAAGGAACAGTCAGAGAAATTATGGCAAAGAACTTCCCAAGCTTAGCAAAAGACATGAATATACATATCCAGGAAGCTCAGAGAACACAAAACAGGATAAAAATGAAGAAAAATATACCCTGTCATACACTGATCATGTTATCAAATGCAAAGGACAAGGAGAGAGTTCTGAAAGCTGCAAGAGAAAAGCAACATGTTATTTACAAGGGAGTCTCAATTAGATTGAGTTCTAATTTCTCAAAAGAAACCATGGAGGCGAGACTGGCAAACAAGATAGTCAGGGTGGTTAAAGGTGACCCCAAGAAACCAAAGGCAAGGTTTCTGCTAATGCCTTCTTTGCGCAGATGTGCAGAGAGGAACGTAAGAAGAAAAATCCCGAGGCCCTTGTCAATTTTGCAGAATTTTCCAAGAAGTGCTCTGAGAGGTGGAAGACAATGTCTGGAAAGGAGAAATCTAAATGTGATGAAATGGCAAAGCAGATAAAGTACATCATGATCAGGAAATCACGAGCCAAGGGAGTTATGAAGGGAGGATTATGAGCCAACTAAGGGAGTCAAGAAGAAGAAAGATCCTAATGCTCCAAAATAGTCACATCTGGATCATCTTCTTCCGTTCAGAATTCTGCCCCCAGATCAAATCCACAAACCCTCGCATCTCTGTTGGAGACATGGCCAAAAAGCTGGGTGAGATGTGGCTCAACCTGAGTAACAATGAAAAGCAACCTTACAACAGTAAGGCTGTGAAGCTGAAGGAGTATGAGAAGGATGTCGCTGACTATAAATCTAAAGGGCAGTTTGATGGCACAAAGGATCCCATTAAAGTTGCCTGTCAAATATTGGAAGAGGAAGAGGAGGAAGAAGAAGAGGAGGAGGAAGATGAATAAAAAAGTGAGGCTCTGTCTCCTTAAGAGTACCTTAGAGTAGGGGAGTGCTGTACTGGAAACATCTCTTATTTGAGACACATCTGTTGCCCTCATTAAGTTTAATTACAAAATTGGACCATCATTGTATTGTAGTCTCTCAAAGTGCTCTGGAAATGGTCAGTTGTTTACGTGAAGTGGACATGAGTGTCAGGAGCACCCTGAGACTGTACCAAAGTTGAACATATTTTCCGAACATTTTTAAAATAAAAAGACCTTCTGGTGTTCACCTCACCTTGTGCAGTTTGCTGTTGGAGTAACAAGGCACTGAAAGATGTTTCTGGCATTTTTATTTGTTTTCTAATTTGTAAGGTGGTGTTAACTATTTTTTTTTTGCTAGACATTCTGTTATCAACTGTACATATCTATAGTTTGTAAAAGTGAATGAAGGACGGACCACGGTGGCTCAGTGGTAGAGTTCTCGCCCGCCATGCTGGAGACCTGGGTTCAATTCCTGGTGCCTGCCCATGTAAAACACAAAGCAAAAAACCTCAGATGGTCTACACTTGGCTTTGAGGTGGTGGTGGAGATGCCTTTTGGTTGGGCCACAGCTCAGGGTGTGCACTGGAAAGCTGGACCTGTTGATGCTGCAGTGGGTGTCCATTTAGCTTCAGATTGTTTTGGTTTTGTATATCGTGATACAGCAGTTTGCTGCCATTCATAGCTGGGGAAAGGGGAGAGGAGGTCAGCTAGCATGAAAAGTGTTTGGATTCTTTTTTAGTTAACTGCAGTAGTTTTAAAACTGTTTTTTCAATAAGCTGTCGAACTCTTCATTGTCAGTAAACTGAAGAGCCACTGAATCAAAGTTCAAGAACTGTCTGCTCTTAAACACGATTTGCAATGTTTTGTTGTTGTTTTTTTTGTATGTTCAGAATGCTGAAATGTTTTTGAAGTTAAATAAACAGTTTTGCATTAAAAAAAAAAATAGAAGCCATGGAGGCAAGAAGGCAGTGGGTTGACAAACTTACAGTGCTAAAGGAAAACAATGACCAGCCAATAATTTTATATCAGGTGAGACTCTTTCAACAATGAGGGAGAGATAAAGACAGTCTTAGATAAACAAAAGCTGAGGAAATTCATCACTAGACCAACCCTATGAGCAATGCTAAAGGAGTTCTTCTGACTGAAAGGAAAGGACACTAGACAGTGATTCAAAGCAGTATAAAGAAATAAAGACCTGCAGTAAAGGTAACCATTTGGGTAATTCTAACTGCTAGCATTATTGTAGAGTATTATTTAGTGTGCAACCCCACTTCTTACTTCCTACAAATGCAAATGTATAAAAAGTAATGAAAAATCTACGGTGTGAACATACAATGTAAAAAAATATAAATATTAAGTAAAAAAAAAGATGGGGGACAAGGGGAACGGGCAGGGTATATGTCTATGCTATTGAAGTTGAACTGATATCAAACTAAATATGATTGTTTTATATTTAGAATGTCAAATTGTAACCCCACAGTAACTATAAGGAAAACAGAAGACAAATATATCCAAATAGAAAAGAGAAGATACTCAAAATAGTACAACACAAAAGATCAAGTAAATATAAAAGAAGACGTTAATGGAAGAATTGAGGTGTAAAAAACAAATAAGACATAGAAAGACTAAAGAGCAAAATGACAGAAGAAAGTCCAGCATTATCAGTAGTGACATTAAAAGTAAATGAATTCTCTGTGGTGTAAAAAAGAAAAATGTAAATGAATTCCCAGCTCATGCAATCCCCCCCCCAAAAAAATTCAATTAAATGGTGCTTTAATAATGGGATATTCACATGGAAAAAGAAGGCACAGCATTAAAAAAAATGTAAATGGAGTAAACTCTCCATTTAAAAGGAAAAGATTGGTAGACTGTATAAAAAGGCAGCTGTATGTTGATTGCAAGAGACACATTAAATTCGAAGATACAAATAGGTTGAAAATTAAAGGATGGAAAAAAACATACCATGCAAGTAGCAACCAAAAGAGAGCTTGGGTGGCTATACTAATATTGGATAAAATAGATTTAAACTAAAAAACAGTTACAAGGGGCAAAGTTGATCATTACATAGTTATAAAGGGGAAAATTCAATGGGAAGATGTAACAATTATAAATATACATGTACCCTACAGCAGAGCAACAAAAAATATGAAACAAATACAGACAGACTTGAAGAGAGAAATTGACAGTTCTATATTATAATAGGAGACATTATTATATCGCTCTCAATATGTGGTAGAACATCTGGTCAGAAGATCAATAAGGAAATACAAGACTTAAAGGATACTCTAAACCAACTCAACCTAACAGACATATACAGAACACTTCACCAACACAAATAGAGTATACCATCTTCTACTATGCACATGGATAATTCTCCAAGATAGACCACATGCTAGGTCACACAAGTTTCAATAAATTAAAAAATAATGAAATCATATGATGTGTCTTCTCCAACCACAAGGAAATGAAGCTAGAAATCCAAATGGAAAATTCACAAATATGTGGAAATTAAACAAAATAGTCTTAAACAAACAATGGGTTAAAGAGGAAATCATAACCAAAATTATGAAATACCTTGAGGCAAACAAAAGTGAAAATACAATATACTAAAATGTAAGGGATGCAGCAAAGGCAGCACCAAGAGGGAAATTTATGGCTTTAAATGTTTCCATTAAAAAAGAAGAAAGAGTTCAAATCAGAGACCTGACCTGAAAAATGGAGGGTATAGAAACAGAAGAGCAAATTAAACCCAAAGCAAGCAGAAGTAAGGAAATAACAAAGACTCAAGCAGAGATAAATGAAATAGGAAAAGAAAAAAACAATAGAGAGAATCAAAAGAACCCAGAGTTGGTTCTTTGAAAATCAACAAAATTGACAAATCTTTAGCTAGACTAACAAAACAAGAGGGAAAGAGGATACAAATAACTAAAATCAAAAATGCGAAGGGGACATTACTAACAACCCTGCTGAAATAAAAGGGACAATATGAGGATAGTACGAAGAACTGAATGCCAGAAAATTAGATAACCTAGATGCAATGGAAAAATTCTTAGAAACACACAAACTACCTACACTGACTCAAGAAGAAATAGAAGAACTCAACAAATCAATTACTAGTCAAGAAATTGAATCAGTAATCAAAAACCTCCCCAAAAAATAAAACTCAGGACTAAATGGCTTCACAGGAGAATTTTAACCAAATATTCCAAGAAGACAACTCCAGTTCTGCTCAAATTCTTCCAAAAAATGTAAAAGGAGCAAAAAACCCTGAATTCATTCTGCAAGGCCTATACTGCCCTCATACCAAAGCCATATAAAGATGCCACAAGAAAAGAAAAGTACTAATCAATACCTCTTATGAGTATAGATGCAAAAAATCCTCAACAAAATGCTAGCAAACCAAACCCAACAGCATATTAAAAGAATTACACATTACGACTAAGTGTGATTTATCCCTGGTGTGCAAAGGTGGTTCAGCAGAAGAAAATCAATTAATATAATACACCACATTAACATAATTAATGAAAAAATACACACATGATCATCTCAATTGATGCAGAAAAGACATTTGACAAAATCCAGCAATGCTTTTTTTTTAAACAGTTTTATTCACACACCATATAATCCATCCTAAGTGTGCAAGCAATGGCTCCTGGTATAATCTCATAGTTATGTATTCACCCCACTATCAATATGAAAACATTCCCATTTCTTCTGAAACAAAAAATCCCATACCCTTCCCTTATATCCCCTAAGGTTGGCATTTACAATTAATGAAAGAATATTACAATGTTACTGTTAACTATAGAGCTTTGGTTGCATTAATTATATTTTTCCCATATACCACTCCATTATTAAAACCTTGAAATAGTGGCATTCTTTTTTTCTAGTTAATGTAAAACTTTCTTATATTTGCACAATTAATCACTGTTATTGTTCACTCTAGGTTTTGCTAAGGTATACAGTCTCAGTTTTTTACCTCTAACTTTCTTTCTGGTATCATACATGGCCCTAGCCTTCTCTTTCAATCATATTCACGCTCAATTTTGTTAATTACACTTACAGTACTTTGCTACCATCACATAGTATTGTGCTCTCCATTTCTAAATCTTTACATCCTGTACTCTTTAAGCATCAATTGCCCAATCTCTGCCCTCTTTCTATCTCCTAATAACCTGTGCTCTCAAATTTAACACTCAGAGTTTGCTCAATATAGCTAATTCATATCAGTGGGACCATGCAGTATTTGTCCTTTTGTGTCTGGCTTTTTTTGCTTAACATAATATATTCAAGGTTCATTCATGTCATTGCATCCATCATGACTTCATTCCTTCCTGCAGCTGCACAATGTTCTATCATATGTATATACCACAGATTGCCCTTCTTTTATTCAGCCAATGGACCCTTGGGCTGCCTCCATCCATCGGCAATCATGAATAATGCCCCCATAAACATTGATGTGCAAAAGTCTATTTGTGTCCCTGCTTTCTGTTCTTCCAAGTACATATATATCTAGGAACCAGAATTGCAGATCATTGGCAATTTTATACATAGCTTCTTAAGGAACCACCAAATTACATTCCAGAGCAGCTGCACAATTAAACATCCCCACCAACAGTGAATAAGTGTACCTCCTTCTCAGCATATTCTCCAGCACTTGTAGTTTTTGGTTTATTTTTTAAAATCAGTTTTATTCACATTCTGTGCTAGTTTGAAAAGATTCATGTACCCTAGAAAAGCCATGTTTTAATTGTAATTCAGTCTTGTGGGAGCAACCATTTATTTTAGTCTCTATCCAATAATATAGGTTGGAAACTTGATTAGTTTATCTCTACAGAGATGTAGCTCACCCAATTGTGGATATTAACCTTGGATAGGAGGAAGATATGACACCACCCATTCCAGGTGGGTCTTGATTAGTTTATTGGAATCCTTTAAAAGAGGCAGCATTTGGAAGAGAGACACAGAGTCTATCAGCCGGCGACCTTTGGAGATGAAGAAGGAATATATCCCCTGGAGAGCTTCATGAAACAAGAAGCCTGGAAAGAAAGTCTGCAGACATTGTCATGTTTGCTATGTGCCTTTTCAGTTGAGAGATAAATCCTGAACTTCATCGGCCTTTCTTGAGCGAAGGTAACCTCTTGTTGGTGCCTTAATTTGGACATTTTTATAAACTTGCTCTAATTTGCACATTTTCACAGCCTAGAACTGTGAACTAGCAACTTAATAAATTCCCCCTTTTAAAATCTGTTCTGTTTCTGGTATATTGAATTCCAGTAGCTAGCAAACTAGAATACATGCCATACAATCCATCCTAAGTATATGCTCAGTGGCTCCTGATATAATCATATATCTATGCATTTACCACCTGTTAATATGAGAATGCTCTCCCTTCTTCTGAAAAAAAAACCCATACTCCTCCCTTATATCCAGTATTTTGACATTTAGCTTTTGTGTAGTGTCTTTGTAATAATTAATAAAAGAATATCACAATGTTACTGTTAACTATAGACCTTAGTTTGGGTTAATTGTATTTTTTCTTATATACCACCCTATTATTAACACCTTGTAATAGTGACATACTTTTGTTCTAGTTCATGTAAAAACTTTCATGTATTTGTGCAATTAGTCATCATCATCATCTATTCTAGGTTTCACTAAGTTATACAATCCTAGTTTTTATCCTTTAGCTTTCCTTCTATTGATATACGTGAACCTAGCCTTCCTCTTTCAACCATACTCACACTCAGTTTTGTTTGTTATACTTGCATTATTGTGCTACCATCACACAGTATTGTTCTGTCCATTTCTGAAGCTTTACAGTCAACCTTATGACACATTTTGTACTCCTTAAGCATCATTTGCCCAATCTTTACCCTCTTTCTATCTCCTGATAACCTACCAGCAACTCTTTTCAAAAAAACCACTTAGAACATTAGGAATAGGAGAAAACCTTCTCAACATGATAAAGTGCATGTATGAAATGCCTCCAGCTAACATCTGTCCTAATGCTGAAAGACCGAAAAACTTTCCCTTTGGGATCAAGACAGGAAAGGAAGAAGGAAGTTCCTGCCACAATGATTAGACAAGAAAAAGAAATAAAAGAATCCAAATTGGAAAGGAAGAAGTAAAATTTTCCCTATTTGGAGATGACATGACTCTATATAAAGAAAATCCTGAAAAATCTACACAAAACTCCTAAAGCTAATAACCAAATTCAGCAATGTGGCAGGGTACAAGATCAGTACAGAAAATTAAGTAGTGTTTATATACACAAGCAATGAGCAATGAGAAGAAGAAATCAAGAAAAAAATTCTTTCAAAATAGCAACTAACAGAAAAACTAGCTAGGAATAATTATAACTAAGGATGTAAAGGACTTACTAAAAGAAATCAAAGAATAGCTAAATAAATGGAAGTGCATTCCATGTTCATGGATTGGAAGATTAAATATCATCAAATGTCAATCCTACTCAAAGCAATTTATAGATTCAATGCAATCCCAATAAAAACTCCCCCCAAAATTCTTTGCAGAAATGGAAAAGCCAATGATCAAATTTATATGGGAGTAAAGAATCCTGAATAACTAAAGGGGTGTAAAAAATATGTAAGGCATATAAAGGAAAAGAAGAATGACGTTGGAGGACTTACATGTCTTGATCCTAAACATATCATAGAGCCACAGTAATCAAAACACATGCTACTGGCACAAAGACGGACATACAGATCAATGGAGTCAAACTGAGAGCTCAGAAACCAACCCTAATATGGCCCACTGATTTTCAGCAAGGAAGCAAAGATCACTCAATCAGGAAAGAATAGTCTCTTCAACAAATGCTATTGGGAAAACTGGACATCCATTTCCAGAATAAAAAGAAGGAAGACTCCTACCTCACACCTTATACAAAAATAAACTCAAAATGGATTAAAGACCTACATATGAGTCAGAATAATTAAGCTCCTAGAAAAAAATGTAAAGAAGCATCTTCAAGCTCTAAAAAACAATAGTTTTTTAGACTTACATCCAAAACACAAGGAACAAAATAAAAAATTGATAAATGGGACCTTTCTAAAATTAAAATCTTTTGAGCCCCAAAGGACTTTACCTGAAAATAAAAGGCAACCTACCCAATGGGAGGAAATATTTGGAAAACACATTCTGATGAAAGTTTCATATTCCAAACATATAAAGAAATCCTTCAACTTAAAAACAAAAAGACAAACAACCCAATTTTTAAAATGGACAAAAACTTGAATAGACATCTCTTCAAAGAAAATACACAAATGGACTGAATGCACATGAATAGATGTTCAACATCAGTAGCCATCAGAGAAATGGAAACCAAAGCCATAATGATATACCATTTCATACACATTAGAATGGCTGTGATTAATAAAGAGGAAAATAACAAGTTTTGGAAAGGACGAGGAGAGATAGGAACATTCATTCATTGCTGATGGCAATGTGAAATGATCCAGCCTCTGTGGAAGGCAGTTTGGCGGTTCCTCAGAAAGCTGAGTATAGAACTACCATATGACCCATCAAATCCCACTACTCAGTATATTACCAAAATAATTGAAATGAGGGACTCAAACAGATATTTGCACACAGATGTTCATAGCAGCATTCCTCACAATTGCCAAAAGATGGAGGCAACCAAAGTGTCCATCAAACAATGAATGTATAAACAAAATGAGGCATATAAATGCAATAGAATATTATTCAGCCATAAAATGGAATGAGGTCTCAATACATGTGTGCTGGTTTGAAAGGAAGTATGCCCCCTAAGAAAAGCCATGTTTTAATATAAATCCCATTTCATAAAGGTAGAATAATCTCTATTCAATACTGTATGCTTGAAACTGTAATGAGATCATCTCCCTGGATGATGTGATTTAGTCAAGAATGGTTGTTAAACTGGATTAGGGGATGACATGTCTCCACCCATTTGAGTGGGTCTTGATTAGTTTCTGAAGTCCTATAAAAGAGGAAATATTTTGGAGAATGAGAGATTCAGAGAGAGATTCAGAGAGAGCAGAGAATGCTGCAGCACCACAAAACAGAGAGTCCATGAGTCAGCAACCTTTGGAGATGAAGAAGGAAAATGCCTCCCAGGGAGCTTCATGATACAGGAAGCCAGGAGAGAAAGTAGCAGATGATGCCTTGCTTGCCATGTGCCCTTCCAGCCGAGAGAGAAACTGTGACTGTGTTCGCCATGTGCCTTTCCAGATGAGAGAGAAACCCTGAACTTCATTGGCCTTCTTGAACCAAGGTATCTTTCCCCGGATGCCTTTGATTGAACATTTCTATACACTTGTTTTAATTGAGATATTTTCTCGGCCTTAGAACTGTAAACTAGCAATTCATTAAATTCCCCTTTTTAAAAGCCATTCTGTTTCTGGTATATTGCATTCCGGCAGCTAGCAAACTGGAACAACATGTGACAACATAAATGACTCTTGAAGACATCATATTGAGTGAAACAAGCCTGATAAAAAAGCACAAATATTGTATGATCTCATTCTTTGGAATAATTAGAATAAGCAAACCCTTTGAATCAGAATCTAGAATATAAGTTACCAGGGGACGGGGTGGGGATAGAAAATGGGTATTCAAGGCTAAAATGTACAGGGTTTCTGTTTGGAATGATGATAATATTTTGGTAATGGATGGTGGTGATGGGAACACAACATTGGGAATGTAATTAACAGCACTGAAATATATAACTGAATGTGGTTAAAAGGGGGAAATGTTAGATTGTATATATGGTGACAGAACAAAAAATTTTAAAAATCCATGGAATTATACCATACAGTGAACCATAAGTGGAAGTACAGACAATATTTAATATTACAATTATAAAAAGGTGCTATCATCCAAATGTAACAAATGTTCCACACCAATGCAAGATGTTGGTGGTGGGGTGGTGTTTGGGAATCCTCTATTTTATGCATGATTGTCCTATAAACCCACAATTTCTCTAATAAAAAAAGAAAAAATTTGATTAAAAAAGTCATTGAGTTTACACAATATTGGGGAGGAAATATGCAACATAACTCTATATCCTCTTGCAAAGGAGGCAAGAGAGGTTAATCTGAGGATATGGAAATCACCCACAAGTGACAACCAAAAGATTTTCCAAACTTGGACAGGGAAAGATAAATGCCCAAGAAGTGCATCCCTGGTTTATACAGCCACATCAGAAGCACTGAAATTGGTAATGCTGCCCCAAACCAAGGAGCAACAGAAACATGAGCTTAAAGTGGGTGGAATTTACACTTATTTCAGTCGCTGATACTGAATTTCTCAAAGTCTAAGCAAAAAGCAGGTTTAGTATTTCTTCTGATGCATCTAAGGAAAGTCTTCAAGATAGTATATCTAGAGGCAAAGACGTTGGCTGCCCACATTAAATGTTGCAGGAAGAATCTTATGAACTCAAAGAGGTTCATTCTAGAAAGGGAGTATAGGTCTCTTGAGACTAGGAGATATTTCACAATTAAATGCATGAGCTACCTGATTTTAAAATAGAAGTTGAACTTACCCCTCCCATGACATGGTGACATCAGCCAAGAATTAAATGTCATATTTTCAGGAACACAGAGATTGATTTTTAAATTGCTGTCTGTATGAGATGTGATTAGCACTTCTATGTGAGCTGAGAGGCACAAATTCAGGTGCAAATTCAAGTGGAAGATGTTATGCCATTATGGTAAGTGTTGATTCATGTCAGATTAGTGATTACAGACTACCCATCCCACCTAATAGCACAGCCTATCAATATGGGGTGGGCGAATTGTCACTACCTCCTGGGCAAGGCTTTCATTTGAAACACGCAGGTGGTGCCTGGCATCCATTTCAACTGTGCGGGAAATGCTAGCCATACTACATACTAGACCCGTAATAAGCCAAATTCTCCCAGTGACTCAACTACTCCCTTACTACCAGTAGACAATATAGGAAAACAGCACTTATTCCTCTAACTTACCATGCTAGCATTTAACAGAGTTTTCATTTGAGTAAATTGCCTTTTCAGTGTACTAAACCGTACCTGGGAGACGGGAAATAGTGAACACAGCTTTCCCAAAGCATCTCGTTTATCAGGTAGTAACAGAGATATTAAAGAGAATGTGCCTCTACTCAAGAGAATGGAACTTGGTTGTCACAAAGATCAGTCCAATTGGTGAGTTTTTCCCAGCACTGGAAAACAGAAGGACCGTCTATTTGTTCATTCATTTCTTCATTTATCCTGAGTATAGCACTTAAGCCTTTGGTTCTACAGCTAAACTATTTAGCTTTGTATCCTGGCTCCGTTAAGGATCAGGACCAGCTATTTATCGTATCCATGACTCAGTTTCCTCACTGTAAAGTAAAAATAATCATGGAAGAGTTAGAGTTCAGGGTAAAAGAGTTTATATATACATATGTATATATAAGGCTCTTAGGACATAATATTTGATAAGTGTCAATGAAGATTTACAGTCTGCCAAGGACATACCATTCCCTGACAAATAAAATCCAGTTTTTATAAGTCACAGTAGGTCTACTTTCAGTCATGGTAGCCATAATCTTCTTTCACTTAAGCTTCTTTTTATTTTAAGTTTTTAAAAAATACACAAATAAATTATTTAGTCTATCCTTGTATTAATATTATATGATAACTTCATGGGAGGGATAAGTAAAGACTGGATTTTATAATCAGATGAAAACTTGTCCTAAAATTTAATGTTTTTAAACAGTTGTGAAGATTCCAGATAAAAATCATATGATGGGGGAAACCAGTCCTCCTGTGTTGCTCAGTAACAATACTAACACTGTAGTAAAACAATCAGGAGGAACCATGAAAATTGTCCTCTGTTAAGTGCCCCTTCCCCCAAAATATCCAATCTTACTTTTGTCTCCTCAATATCTCTATTCTCACAGCTCTGCCCCTGCCATATCAATCAAGGCAGAAAACCCAACTCAAGGAAGGGAAGTTTTCTGTTGGGTGTTCTGAGCGCAGGCCAAATAATATCACCAAGACCCAGGCAGTCTGTTTCTCTGACTCTGCCCTCCTCCATGTGGGTTTCAGACTCAAATTCCACATGGTGGCAACAATAGTCACCAGAAAATCTAGCTCTACAACCTGTCCAGTTTGAGCCCACCCAGAGAGAAGGAGTGCCTGTCTCACAATGGCATCAGCAGACTTCCATTGCCTTCCCTGGGTTTTAGGGTCACATCCTGAGCCAATCACGATCATTAAGAAAAGCAACTCTCCGGGTTCCAAGTCTGAATTACAGACTTGTCCCTGGGGCTGAAGTTGAAATAGATTCTGCTCCAAGTACAATGCCTGGGAGAAGGGTAAGGAGATTTTCCATTGAACTGGTATGTTCCATAAACTAATTACTGTATTCCATAGAAAAATAATAGCAGCTGGGTGAATGGGCAGCAAAAACAATAATGGCTGGCTCACAATACCCATTCTATAGTTCTGATCCTGCCAAATCTATTCTCACAGCCACAAAATGATGATTTTTTCCTCTTGCATAAAATCAAAAGTCCTTCCTTGGCATTCAAGGCTTTCCGTGATCCTAACTTATTTCTCACCATGCCTCCTCTTGCCTTCTAAGTGCCAGTTTGCCTTCAAAATGATTTTCATCCCTTTTTGACTTTTGAGCTCCTTGTCTTGGGGATATGCTTTATATTGCTGAAAGTCTAGCGCAGATGCTACCTCACCACAGACCAGTGAAGTCAGTATTATCAGTTTCCTTGTTTTATAGGTGAGGACCTTGATGCACGAGGAGGATAAGGAACTTCCTCAAGGTCATGGACTGTGAGTGACAGGGCTAGGATTCTCCTCAGGCATCCTGGAGCCAGAGCCTTTCCTCTTTTTTATTCTTTTTAATTTTTTAAATTAATTTTTAAATTAAAAAAATATATGACAAGAAAGAAACACAAACATTCTTAACGTATGATCACTCCATTCTACATATATAATCAGAATTCACAATATCATCACATAGTTGCATATTCATCATCATGATCATTTCTTAGAACATTTGCATCAATTCAGAAAAAGAAATAAAAAGACAACAGAAAAAGAAATAAAACAAAAACAGAAAAAAAATTATTCATACCATCCCCCTTACCCCTCCCTTTCACTGATCACTAGCATTTCAAACTAAATTTATTTTAATAACTAGATTTCCTCACCTGCATCCAGTAAGCTGGATACCCTGTATGTCCACATCATCACCAGATTCCTACAGTAGAGGAAAGTGTGGTTTATGTGGGATTTCATTTACTCTAATTTGCTTTTCAAGAACGTGAGTATTTCCCTAGGTAATGTGTTTTTTCCCCTGCCTCTACTACTGTGGAAAAAAGAAGCATGTTAATCAAGTACATTAATGATTGCTCCACATGGGTTTTGAAAAGGTAAGATATGGTTAATATTTTAAAAATTCACTATCTCGCTAGTATGAGTTTAAAGGTAAAAAAATAATGATGTGAACACCTGCTGAATGCTTTCTCTCTGCCCAGTCTCAGAGATCTAAAGAAAAAAAGCATGATCCGCAGTGTCCAGTGGCTTGTTGTCCAGCTAAGGAGGCAGAGCTGTGAACAAACTCCGTATTGTTCGGTGCCAGTCTCACAATCTGAAGAAAGTGGTGGTTGGTTTTGTTTGCTTTTGGGGAAAAACCCCAGCAACAACCAACATTTAAGGTGCTGATACTATGTAGATGACTGGATAATTATTATAATAATGTATTTAACATTTGATCATTTTTTTCAATGACTTTATTTCAGGCACTATATTATACATTGGGTATAAATTGATAAAGAAAAAAGACATGATCCTTGCAATGATGGTGCATATCTTGTAGGGAAGGAGACATCAAATGAAAACACAGCTAAATACAGCATTGAACACACTTTGAGAATTGTTACAAAGGAAACAAACGCTAGGAGAGCAAATATAAGAGGGCCTTTAAATATGTGGGGGATATCAGTTCTCCAGGGGTTGCTTTTTTAGTCTGAGACCTGAATGACAAAGGGAGGACAGCATTCCACATGGAGGGACTAAGGGGCATGGGGAGGTCCAGCAGTAAAAATTTGTTGCATTCAAGGAAGGTTCTGCAGAGCACAGCAGTGTGGGTGAGTGTCTCCAGATGAGGCTCGAGCATGTGGAAGAGCCTGAAATAAAAGGCCTTGTGACTGTGGGAAGAAGCATGGACTGTAAGGATAGTGGGGAACCATTGATAGTTTGGAGCAGGGATGCATATTAGATCAATTTAGCATTTAGCCAGACAACTCTGGTTACCATGATAAGAGGTGTCACGTCTGCCAGTCAGGAAGCTCTTACAGTAGACTAGTGGGGTGCTAGGCTGGGAGGGGAGCAGTGGAAATGGAGAGGTGTGCATGCATTTGACAGTTGTTTCATCCACACACTTGGAGAGACTTTAGTGGGAGATGGTCTGTGGGTGATGAAAGAGAAAGGTGGTATCAAGAATGACTTCTATGTTCTTATTTTTAGCGACCAAGAAGTTGGAGAGAACATTTACCATTATTAAAGAACAGTCACATCCCCCAAAATTAGGACAAGCAGTCTGAGCCAAGCCAAAGAAATTTCAGACCAAATGTTCTCTACTGGATTCTCTTTCTAGTTTTCAATGAGGATCACATGTAGTGGCTTCCTGTTGATTCCATGCCTCCTGGAGCAGAATCTAATCTTTCCTGAGCTGATCCTTTCCTGCTTCTATGTTGTTTTCCTTAGAATTTCAGGCTGAGGACCAGATGGGGAAACAGATGTTTTCCATCCTGAGAAGTTTCCGATGCAAGTCTTGACATTTACTGACAGTCTGCACATTGGATGGTCTACAGCTCTCCCGCCTTCGCCTTCTGGCTTTTCACCTTTTCTCCAGAAAGCTTAGCTCTGTTCTCTCAAACACTCCAACCTTTATCTCCATGCTAGTCACTCTCTGTTTTGCAAGTATGTAGATAAGTGAAACCCCTGTTTCAGCACTGTTCCGAACCTCTTACTAGTCATTCTTTGCACAAAGGACTGGTAATCCCTTCCCATTTCATTGGCTCTAGAGATAAAAACCTGTGGATTTATGCTGCTATGTCTGTGAAACTGATTACATTTTAAGGAGGTTTTATTGTGATTCAGAACTCCCAAGTAATTGCTTCATTTATAACCTGCTCTGACTTTACAAGAGCATAAGATGGTCAAAAAACAATTAATGCTTCCAGTATTGTGTAGTTTACAAAGCCATGTGTACACTGTAATATGATCATCCCAGTAATACTTGGAAGCAGGCCTCATGTATTATTACCAGTTTTGTATGAGGTAGTTAAGATTCAGAGACAAGAAGTGAACTCTCCAATATTACACTGCTAGAAAATGGAACCCTGGGTCTCAAATTCATGGACAATGCCATGTTTTTGTTTTTTAACTTGCCACAGCATCTTATTTACTCTAAGGGGTGAATAGATTATATTTCAAAGCATTCTGCTACATTCTATTTTATATACAATTGTTTTCCATCAAAGCTCCAGAAGCACTTATGGCAAGTGCTGTAATGGTTCCCAGACAGGTCATTCAGAGCATTAGAGACTATCACTTAATGCCTAGCAGGGTTAGTTTCCTTTCACCAAGAAAACCTCTATTCCATAACAGTAGTCTTGACTCTTCAGGCAACTTATAAATTTGTTTCTTAAGTTGCTATAAAATACAGGAAAGAGTATAGGCTATGAACTCCTGGGAACCAAATCCATAATACAAGCTCTGCAACCAATAGGTCGAAGAGTTACACTTTCATTTAGCAAGGGCAAATATTTCTATTCCAAATATCATGACCACCCATCTGAAATCAAGAAACCCAGGACTCTTTAGGATGACCCCTGATTGAGAATGCAGAACATTGCACCAGTGAGATCTCATTGATCCCCTTCCATGGAGGAATAAATTCTTTTTTGCCATTCAAGTTTTCAAAATTATGTGGCATGAAAACAAGTAAATTATTCAAGCTCTTTGGAAATAGGTTCACTTGTAATATACAGTCATATCATTTCAATGTTTGTTTTAAATTTTTAAAGTGCTATGAATATAAACAATCTAGAAATGCAAATATATGAGTTTAACCCTTAGCTGCTGCAGGTAAGGTGCACAGAGATAAAATAAGGTGTCCTAAGGAAGTCAGCTGAGATAGTTGAATCATGGCATCCTGAGCTCTAGTTTCATGGCCAAGAAGGGTCAGGGCGTACAGCAACAGTGGGTATATGTTGGTGTAGACATATATACTCATCGTATAGCTCCTCAATGACCAAATAAATATGTGAACCTCAGTGATGATTCTTTTCAGTTTGGACTATTTAAAACTTTTTGTAAAATTCAGAGGAAGTCTCCCCTGAAGTATTCAAGCCAGTATAAGGTCAGATGCTTTTAGATTAGTCCAGGTTATTTCAGGAAAGGTCATCATGGACCAGCGTCAAGCATAACATTCTAATGAGATGTACTGTTGTCCTCTGTTGTCTTTCACCAGTGAACTATTATCTTGAAAAGAAGATTTCTCAACAAATTATAGATCCAAAATTAAGAGCCAATCCCACGTTTTAAAGTTTATTACATTTTTCATTAGAAAAATAATACATGCTTATTTTAACAGGTACAACAATACAGAATTGCATAAGTAAAATGTTAATGATCTTCATTCCTCTTTCTTTTAATCGTACTTCATTTTAATATATTTTTCTGTGCCTTTCTTCATAAAACACACACATGTGCACACACAAATGCATGATCACATGCACATATTTAGAATCTATTTTGCTTTACTTTAGAAAGTGACAACTCTATACATAAAACTTTACAACTTGTTTTATTTCACTAAGCAATGCATTATAGAACTGGCTCTCTCTATATATATTTGATCCCATTTAAACATTGTTGCATACTATTTCCTTTGCTTACCATTACTTAAAGCATTTCTCTTTTGATGGCCTCATTTTGTTATTTTAATTATTTTTGCCACTTCAAATAGTGCTGCATTAAACACATTCGTAATTTCAATTTTACATCTCATGGTTTTTATTTTTGTATTTTCTCAAAATTGATACCTCTGGGCCAAAGGGTACAAGCATTTTGCACTTTAATTGACAGTGGTAGATTACTCCCTCAAAGGTTGTGAGAATTCATTGTCCTGCCAGCAAAATGCATCCTCATATCCTCACCAACACTGAAGTTGGTTTTCAATCTGATGAGTGAGATGAGATCTCATTTACATTTTATTTTGAATTTTTTTCATACTAAAAGGATTTTCATGTGGTTGATAGCCAGTTGCATTTCTTTTATCATTTGCTTACTCATTTCTTTTGCCCATTTTTTCAAACAAAAACATTGTTTGCATTTTCCTTAATAATCTGAAAGAGACTTTCATCCTTACTGAATATGGCCTTTCATTCTACATACGGCATCTGTAAACATTTAGGAGTCAGGTCAATGTTTATATAGATCATTGCGGCTTAATTACACTGACACCATCATCCCTGGTGAGAAAGAAAAAGAGCCAGCAGAAAAGCGACGACGTGATGGACCTTGAAATTTCTTGTCACTGGCACAGCAACTAAAGAAATTCTGAAGAAAAATCTTGTCAACTTCTTCAAACTAGAAATGCATTTAGACTGCAATATATATCTAATGCCCAGCTTGCAGAATTGCAGAATTTTCCAATTTGGTGTTGCTCCAGGTTGAAAAATATACCAGCTGAAAAATGTGAATTGGAATCATTTGCCATCAGTTCCTAATATAATGACTGATTTCCCACTCTGGATTCAGCGAGCTGCAGGCAATGGGTTTGAACTGAGTCCAGGAGGAAGGGGGCCAGACATATTAAATTTAAGGCCTCTATTGCTCAACTCCCTACAGAAATTGTGCAAATAATGTAGCTGAAGTGCTTTCTGCATGCTGTATAACCCAACTCTTTTGGCAACCTGATTAATTCCTTGCCCTTTTCTGTAGTATGCACAGTTAGAAAATATACTAAAAGGTGACAGAAACCATAATAGGATCTGTCAAGTATTACGTTCAAGATGTTATCCTCTTCATTTTCACTTTAGAAAAGTTTTTTTTTAATTCCCCAAGAAGCCAGTATTAATAATTACCCTGCATTGCAATTTTCCCTTTGTTAATGCCACTAATGTCTAACATATAAGTCCAACCCCAGAGCTGATGGCAAGTTTGTATTTATGTTGTGCTCTACAGAGCTAAATATAAGCATATACCCAGGCTTATTCAAAATGGGCCTAATGAATGCAAAACAGCTTTTAATGGTACCATGTTAACTTGGACACAATGTCAGTGCAGAGTCTCTGCTTCCTGTTAGAGTGTACGACAGTCTTCAGAGATTAAAACTTTCAGGCACCCTCACCTTGCTTTCTCAAAAATAGGCCTGTGAGACCAGGCTAACATTTGCACATAAATAATAAGATAAATTTAATCCAGGATTTGCAGGAAGTCCAGTTTTAGTCTTTACAAAGTTGGAGGTGTTGATATTGTCCAGGTTCCAGGAAGAAAGTAATGCCAAGAACGACACCAAATTCTACCCAAGTCAGCTAAAAGGAAGGCTTGTCAAAGGAACTAATGTGTTAAGGAGATAATATGTTTTTTTTTTTCCCAAATGGAAACACTTTAGAGGTGACTTTTATATTATTCCTTTTTACTTGTAAATTTTCTTCTAATTGCACCTCAGGAACTAAGGGACCATTTGAAATTTGGCTCATGAATTCTAACATATGACTTGGAAGTCAAATTGGCAAAAAAAGGGGGTTTCTCTATGGTGATTTGGTGCATTATCCATTAGGGGTAATGAATACCTGAGACGCTCAAGAAAGGATTGTATTACAAATGCTGGGAGAACTTGGCAGAGCTTTGAAAGCTGAAGAAGCCAGTCAGAATGGATTTTAAATTAGGCAGCCTATAGTCAGAGTTGAATTTTCTTTTTGTTTTCTAGATTTTGATTTTTAAATGTAGAGCAGGCATCTTGCTTTAAATGGGATTTGAACAAACTCAGGAATTAGTAACCAGTTTGCTTTTCAGGGTTGTATTTCATGTTACACTTAACAGGTATCACATGTTTTTAGCTGGTCTTTTGCATAGATTGATTTTGGCATGGGGGAAAAGAATTCGAACAATAAAGCACCATGATACCTAGAGATTGTATCCATAAATCATGCTTAGTTATAACATCAATGTAAGTTGTAGGTAAAATTGTGTGGTATGCCACCAAATGTGATTGTGTATGTGTGTGATTCATGTCTGAAAATCTTTGGGGGCAGCAGTCTTTTGCTGGTCTGTTGACCTAAGGAAAAACATCTGGCAATTAAATGGAAAACTTGTAGGGTTAATTGATACGGGAAGACTAATAGGATTCTGGCTATGCTTGGGATCAGGACGTGACCTCTGAGATATCATGGACTGGAAACTGGAAAACGTTTTAGATCTTGCACTTGAAAAAAAAATATTTGAAGCAGTACCACATGTCAAAGTTAATCAGTGTCAAAAATGTATTGCTCCAGGGTGCATGGGTAGTTCAGTGGCTAGAATGCCTGCTTTCCATGTGAGAGACCCGGGTTCGATTCCCGGGCCATGCACACACACACATTCAAACACACACAAAGCATTGTTCCACATCTTTAAAAAATAAGTAAAACATAAATGGAATGAAAAAAGTTTGCCCCTTTGTCAAGTTGCCTGAAAATGGGGTATAAGTCACTGTGGGTAAATAAAATGGGTTGCCAAAGCAGTCATCTTGTATTCTTATGGATTATCTGGGGGCAGACGCAACTGTAGCAGCTGGCTAGAAATTCTTCTGATAGTGTCCAAAGTGGCTAGAAAAGTCATCAGAGTAAGTGGAGTGGACATCTGTTATTTTTGTTTGCTCGTATATATTACTCCTTCTCCTCTAACAGTATTGTGACTTTTCTCTGAGAAATGGTTCCTCCCTCACTCTTTTTTTAAAAAATATTTTTATTGAGAAATCTTTATACGCATACTGTCCATGTGCAGTAGATAATCAATGGCTCTCAATATCATCACATAGTTGTGTATTCACCACCATGATCATTTTTAGAATATTTGTATCATTCCAGAAAAAGAAGTTAAAAAAAATAGAAGAAACTCATACATTCCATACCCCTTACCCCTCCCTTTCATTGACCACCAGTATTTTAATCGACCCAATTTTTTTTTTTTGCATGGGCAGGCACTGGAATATCCTTATTTTTTACTCATTTGTCTATACCCTGGATAAACAGAGCATCAGACACAACGTTTTCACTGTCACACAGTTACATTGTAAAAGCTATTAAATCATACAATCGTCTTCAAGAATCAAAGCTACTGGAACACAGCTCAACAGTTTCAGGTACTGAAACTCCAATGTACCATAAACTAAAATAAGAATAACCTCTTGACTCTGAAATCTCTCAGCCACTGAAACTTTATTTTGTCTCAATTTTCTCTTTCCCCTTTTGATCAAGCTGGCTTTCTCAATCCCGTGATGCTGGGACTCGACTCATCCTGGGAGTTCTGTCCCATGTTTCCAGAGAGATTTACATCCCTGGGAGTCATATGCCATGTAGGTTGCCCCTTACTCTTAATCCTCATGATTTGGGTATAGCTGACACTACCCATGTTTCCAAGTTGGGCAGGTGACTCATACCTGGTCAATGAAAGTACAACAGCCCTTACCAGAAAAATTTTTCAGGGATGGACATGTGATGGTCATCACCGTTTACATTAACCAATGTACCTTGTTAGAAATACTGGGAAAGACACTTGCACTTTCTGCTGGATTTATTAAGGTGATTGGATATAAGCCTAGAACTGCTAGTGACCATTTCTCTGAGAATGAAATCACAAAGAGGAAATTCAAATCAAGAAGAGGAGAAAGGTATGTTCCTGATAGCATTAGGTAGAAAAGCAACACCCCAGCCACCTCTGGGCCGAATCTTGGACTTTCCATTACTAGAGTCAATAAATTAGTTCTTTTTGCATAAGGCTTTTTGAGTTGGGTATTTGGCTTTTGCAGCCAAAAAATACATTCTGATCATTACTGTGCCTGAAGATAAAAAGAGAGATTTAAAATGCAGACTCAAAGGCCTTCTCCCTTTGTCCAACTCATATAAACTTCTATTTAAAATAAATTCAAGTTCTACTTTCTCTGTGGGCAGCTTCCTCCTTGTCTGGGTTCTTATGAGGTGTTTAGCATATGCTTGACCTATTTTTTGCAGGTGTATATATGTCCTGAAACATACAACTTAAGAGTCTTGGAGGACAGGTAAAATGGGGAGCTTAGAAAATTTCCCAGGAAACTACTCTATAATTTTAGTGGATTGGTTTTTGGTGGAATAGAAAGGTAGGACTGTTATGAGCTGCAGAGAGTATTCTCCAGGTAATGTAAGCTAGGTGACAATGGAACACAAGACACAGAGACAGATACAGGAACAAAAAGGGGGATGGAAGTGGAGGAGCCCATGTTGTCAATTAGTTGTGAGTGGGGTAGGAGTTAAAGATAAAGTAGGAGTTCCTACATTTAAGGAATAGGCTTATGGCGGTTCACCAATGAACCTGTAAGCTGTAGGAAAGTAGGAAGAAAGTTGAAAACTCTGAGAGATGACTTTGCTAGAGAAATGGGAGTTCATGTCAAACTTCATTAGTATTGTGTTCACAGAGGGCAACCATCATCCCTATGTGCCTTGAATCAGTATTAATCAGATGTTAACATTGTGTTATCTCATGGTCATCTCCTGTCAGGAAAAACAGAGATTTGCTGAGTTTTCTGCATTTTTATGAGGGAGGAGGATGGAGAGAACGGGGACATGGTGATTTTACTGTGGAAATTCTGCTGTGCGCTTTGGCATCGTGACAATTTGGCCATCTGCTTCATGGAGGAAGTCCAGCCCCATCAAAGAGACAGTATAATATCTGTCACTTCTTAGAAAAGCACCCTTGTAACACCATAGTTGTTTAGTGGGCTCATTGTGTGGCAGTGTGAATGCCCATGGCTGGGGTCACCATCCATCCCAGTTTCCTCGGACGGTCCCAATTTATTCCTGTTGTGCCAGCCTAATTAATTACAGCCCTCCCTCCTTTCACTTTCAAAAGTGTCTCTGTTCGGATGATAAATTATATAGGCACCTTAAGTGTGATTCAAAAACCTCATTTTAACGCAAAGAAAAAGCTAAAAAATTTTGCCAATTGATCTGCTTTCCTTTTCTTGCCAAATCTACAATACTTAATTAAAATGTTTTGGAAATAGAGATAAGTTATTAAAGGGCATTTTGCTCTGGAGTTAGAAAAAGGAAGTTTGTGATGTATTTGTTTCTTAAAGGTTGGTTGGCTCTGTGCAGTCCACTCAATCCCTCTACTACCTGCTTTTTGCTTTAGTCGTCATGCAGCACTGCATCTATCCAGTGAAAGGAATTTGGCTACTTCAGCAGTGTGACCAACTGCACAGAGCCACGTCTGCAGAGCAGGTGTAAGCTGGCATTCTGCCCAAGCCTGGCCAGACAGCTTCATAAATCCTGCCCTTACTGCAGCCCCGAATTACTTTTCATGACACAAAGCCAAGCTGTGTTATTCACCTAATGCCCCGATTTACAGTTCCCAAGACAAAAGAACATACAGATAGAGTTTCAGAGCTCTGTTTGCCTTCACGTTTATCTAAAGGTTAGTTTCAGGTCAAGCTCAAGAAACCTGACAAATGGTGGTGAATAAACCTAAAAATAAATTAAGTGCAAGTGGGAAACTTAAGCATTCCTTGTTCTTGTGCCAAAAGAAAACTTAACCCAATTTACATTCTTCTAATACATGAAACAAGCAGCTGTTCTCTTATTTGTGGCATACTGGGAAATTAATACGGTCCCTCTCAGCTCACGCATATATGTATGTGTGTTCATGCACATAAGGTGCACACACGTAAGTCTGTACACTCCCCTTTTAGATATTTTTCCTTGTGCCTGCAAAAATCTAATTGAATGGAAGAGTTGAAGAGCTGTTTAGTAAGGAAAGCACTCAGCTAGAATTGTGCTGTGGCCCAAAAGTGCCTCCCAGATTCCTGTCAAACCCCTAGGAGTACTAGGAATTTACAGACTTCCAGGGAGAAATCCCATCCCTCTAAGAAAATCCAACAAAGAAATGGAGGTGTTTGGAGAGAGGTATCTGGACGTAAATCATATCCGTGAGGGTGGAGACCAAGTAGTCACTCTGAAAAATGCTTCACGGAGTAGGCTGATGGCATCAGGATTTAAAAATACTGGAAGCAATTCACATCTGGGATGAATTCCTACTTTGTACATTATTTACTTTTTAAAATGTATTTACATATCCAGCTTACCATCTTTACTTGCCTGTATCTTGCTTTTAGTCTCCTTCCATCCTTCTCCTCATCAACCCTACTTCCAGGAAGCACAGAGGCGATGAGATGAATGAGCAATACGATTATGAAATTAACAACCTCGTATTAATTAAAGTTTTCTCTGGGCAGAGATAAGGATTTTATAAAATCAAATAAATGAAGTGTCCAGCAATGAGTGAACATCTCAAGATGCCTCTCATTAATCAAGAGTACAGATTGAAAATGTTCCTGCAGAATCTTCTGAACCCCCTTCCCTCTCCACAATGCCTACGGCCAAGATGTTCAATGCTGACAGAGCTGCTAAGGCAGCACTTAAGTAGAACTTAGACAATTGAAGCAAAAAAGAATTTGTTGAGTGAATATCGGATGGGCACGTCCTGTGGTGCCATTAGCAGGCATGTTTGCTCTCAGCTCTCAACTCTCACCCATTCCGCAAATCTGATGGTATCCTCAAGCAAACCTTTGTGACTCTTCCTGATGGCTTCACTTGATCCACAAACAGTGTAGAATATAAGTGCTGGGATTTAACCCCTAGGAGCCATACTTAGCTAATGATATATGGGCATTGGAGGATGAATAACCCAATGGGGATGACTCTAAGACTTTTTTTAATTACCTCTGAGCATTCCCAGCAGGATTGCATTCCCCTTTGTCCACAATGGTAACTTTCTCAGTACTGCAACCTTTATTAGCTCCTCTACTTTCCATTTCCCCACCCACTGTTCTGCTTTCTGGATTTTGTCATAAATAAATCCTTGCATTCAATCTCATGTCTGAGGTTGGCTTCTGGAGGAACCCAACCTAAGAAAACTCAATATGAGGATGTTTGTGAAAAGGCATGGGGATTATCTGATTTGTTTCTGAAGCGTGATCCCTACAGGGGATTTGGAAATGACAGAGAAATGCCCAAGGAGATATATGGGGTTTGCAGAATGTAAATTTTCAAATCCAAATGTACCAGTGAAGAATGCATTTTGTTTATGTGCAGGGGTGTGCACATGGGGAGAGGGAGGATTGAGAGAAGAGACCAGGTAAGGATGTCTAGTCTTCCATTATTAGGATTATAACTGGGAAGACAAAGCATCGTTTTGAGATTTGTCTGTGTGTTTGAAAAGGCGACTGAATGTTATTAATGTATTCTAGGAAGTACAGAGCACCAATGTGAAGCTTTTATCAGCTTTGCTTTAATTTCTAAAGCAAAAATGCCTTCCCTCCAAATACTCTATTAAAAGAACATATGAAATTAATGAAACATATCATTACTTTTACAATGGCCAAATTGTAGATTTGTCACAGTACAGAGATGGAAACTCATTAAGCCATTGTGCCTCTGCTTCACATTTTATAGTGTATCAAAAGAAAAAGAATTTTCCAAACCCATCAGACCTTCTTTTTTCCTGTTTTTTTTTTTTAAACTTCTTTTATGGTTCAAGCTGCAAGTCATCTGACTTATCACACTATGCCTGTAGTATTGGTAGGAGAGAAATTAAGAATGGCTGTGGCTTAAAATGAGAATCTCAATGTGGGGGCTGTGAATTTCATGGTTTGAGAACTAGGGTACAGTTGGCAAGTCCTTGCATCCTTTGAAAGCAGATAAATACAGCAGTATTCTCTATCAGCCCGTCAAAGCCCTTTCCTCATATCTTTCAAGAAACTGTGAATTATTTATCCCAGTGGGTTTGAGAATTTTAGCAAACATCAGCACTGTTGCAGTGTGAAGCCAAGTTGATCATTTGGTTACCCTTTACATTATATTCAACAATGCTGCATCTTTTGACTGGATGCCATAAATACAGGAAAGGAGATAAAAACTCATGTGTAAATTAAAGTAGATGGGTCACTTATCCTTCCAGATTCTACCCCTCCGTTTAAGCCCAATAAAACTCTTTGAAACAATATGAAAATTCCCTCCTATCTATCCAAACTGATGCTTCTCTGTTCCCTTGTATGATCAAAGTCAGTTTACATTAAGAAATGATTGCACGGGGACAATATGACACAACTTATTTTTAAACATTTGCAAACTTTTTTCACCTTGAAAAAATAAAGCAAACAGGACTTCCCTCTGAGACATTCATCAGAAAAAGCACCTTTATGACCTTGACCATGGAACTTTGTCCTTCTTGTCTTATTCTAGAAAGTTGTCTAGGAAATGACCTGTTGAGGAAGGAATATATTTCCTTTGGCCATTTCCCACATTCTCCTGGGTAGCCCTCAGTTATTCCTCAAAAGGAAACTAGTACTATAATTCGTGCTTTATGCTGTATTGGAAAGAATATGTATTTTGAGTGAGGCAGATCTGGATTCAAAATTGGCAAACTGCATGGCCTTGGGAAGACACAGAACTTTTATTAGTTTCAGTTTTCTTATTTATAAAGAAAATGAATAGCAATTAAGATTCTTTCTGTTGCACAATAAAGAAAACCTAATTCAATCAGGCTCATGAAAGGAATGGGGTGTGTACTGGTTCAAGTGACTGAAAGTTTGAGCTTTTGGTCTGAATTCAGGGTACAGTTTGATCGGGACTGAAATGAAGCTCTGGAGATCCAGTTAGTACCTGTTTTCTCTCTCTTATCTCGGTGCTGTCTCCACTTTCAGACAATCTCCCTCCTTTGTGGTGGCAAGCCACTTCTAGCAGCATCAACCAATAACCCTGCAGGTTAAAGATCAGCACAAAAGAGCACCGAAACTCTCCCAAAACATGTCCACCCTTAAAAAACTACAGCGTCTCAGGAGATGAAGTATTTGGAATAATCAAGCCGACTCACCTACTCTACTTCTTGGAACAGGGGATAGAGCCCCATCCAAACAAATGGACTGAACGTAGGAACTGAATGGATTCCTAAATAAAAGTTGGGGCCCGGTTGTCAAAAAAAGAAAAATAGACACTTGAGAGTCAAAAGCAAATGCCAACAGCATGAAGATTTTAGGATTCAATTCCCAGGATGGTTATCAGGATTAGATGTGTCTTGTAAAGGCCCTGGAGTGTAGAAGGACTTCCATGAATGGATGTTATTTTCTGGACATGTTTCTATTGGTATAAACTTGGGAGTATTCTGAACTGTGCATAATTTGCAAGATTGTGAAAATACTACTTCCATCTCAGCTCTGACTTGCTCACATCTTTCCCTTCCTTACTCACAATATGTCTTTCTGAGAGGAGTAGCCTTGGAGTAACTGGGTCCATTGAAGTTCAGTCTCTCTCCAGTCAAATCAGCATTTTTTTGGTAAGTACCTGAGTAAACATCCTCAGACACTAGAGCACATTGAATCAGGACACAAATGGGCAGATACATTTTAGGAAAAACATACTTCAGAAAACTGTTATCTAAAGATGGCCAACATCATCTTGGCATAGCATTGTTGTGTAATCAACCTGTTCCAAAGAAAATGAATAGAAGTGGTTGAAAGTGGAATTTTGGCAAATTGAAGTGATAGTAGAAGATAATCTTTAATTGAAATCAAAATGGAGGAAAGTTCCAAGCAGGGAAAAAGCAAACCATACAGGGAATTCTGAAAGATTCTATAATCAGTTTATCTTGAGCAAAAGAGTTAAAAGCAACTAATGGAGCAGATGGGATCCTGCAGTGAACTTAAACACCATACCTACTATTCTCAGCTCTTTATTGTTTTCCTTTTAATCCTGTGCTCATTTTTCCTCCTTTCTCTCCTATCCAAGTTTCTTTTCAGCATTGTTTTGAAACTCCATTTCCAATTATACTCAGGCTTGTAAATGATGCCCATGCTTGTGAACTTTAAGCTCAGTTGGTTTACTTTGGGGTAAAATGAACTGTGACGGTGGTGGAGTGATATTAGAGATGCAGAATTAGAGATTATGCAAATAGAAATTACTCTATTGGTGGTATTATTTTGAGCTTATTGGAGTGGGGAGAGATTATAGGCAAGAAGATGCATAAAAACCAATTGTGCATATATAAGATTCCACAAGGGTTCCACGCACTAAAGTAACTTTCTAGAAATCTGCAACCTCCAGATGGGTCCCTGGACCAAATAAGTTCTGAAACCTGAAGGGCCCAGCTCTCCAGAACATCAGATAGTTTCATCTCTGTACCCCATATTATTGACAGTCCCTCCCAACATGAAAAAGTTAGAATGGCCATAGCCCAAATAACCCTAAAGAGTGGGATAGAAAAATCAAAACAGATGGTGGAATTATACAGAGAAGATAGGGTTTAGCTAATGAGTATGATTGCTGAATCATTAAATTGATATCTCTTTTAGTCTTTAGTATCTTAGAACAGCTAGAAGTAAAAACCTAAAATTGTGGATTTGTAAGCCATGTCAAACTCTGAAATATGGTCTGTAGTTAAATGCAGTGCTGGGCTTTGAAATGTATTGCTTTTTTGTATATATGTTATTTTTCACAAAAAAGGAAAGAAAAAAAGTCGATTGTGATGATAAAAAATATTTAAGCCTTCTAGCCTCCTATATTCTGGAGGAGTTAGAAGGAAAAATCTGAGAGGATCGTTTGGTAGCCCATTGCAAACTCTGGATTCTGTCCTATAACTACTTGCGAACTATTATTTTTTCATTTCTTTGCTTTGTATATATGTTGTACTATACAATAAAAAAGTTTAAAAAAGAAAGTCAATTGTGGCAGTCCTAGCACCCAGCAAAACCTGGTGCCTCAACTTTAAATGAGACCAAGAGAGTTAAGTCTTACTCTCAATATAAAATAGGAAGAGTACCAAATTTTTACAATAGGATCTAGAGGGACAGAATGAGGAAATCACCTTTAGGAGAGAGAAAAGAAGGTACAGAAGGTACAGCAAAAGATAGTTTCCAGAAAGGGTTTTATGATAGCCATAGAGATTCTTTCCCCAAGTATTTCTGTACACTTTTTTGAATCATTCTATTTTATGCTTTTTCCCAATTGTTGAGAGTTGATGATATTTTCATGGTAAAATGGCTTTCTCTGCTAAGCCAACAGCCTGGTTAGACAGGTGAGGATGACTTCTGTTTCCTAGGCTACTGGCATTAGCTTAAGTGGGCAAGAGAAGAAGTGCACTGAAATGCTAGTTTGGGAAAACACTAGAGTTTCATGTACAAATATTTAGAGGTAGATCAATTTTCAGTCCTTCCAACCCTCACAGAGTTCCACATCCATGGAACTAAATGAAAAATGAGTACAAATAAAATGAAAGGAAAAGGAAGAAAAACTATTCAAAGAACTGTGTAGGTACTGGAAGTGTAGTATCTGTTTTCTAACCTCCTTCCTGAATCATAAGCAAACAAAAATTAGTTTAAATAATGACTTCCCTTAAAATGGTGGTCTGTTAATAAGCATATATATTTCGAAGAATTTTAGCAAGACTTTTTAGGCCATAAATAATTTTATAAGGAAGCATTATGAAAGTAATTCAACTTGCCCTTGGTACCTTTTATTAGAGCAAAGCACAGAGGGTAGTATGCTGATGATAACTGAATTTCACCCATAATCTTAACTGCCATCTAGACAGAAAAACAGATAATGTTTTGCTTGCATCAGAAATTATATTTATGTAGTTCTTCTACCAAATATTTTTCATAAATTATCCTAATCAATATTCTATCACTCTCTGAAATAAATATAATTATCTTCATTTTTTTCAGGTAAAGAAACTGAGGCTATGGTAAATGAAAGTGACCCTGTTACTAATAGAATCCCCTTCCAAATGCATTGTTAACCAGTTTATTGAGTGTTTTCACTGCAGCTGCCTCCAATTGTGCTATATTGAAAATTCTCCTTTTCTATAATGAAATCTTGGTAAGATTTCTTAACTTCCCAGCCCATTTTTTGTTTGTTTGTTTGTTTTTAGGTGCATGGTCTGGGAATTGAACCCATGTCTCCTGCATGGAAGGCGAGCATTGTACTACTGAACCACCCCTGCACCCTCCAGCCCATGTTTAGTTTAAAACATTCTCAATTGCTTTTTTAAGACTGAGTCTTAATTCATTTCATAAGTTCAGTCTCAAGCTCAACTCCAAGTTGTCTTTTTCTCTAACTCTAACCACTACCACAGCCCCCATCTCATCCCATCCACATTCATACCCACCAGGACCAGACATGGTAGTGGCTTTAGTGGCTTGCATTGGGTAAGGAAGGAGCAAGGTCATGCCTCTATGCCTTAGACAGTTCCTCTTTACTCTCTGAAGTTTATTTGCCTTCCCCTTCTCCCTCTGAGCTCTATCATTCTGGGACTACTTTCTTGCTCAACACCAAGAGATCCTGCTTATGAAGCTACTGTATGTCAGTCATGGGGAAGGGTCTCTCGTTTGCTCTAGTTCAATGATTCTCTTTGATAGTGGAGGTGCTGATTGACTTTAGTCTTCCTTGTTCCATAGAACAGTTCTTCACTAAAGCCTCTTCTGATGCTGAGGAACCATCCTCCCCTCAAAGGTACAGTGAGCTGCTTCCTTTGTCTCTGCCACAGCCAATCAGTATATGACACAATCTGTTTCCTGGGTTGGGCACTCATTTGCTTGGCCCAATAGTCACATGGCTTCTACACAGTCCCTGACCTTTGTTGTCCTAAGTTCTCCAACATACAAGACTGTAGGAAGTGCTGGGGCCAAACAACATCTGGGAGGGCACCAGCTTCTTTTCAGGCACCAGATATTGTAGTTCTTTCAAGCCCTGATGGAATAGCTTCATATTTTTAGAAATCCCTGGACCATGCTCTGAGTTGGCACACATTTCAAGCACCACCCCCCCATGGTGCAGGTGCATGGTGGTCAACTAAAATGACAGTAACCTGGAAACAGAGGGTTCCAAACATCTTTACTCTAAATTCTGTCATCACATTCCATTCTGATAGAAGCATCAGAGTAGAATGGTGTGTTCTGTAGCTTAGAAAGCACCCATCCAGGGAATGAGATGCCAGGCTCTCCTTCTTTCAGCACCCCCTCCTCCCTTTATGAGTGACTCTTTGGGACAATACCTGTGTTCCACCCTCCACAGACACACACACACACTTAGTTTTAGAGGGGGAAAGCACTCTTTCTACAAACATCAAGCTCAAAATCCAATGACACTCCTCCCCTTCTTATATTATCTGGTGTGGGGTTGAAGGTAATCATGTTGGTAGTGGGTATATGTTGGTGCCTCTCTTGATAAGCCCTGTAGGTAGATAGTTGGGCCTAAATACTGGTGGCTTACTGGCTTCTCTCCCAACATAGATTGTGAAATAATTAGCATCTTCACCCTCTGTTGCAGTCTGCTAAGCTGCTCAAAATAGATACCATGAAATGTGTTGGCTTTTTCAATGGGAATTTATTAGCTGAAGGTGAACGATCATGAGGCCATGAAAATGCCCTTATCACAGTATCATAAAGATAATACCTTCTTCCTGAATACCGGCTGCTGGTGATCCTGGACTCTTCTGTCACATGGCAAAGCATATGGTGGCATTCTGTTGTTCTCTCCCTTCTCTTCCGGGTTTTGTTGCTTTCAGTGTCCTGCTTCTGCAGCTTTCCCTCTTAATCTGAATTTCATTTTCTTATAAAGGACTCAGCAAAATGATTAAGACCCAGCCTAAAACATGTAGGTTACATCTTAACTTTAGATCCTACTCACCTAAAAGTCATATTTACATTGGGTCCACACCCAGAAGAAAAGATTAACTTTAAGAACATAAATACAACTTCAAAGCATCACGCCCTCATATTGACCCTTATTCTCAAGTAAACAATGGGGGACAGAAATCCTAGAATGAGCTGAGATTCAGCATCAAGGGATTGAGAAAACCTCCTTGACCAAAAGGGAGAAGAGAAATGAGACAAAATGGAATGTCAATGGCTGAGAGAGTCCAATCAGTTGAAAGGTTATCCTGGAGGTTATTCTTACGCATTAAATAGATGTCACCTTGTTAGTCAAGATGTGATGGAGAGGCTGGAGGGAACTGCCTGAAAATGTAGAGCTGTGTTCCAGTAGCCATGTTTCTTGAAGATGATTGTATAATGATACAGCTGTCACAATGTGACTGTGTGATTGTGAAAACCTTGTGTCTGATGCTCCTTTTATCTACCTTATCAACAGATAAGTAAAACATATGGAATAAAAATAAATAGGGAGAACAAATGTTAAAATAAATTTAGATTGAAATGCTAGTGATCAATGAAAGGGAAGGGTAAGGGGTATGGTATGTATGAATTTTTTTCTGTTTTCTTATTTCTTTTTCTGAATAGATGCAAATGTTCCAAGAAATGATCATGATGATGAATATGCAACTATGTGATGATATTGTGAATTACTGATTGTATATGTAGAACGGAATGATCAAATGTTAAGAATGCATTTGTTCGGTGTTTCTTGGTATTTTAAGAAAAATTTTTTAATTAAAAAAAAAGATAACAGAAACAATTCAATTGGGCACCTTGTTACACATATATACACTCCCCAAAGTGTATTTCATTCTCTGAGAGTACAGAAGATTTCTTAATGAATTGCTCTTCTCTAGCTCATAGCCTGATTATGCCAGCTAGGAAATACCTGCTCGCTATTTGCTGAATATGGTACATACTTTAGATGCCTGTCCTATATTAAGGTGATAATATTTGAGGGAGGTAGATGAGCCATGCAGCTAAATTTAATTGTGTTATTATTTTATAAAAATAAAAATCTAATAAGAGTAACGCTAAATGGAAGCTTGCCAGAGACATCCCTCTATGTTGATTTTCCTTACCCAGGAAAGCACTTCTCTGATTCAAATAGATTTTAGCCCTATTCACGTGGACTATTTTCAGAAGATATACAAAAATAGTCTTTTGGCACAGTTAAATGTGCACCTAAAATTGATTCCTGTCTTTTATTATACTCAGTTCCAACTTAAGCTACTATGAACCCCCCCAAAAAAAACACACTAAACACTACAGTTCCATACTTTTGATGGCTTCCTCACTGAATTTTCTATATCATCAACTTAAACTTTATCACCCTAAAGTTTACAAGGCATCAAGGATGGACTCGCCCGACCTTTGAAGCATTGACTTCCACTAATCAAAAACACTGCTTTAGAGTGCCTTGTTTTACTAAAGACCATGAACATGTTTTCCTCTGCTCTCTGCATACTCAAAATTTTTGCTTTTTAAAATTAAGATTCAAGTCAAATGTCACCACTACCTGTGCTTGGTAAGTAGAACCCAATTCTCTGATAAGCTTAGTAAAGTTCAAATAGAAGAAAGAGTAAAGAAAACTTGTTTGAAAAAAGTCCATGGATAGCTTGTTGATATAAAGAGTTATAGAAAGCAAAGTCTTTGTTAAAAGTCACTGTAATTCTTTAAAATGAAGGAAGAACATGTGTACACCTGCATGGTATTATTTTCCTGTTTGTGATTCAAAACAAAACAAAATAAAAACATTGTCTTATGAAGAAAAGAATAGTGGAGTCCAAAACAACTAATCAGAGTTTGTAAAGGCTCATGGGAAAGAGAAAAGACAATAGCAGACTGATCTAAAGACAAGAAGAGGTATTTTAAAATTAAGAAAACATTAAATGAAAGAAATTACAAAGAACTGTTCATTTTATTTGAATTGGAGTAAAATTTCACATAGGCTATAAAAGTATAGAGGTGTTAAGTTAATCACGTTAATTTTAATAGGGGAAATAGGGGAAAAGGAGGTAATCATATTATATCAAATACTGTTAAGAAAATGCAACGAAGATATTTGGAAATTTGAAATTTTATAATTTATGAAATCAAAGATGTACAAAGTAAATCAGCAGTCAATAAAAATCCTGCCAAGTAAGTATTTTTTAAAAATTCATAGAAACACAGACAATCACTCAAATATAAGAAAGGGAACCAAAATGACATTGGCATTGAAAACTAAAGAAGCAGAAGACAAGAACTCAAATTGTTTGGGGAAACTTGGACAGGAGTTCAAAGAAGTCTATTAATGTCTATAAATGTATAAGACCCTTGTCTTTGGGAACACAAGCTATCGCTCTCTAATGAGTTCAATTTTAATTCCAAGAAAAAGATATATTTGAAGAAAATAAATCAGTAACCCAAGAATACAAAGGAATTATTGTCACATGATGGGTAGCAATGAGTGAGAGTCTACCAAATGGCAATGGGAATCACATTAAGTGCATTAACCTTTAAACAAAAAGGAAGGAGGAGGAGGAGAAGGAGGAGTGCTTATTGCTAGCAGAAAACTTATTTTCAGCAGGCAGCTGTCCTAACCACTATGGAGTATTTGGGGTTCTTTAAAAATACCTTCATATTTAACATTGTTTTTGTTATAAAATCATTGTATGTCTGTTACAGAAAACCTATGAATACAGCAAAAAATACTGTTTCTCTCATACATATAAGAATAATATTGTCTAAAAAGTTCTACCTTCTGTCTCATTTTCTAAGCTATATATTGTCATTTTTGTGTTCTTAATATTCATTAACATTTAATTGAATCATCTATCCCAGCTGTTTGTAAGAAATCCAATCGTATCAAAATTTTCACTGTGCAAAGTAATAAACCCCACTATTATAATTATCTTTTAGAAAATTTTTGCATTCTTTGGCTATTTTTAAACTGAATTGCTCAAAGGATAGGAACATTTAAAGCTCTTAAAAATTCTTATTTTAGATTACCCACAAAGTTGAAAAAAGTCATAACCTTGGGCCTTATTTAGAAAGGTTTTACTCTTTCTGAAGAATTTTCAGTGTAATTCGGCAAATCTGAATCACTGAACTATGTAAGTAACCGGATGCCTGACTGCAGCAGCCTGACTTCACCTCTAATTCTGTTCCCCCCCAAGGTACATGGATTTATTAGGATTTTCTGGGGGTCCTGTCTATAAGCAAACTTACCTTTGTAGAGAAGGAAGTATTGGCAGACTTTTACCTGAATACACAATGTTTACAACACAATATCACAATATTTGTGCTATGTAAGTGGTGACATGCCCTGAGTTCCAGGGTTAGCATAGGTTTCCCCCGCCGATCCATTTTTTGGGGGGTTGTATTCTACTATAGTTAAAATGGAAAATTTGAAAGATATACTGAAATGCATAAACTACTTGTAATTCTCGCTGAGATTAGGAATTCAGTAACATAGGAGATTCTATGATATAAGTTCAAGAACTGTATCTTTAAAAGGTATGACCACAAAATATAGTTCTAGAACCACATTAATGAGCTATGGAAAAATGAGAAAATATCCATAACCATTCAGCACTAGAATCTTGACTTAGAAACTTAGAAAAACCATGTAAGATCCCTCAGAATATTGTGAACCTTAGTTTCTCCTAAAATCTAAATTCACCAGTGACTTTTTTGTAGACAGCAAATCTTCCATTTGACTCCTATCTTTGACAAGTAAAATATGGCAAAAACATTTTACGATGAGACTGAGTAGCCTCAAAAACTCCTGGCTCCAAAATTCTCTACTCAGAGGTGCAAAATGCTAACAATTCTGAGACTGGTAATGGTTGATAGGTTGATTGGCAATGGATTTGGGGATGGTAACACTTAGTGATATGAAAATTGAGGTAATTATTGAGATATTTCAAACCAAAGTAAAGAATATAGAGCAAAAAATGTAGGCTGCAGTTATCCCCCTGTTTGCCTACATCCATTATTTATCAATTATCATATAATTGCTCATCTTTCCTCTTAGGGAAGTTTCTGTCCTTTTGTCTGTTGTCTCTTACTGGTCTTCCTTCTGCAGTTTCATGCCCTGCTCTGGGGCCTTTCCATGTTGACTTCTGTCCTGTGTATCACAGCCATTGAATCTTCCTCCAGATTTCTTCTTGTCCCTGTTCTTTGGGAAGCAGTATGTCTTCCCATTTCAAGTCATTTTGTGTATTTTCTTTATGCTACACTTGGATGAATCTTGAAACCCTTATACAAATTCCCTATGCTTTTCTGTGGAATGCAGTAAATCATCAGTAAGATGGAGAGAGTTGGAGCTATTGAGGTGAAACATAACTTGAGGGAAAGAGTCTCCTGTGAATGTTATATCCTGTATTTCTGGACTGCATGAGCAATTGTGTAACCTCCCACAGAACAGCTAAAATTAACACAGGAATTTACAAGGATATGTTGATATAAAGAGTTATAAAAAGCAAAGCCTCTGTTAAAATTAAAGGAACATTACAACCTGAACTGCTTAGATTAGAGGAATTTTATTTGGGCTGGGTATGGTATTATGTGGCTCTGAGAGTATATTTTGATGGAACATTTTGCTTTTTTTTTTTTTTCATGGGCAGGCACTGGGAATCGAACCCAGGTCTCCAGCATGGCAGGTGAGAACTTTGCCTGCTGAGCCACCATGGCCTGCCTGGAACATTTTGCATTTTTAATGTCCACTATGAGGGTTCTCTTTCTAGAAATCTGGCTCATAAAGTTAGTTCAATGCTTTTGAAATTCAAGATGCAGAGCAAACTTTGCCAAATAGAGCACTATCCAGGTCAATGATCAAATACTGTGTAGTTGGGAAGCAGAACTGAAAGTCAGCTAATCTTTGACTATATTCAGAGCAACCACAGATAGCATCATCAGAATCCACCTTGATATGATTTGTTGCCTTCATTTCTTCTTTTTGAATAATTAATTCTCTGTATATTCACTCATAAAACTTATTCCACTGAAAACTGTGCAACAAAAAAGAAGTCTTCACAAGCATATGTCCTAAAATTGTAAGCAATTGTGATTTTCAGGGCAAACTTCTTTGGTGATGTTCTGATCTCCTATGGAGAACATTATACCCGTCATATAAGTTGATTTATGGGTTTTGTGCCTAACTGTCAGTCCCTTTATTTATTTCCAGTTCCACTTACTTTTTTCCTGATTGCTGAACAAGCGTATATGTGCTGTCATCTTTCAGAAGTAAGCACTAAGACTTTGGGTCACAACCTGAGAGGCTGTGGATGGCATCCAGCCTGTAAGTGTGTTTGATCTGGCTTGTGACATTTACAAGTCAGAAGAGGTCATTGAAAAATTTGAATCTCCCAATTTGTCTTGAAAAATCCAAAGATGTGCCAATACTCCATCCGCCTCCAAGGATGCTGAGTGGTATTTGCCTGAATTAGATGAAGCCAGGGTTTTCTACTTCTAGGCAGCTTTCAGCTGATCCTCCTTACTTATTAGTTATTCATCTGTCCCCTGTAGGCTCTGAGTAAGCTCAACCTGATTTTACTTGGAATGCCTTGGAAAGAAGTCCCAAAGTAAATCGTGGTATTTACATAGTCCAGGCTATATAATACAAATAAGATAGCGCTGACTGGATCCTCACTTATGTCAGTAATTATAGTAAACACAATTCTCTGAAAAAAATGTATTACTATTAATGGCTTGCATTCCAAGTTTTCATAAGCACATTGCACACAGAGCCATTGTTAGGGGTCCATTATAAAGAACTAAAAATTAATTTTACAGAATGGAGTGCCTACAGAAATTTAGAAATTATAAAGGACTAAAAATTAATTTTACAGAATGGAGTGCCTACAGAAAGATTTTCCAGATCTTTAAGGATAAAAATGTTGCAGAGAAATAAGATGCTCTATTGGATGGAATTAAGTCTATGAGCTTATAGAAAAAAATTCCCTGTTTCCCATTAAATTGGATATCAAGTGTATTTCATGTGTAATACTTTTTAAAAATGCATTTCTTTGCTTTGGATAATAAGTTGTCAGAGAGCCTACTGAGCATAGATTTTGTACTGAGATATGACCAATTCATTCAGCAAACTTTCATCTAGGTATGCCAAGGCATTGTTATTAATAGTCCCAAGGCAGTGTCATGTATATTCATTACACTGTGCCCATCTTTATATTTTTATCAGTTTATAAGTCCTAGAGGCTGTCCATCAGCAACCAGGAAATACATGTCCAAAGGAACACTTCAGGAGCCAATATATAACTTTAAAAAGAATAAATATACACTTGATTTATCACCTTTTAAATAGAAATTTATATGTACAAGAATGTTTATCCCAGACTAACTCATAAAAATAAACAATTAGAAGACAAATGAAATGTTCAGTAAGGACTTGGCTAAATAAACCACAGTACAGTCATTGGTGAAATACTTTATTTATACTGCTACATAATAAGCTCAGCAACTTAAAACAACATGCATTTATATTATCTCACAGTGTCCATAAGTACAGTTTAGCTGGATTCTTTATTCATAATCTCCAAGGCTGTGGACAACTTGTCATCTGGGGCTGTGATCTCATCTGGGCCTTGACTGGGGAAGGATCTGCATCTGAGCTCATTCAGGTTGTTGGGAGAATTATGGCAGGAAGATTGAGGGATTTGGTGTCTTGCTGTCAGCTAGAGGCTATCCTCAGCAACCAGCAGCCACCACAGTTTCTCGCCATTGCCATGTGCTTCCTCAGTGACAGCAAGTGAGAGAAAGAAGCTCCTGTAAGCTGGGTGCTGAAGTCTTATAAAGCACAATAACATAATCATGCATATCCTGTCACCTCTGCTGTCTTCTATCGGTAAGAAGCATTCCCAGGATGGTGTGGAGCAGCCGTGACCATCACCGACACAGCTGCGTGCTGCTGTGAGGTCTGAGTGCTGGGCTGCAGTGATGGCCTACTGCAGGCAGGAGGGGAGGATCGAATCATATTTGTGGCTAAAGAAGACCATGGAGCTCCAGAAAATGCAGAGCTTGTGGTCTATGACCCCAGTGATCATAAGAGGGGCATGGATTGATGCTGCCCAATGAAGACATTAACTGGAACTGCTTTGCTTTGGGGGAATGGCCAGTGACCCCTGTGGGAAACAGTTCGAGTCAGCCTTTTCTTGCTTCCACTAAAGTGCAGAGGATGTCAAGGGGTCAGACTCTGTAGAGCAGTTCTGGGCCATGCAAGAATGAATGCAGAAATACCCGGACCTCTATCCCCAGGAGGATGAGGAAAAAGAAGAGGAAGAGGAAGAGAAAAAGGTAGCATACTGGGAGGAAACATTCCCACTGATGCCACCACTACCAAAGAGAGGAGGAAGTCAAGCTAATGAGTGTCATGAGGTCCTGGGCTCCACTACAGATTGGGATGGACCTTCCACAAAATGCCTTTCAGTTGCTGTTCAAGAAAGCGTCTTTCCTTCTGCTGTTCGGTGCATCGAAATGTACAAAATAACTTATTTTGAAGTTTGAGCTCTTGGACGTTTTATGCGTATGTGTCCCATGTAAACCTATCAGCAAATATAGCTGCCACTTTTTAATTCTCTTTTTCCAGATCGCCCTGAATTTTGTGATGTTGAAATAATGTGCTGAATATTGTCAGCAACCAAAAATAATTACACAGGAGTGTTTCATTTTCATGAGTCAATCTCACCTAACCCATTATATTCCTTTTAGTTCATTTGTTTAGGAGACAAAAATATCTTCCTTTAAAAATGCCAGAGTGGAGCCATTCCTAATAGAAGAGGCCAGATTATTAGATATTTATTTCTCAAAAACTATCTTGAACTTTTGGATATGAGAAGGAACTCTGAGGCTATTATATACTTCATTCCTGACAAATTTTCTTTCAATTTTTGCATTGAATTCCAGGTTTTCAACATTTGGAAAGTAGAGATTTTTGACCTTGTGATTCACAGTCTCTTTCTAACTGAAGGGAAAAGGCAGGTTTTCAGTGTTCCTTGCTATTCTGAAAGCCCTAGTTAGGGGCCTAGGTTAACACTGGTTCTGTCTCAGCCAGTTCAGATGCATCATTCTTGAGAGGTGAGGAGTAACAGCCAAGAGAGAAAATAGTGTGAATTAAGTACTCAATTAAAAGGAAAAAAATTTCAACCTGAAAAAAAAAAAAAGAAACATTCACAAGTCCCACCCAAACTCGAAAGAAGGATATCACGAAAGAGTGTGAAACACAGGAGGTGGGGATGGTAGGGGATTCTCTAAGAATCTGTATATCACCCTCTGCAACACTGAAATCAGGCTTTGAAAAGTTGTTTTAAATATAGGAAAATGCTTAAAATAAGGCATTAGATTTTTTTGGGGGGAGTACATGGTCCGGGAATCAAACCCAAGCCTCCCGCATGTAAGGTCAGCATTTTACCACTGAACCACCTGTGCACCTGATAATAGAGTTTTTTTTATTTTTTATTTATTTTATTTTAATGAAACTTTATTGATATATATTATATATTCACATACCATGTACTCATCCAAAGTACAATCAGTGGCTCACAATATCGTCATACAGCTGTGCATTCATCATCACAATTGACTTTTTTTCTTTTTTGTGAAAAATACCATATATACAAAGAAGCAATACATTTCAGAGCACACTGCAACAGTTTACTATAGAACAGATTTCTGAGTTTGGTATGGGTTACAATTCAGCCCTTTTTCATCTGCTAAGCAAAGGCAAACTTTAGCCTATCTCTATGAAAATTACCATAAATATGAATTTGCAAGACCTCAAATAATTAAATTTGGCCCCCCTTTATACATGTGGCAAAATGCATACCCTTATAAATACCTAATAAAACGTGTTAACAGCCAAATATAGCAAGTAGAAGCATTTTTTCTCCCTTCTGCACACAGTAGCCCTGATTAATCATATAGCACTGAAAAATAAAAACCTTTTATGCAAACTTTAAGTTTGTGTTCACTCTTTAAGTTTCATTTGTAATAGTATTCATTTATAAAATCATCTTGCTGAGCACAATGCTTTAAAAAACGACTAACCGATAACTCAGAAACATCAACAATCTCTTTAACTTTTAATCCCAAGCAACTCTTCAAGTTTCTTTTTTGTGAACCTTCTTTACAATTTGGTTGCAAAATAGTATGTATTAAGGTGCAAACAAAACAGCACTTAGAGTGATAAAGAACAAATTCCCCCATGCTCCACAGTCCTTCCCTCAAGCCACTTTCAGCCTCCTCTGGCTCTAATTCTTGACCCATAGGAAAATTCGACCTCTGACACATCCTGAACAATTACCCATCAGTGGGACTAAGTGAAGGGAATAATGCCTCCTTGAAGTCCAAAACAAATGTTTCCAAGACCATCTGGGAATATTCATATATTTCTCATCATAGGAAACATTTTAAGGGAGAATTGTTGCAACAGGGTAGGAAGGATGAACTTTCTTACTGTTCCAGTAAATTTTTAAAAGGCCCTATTGCTTTTATATTTCTAATCCTAAAAAAATCTCTCTTTGTTATAATACCCAATGTTCGCCTAACTCTAGACCCCCAGAGAATGGTTGTCCAAGAGAAAGTATCTTTTTTTAAAAAAATTTTTAGTTGTATAGTATAACATATACAAAGCAAATAAATAAAAAAGCAATAGATTTCAAAGCACCCTTCAAAAAGTGGTTACAAGACAGATCCCAGAGTTTGTCATGGGCTACCATACAATCCTCTCAGATTTTTCCTTCTAGCTGCTCCAGAATATAGGAGGACAGAGGGCTTAAATACATTTTTATCACAATCAATGTTTTTTTCCTTCTTTTTTTGTGAACAATAACATATATACAAAAAAGCTGTAACTTTCAAAACACAGCACCACAATTTGTTGTAGAACATATTTCAGACTTTGACAGGGGTTACGGTTTCACAATCTTAGGTTTTTACTTCTAGCTGCTCTAAAATACTGGAGACTAAAGAGATTCAATATAATGATTGAACATTCATATTCATTTGTTAAGTCCTATCTTCTGTGTATAACTCCACCATCACTTTTGATCTTTCCATCCCTCTCTTTAGGGGTGTTTGGGCTATGGCAATTCTAAATTTCTCCTATTGGAAGAGTCTGTCACTAATATGGGGTAAGGAGATGGAACTATCTGATGTTCTGGAGAGGCTGAGCTAGGTTTCAGGACTTATTTGGACCACGGACCCATCCGGAGGTTGTAGGTTTCTGGAAAATTACTCTAATGTATGGAACACTTGCGGAATCTTATATATTGCCCTAGATGTTCTTTAGCATTGGCTGGAATGGTCCTGGTGGGGGTTGGCAGGTTATGATAGGTAGGAAGGTTTTCCTGAAGCTTGTGTAAGAGCAACCTCCTGAGTAGCCTCTTGACTCTATTTGAACTCTCTCACTGCCACTGATACTTTTATTAATTGTACTTCTTTTCCCCCTTTTGGTCAGGGTGCAATTGTTGATCCCACAGTGCCAGGTGTGGGAGTCCTCTCATCCCTGGGAGTCCTCTCTCACATCGCCAGGAAGACTTTCACAGCTGGATGCTCTGTCCCACATCAGGAGGAGGGCAATGATTTCACTTGCAGAATTGGGCTTAGAGAATCTGAGGCCACATATGAGCAACAACAGAGGTCCTCCAGAAGTAACTCTTAGGCATGGCTATAGGTAATCTAAGCTTCTCCACTATCTACATAAGCTTCACAAAAGTAGGCCTCATGATTGAGGGCATGGCCTCTTGATTTGGGTGTCCCTAAAGTTTGACACGGTACCAGTGGATTCCCTGTGGTAAGGTTTAATAGTTCCATAGTCTTTCTCTCCTCCCTCAGGGGACTATGCCAATACTTTTTGATTATCTGGTTAATATACTCTAGGATGTTTCCAGGCATTACCATAATGTATACAGGATTAAAGGACCTCTTTCTTATTCTGTGCTTCCTGTGTTTCAGTTGTTCAAATGAGCTATACAGATGGGTTGAATTAGGTTATGCACTACGGAAAATTTCAATTCCAGATCAAATAAACCTTTCTTCCATTGTTCTCAAAGAGTATGTGTGGTTCTAAAATAAATAAACTCTTTTCCTTACCCCTATGTTCAGAATTACTTTAACCCCAAACTGTTTGGCTTCATTCTTATCTCTAAATATCAGGTTATTTATATAAAACAGCCTCTCAAAATCCAGAAATAATAATCACCACTCTAAAAACTTACAATCTAGGCTCTTGTTTTCTTATAAGTATTTTCTAAAGGTGACCATACAATTGTTTTTTTTTTTTTTTGTTTCTGGCTTATTTTGTCTCCCCAAATGTCCCACATATTCATTCACATCATTGCATGCCTCACGACATTGTTCCTTTTTGTAGCAGCAGAACCTTTGTTCGTAAACATACACCATCGTTCACCATTCTACTTCTCCATCAGTGCATCCTTCAGCCACCTGCATTCATCAGGCATCATGTATAGTGCCCAAAGTCCACAGTCCCTTAACACTCTCAGTTTTAGATAATTTCATTTTTCCCAAGAGAAAGAAAATCAGTAAACATACCCTCGCCAAATAGTAAATCTAACCCCCCTCTTAACTCTTGGCCCTCTCCTCATTATTTAGCTCTGCTGTTGCTGTAGTAATGCTGATGGTTTCCTTTTGAACATAGCTCATAGCATGCAAAAGCAGTTCTCCCCCTGTACCCTGGACTTAAACACTATACAAGAATCATATCTTTGAAGAAATTCATTCATATTTCTAGTGTGAGTCAGTGGGACACATAGGTCTGTAACAACCCCTTTCAATCTTGTCCATCTTCAAGATGGTAATATTACTTCTAGACCCACTAGAGAATCACCTTTGCTCCTATATGCTCCCTTACATTGGAGTTCAACCTCATTAGCTAACAGTTCACCCATCTCTAACTTCTATGTATCTCAAAGTCCCGTATATTCTGTATTGTAAGCCTCTGATTATACCATTATGCTGGTCATAAAGTAGAATCATACAGTATCTGTCCTTTTGTTGTCTGGCTTATTTCACTCAGCATTATATCCTCCAGGCTCATCCATCTTGTCATGTGCTTCAGGACATCATTTCGTCTTACTGCTGCATAATATTCCATTATATGTATATACCACATTTTCTCAATCCACTCATCTGTTGATGGGCATTTGGTTTGTTTCCATCTTTTGGCGATTGTGAATAATGCTGCTATGAACATCAGTGTGCAAATGTATGTTTCTGTCATTGCTTTTAACTTTTCTGGATATATACCAAATAGTGCTATTGCTGGGTCATAGGGCAACTCAATATTTAGTTTCCTAAGGAACTGCCAAACAGTCTTCCATAGTGGCTGCACCATTATACATTCCCACCAGCAGTGCATAAATGTCCCAGTTTCTCCACATACTCTCCAACATTTATACTTTCCTGTTTGTTTCATAGCAGCCATTCTTATAGGTATGAAGTGGTATCTCGTCTAGTCTTGATCTGCATTTCCCTTATAGCCAGTGAAAATGAGCATCTCTTCAGGTGCTTTTGAGTCATCTGCATTTGCTCTTCAGAAAAATGCCAATTCATATCTTTAGCCCATTTTATAATTGGATTGTTTGTTCTTTTGTTGTTGAGTTGTATGATTTCTTTGTATATAGAGGAAATCAAATATTTGTCTTATATGTGATTTCCAAATACTTTCTCCCATTGGGTTGGCTGCCTCTTCACCTTTTTGACAGAGTCTCTTGAAGTGCAGAAGCATTTGATTTTGAGGAGTTCCCATTTATCATTTTTTTTCTTTGGTTGCTTGTGCTTTGGGTGTAAAGTTTAAGAAGTTACCTTCTATTACTAGGTCTTGAAGATGTTTCCCTACATTTTCTTCTAGAAGCTTTGTGGTGCTAGTTCTTATATTTAGGTGTTTGATCCACTTCGTGTTAATTTTTGTGAGGGTGTAAAATAGGGGTCCTCTTTCATTCTCTTGGCTATTGATATCCAGTTCTTCCATGCCCAATTATTAAAAAGTATCTTTTGTCCCAGCTCAGAGGATTTGGGGCCTTGTCAAAAGTCAGTTGACCATAGATTTGGTGGTCTATTTCTGCACTCTTGATTTGACTTCATTGGTCAAGGCTTCTGTCTTTCTGCCAGTACCATATTGTTTTGACCACTGTGGCTTTATAATAGGTTTTAAAGTCAGGGAGAGTTAATCCTCCCACTTTGTTCTTCTTTTTTATGATGCTTTTAGCTATTCAGAGTCTCTTTCCCTTCCAAATGAATTTGGTAGTTAGCTTTCCAAATCTTCAAAGTAGGTTGTTGGAATTTTGATTGGTACTGTGTTGAGTCCATAGGTTAACTTGAGGAGAATTGCCATCTTAACTATATTTGGCCTTCCTAGCCATGAGCAGGGAATGTCTTTCCACCTATTTAGATCTTTGATTTCTTTTAGCAATGTTATGTAGTCTTCTGTGTATAAGCCCTTTACATTTTAGTTGCTATTTTGAATGGATTTTTTCCCTTAACTGACTTCTCAGGTAGGTCATTGGTTGTGTATAGAAATGTTACTGATTTTTGCACATTAATTTTATATCCTGCTATCTTGCTGAATTTATTTATTAGCTCAAGTAACTTTGCTGTAGATTTCTCAGGGTCTTCCAAATATAGTGTCATATGATCTGCAGATAATAAGACTTTTACTTCTTCCTTTCCAGTTTGGATGCCTTTTATTTCTTTGTCCTGCCTGATTGCTCTAACTAGAACTTCTAGCGCAATGTTGAATAATAGTGGTGACAGTGGGCATCCTTGACTTGTACCTGATCTTAGGGGGAAGAATTTCAGTCTCTCTCCATTGAGTACAATGCTGGCTATCAGTTTTTCATATATTCCTTTTATCATATTGAGGTAGTTACCTTTGATTCCTATTTTTGGAGTGTTTTTATTAGAATAGTATGCTGAATTTTGTCGAATACTTTTTTAGCATCAATCAAGATGATCATGTGATTTTTCCCTTTTGATTTGGTAATGTGCTGTACTACATTAATTGATTTTCTTGTGTTGAACCATCCTTGCATTCCTGGTATAAAATCCACTCGGTCATGGTATATAATTCTTTCAATGTGCTGTTGGATTAGATTTGCTAATATTTTACTGAGAATTTTTGCATCTATGTTCATTAGGGAGGTTGGCCTGTAGTTTTCCTTTCTATAGCATCTTTACTTGGTTTTGATATTAAAATGGTATTAGCTTCATCAAATGAGTTAGGTAGTATTCTTTTTTCCTCAGTTTTTTGGAAAAGTTTGAGCAGGACTGGTGTTAGTTTTGTCTGATATTAGTATAGCTACTCCAGCTTTCTTTTGGTTACAACTTGCATGGAAAATCTTTTTCCATCCTTTCACATTCAATTTGCTTGTATCCTTGTGTCTAGATGAGTCTCTTGTAAGCCACATTATGTTTCTTAATCCATTCTGCCAATCTGTATTTTTTACTTGGTAAGTTTAGTCCATTAACATTCAAAGTTATTACTGAAAAGACATTTCTTGATTTCACCATCTTATCTTTTTTATTTTACTTCTCAGATCTATATATTCTTTAGTTTTCCCCCATTATATCCTCAACTACTCTTTCTAGCCTTTTATTCCTCTCTTCTCCTTCTGGGGTACCAATGCTTCTTATATTTGCACGCTTTGTTTTGTCTATCATTTCCCTGAGTTCCCATTCAATTGTTTCCATCTTTTTGCCATTTGCTGTTTTGAGTCTTCAAAGTTTTTGAACTCCATTATTCTGTCCTTTATATCAGTTATTCTTTTTTTATGTCTCTTCATATCTGGTGTTGTGTACCTCTAATATGTTTTTTATTTGGTCAACAGAGTCTTTCATCTCTGTGATTTCTGCTATTTTTTCTATTCATTTTTTCAAATTCTTCTTGGTGCTCTTCTACTGCCTTCTTGATCTCCTTTATGCCATTCACTATCCCACTTACTTTATTAAGTAGAGTTGTATGAACACCTTTAACTAGTTGTTCCAATGTCTGTATCCTCTTGTGTTTTTATTTGGCAGGGCTATATCTTTCTGCACTATGATATGCTTAGTGATCCTCTGCTATCTTCATCATATGTAAATATCTTGATTGATTTAGTATAATAGTTGATTTCTTTCAGTAGTCTAAGACCTTGTGTTTGCAGGATGGTTGTACAGCAGGGAGCAGGGCATGGGGTGGATCACTCAATGCAGTGATTTGTTTCAGGGCAGGTATGGGCACAGGTTGGGGATGTTTTGCTGATGCTCATGAATGTGGGTGCCCAGCAGCCAGGGAAACTGTAGCTGTGTGGGTGCACCAGTCTGGGGGGCATAACCCTAGTGTGTGCTGGTCTAAGGCACCGGGCCCTTTGTGTGCATGCATAGAGCTGTGGCAGCAGGTTAGCATTACGCCTTTGTGGATTGTGAAGCAGATGTGATTGGGCTGCACAAGTTGGCACTTTCTTAGAGCTGGTAAGTGAGACTGAGGGCTTTGTGCATGAGCAGTTCTAGGACTGCTGTAATGTGCAGTTCCCAGAGCTGAATGATGTGATTGGGGCCTGTGTGCATATGTGAGTGTGGGAGTGTCATAAACGGATCCACTGAGCTCAGGGAGGGTGGGGTGAGGCTGTATGACACTATGGGGGGGTCATGGGTAGCCTAGGTATGGAGGTTAGTGCCTACCACCTTTATGTGCTGGCAACAGCATACAGGGGACAGAGAGGGGGAGGTGGTGCTCAGGAGGGGTGCAGGAGAGGTGGGTCAGGCTGCACATGGGGTGGGGCTGTGGGGCAGGTACATGCAGTGGGGGTTGGTGGGGTGGGAGCACCTAGAGCATGGGGAATAGGAGCGGGTGACAGGTTTCAGGTGCATGCGGTGTGAGCTGATTCTTCAGTCACAGGGCTGCACTGGTGAGGGTAGCAAACCCAAGGAACATGGCCTGGCTTACTTCCTAGTCCCATGTTCTCATCTGTGCACTTCCACAGGCTCCACAGCTCTGCACCTCCAAGCCAGGCTCCACCTTTCTGCCTCTGAGTTCCTTGGCCTCTGCAACCAGGGCTGACACATGTGGTGCAGAAGGCTCTCCCAGGTCAGCTGCACTCCCAAATTGCCACCTCAGTCACCCTCCTGTCCCTTCTCTAATTTTTCCATGGAACAGGGCTAATCTTGAGCTACTCAAGTCACCCATCTTCTCAGAAGGCCCCATTAAAGTTTTTAAAAAGACAAAAAGCACATGCAGTGTGAGCTCAATTTACTTTCCTACTACCTATACAAGTAAGCTTATGCACAGAAAAAGAAAAAAATGCATATATAAATACACAAATACATATGTTTAGTAAAAGCTCAACAATAGAGATTATCAATTTTTCATTCATGATTACTCTTTATTTTTTTTGAATGTGTCCATATATTCTAACTTTTCTATATTCAACATATATTTCTCCTATAATTAGAAATAAACATATTAGTTTTAAGATGTCATGTTCTCAAAAGTAAATTCTTCTATTTACAGATTTCCTTCATCCTACCCTCAAAATAGACCAAGATTTTTATGTGCTTTTAGGATTTTTTCTTCTTCTAGCATGTGGTAAAACTCAAGACCTTTTCAGTGAAATAGTTGGCTGATTGCTGGAACATAGTTTTTCCAAGTCTGGCGCTGGATTGTCATCAGGTCTGAAAGCCTTTATATGTGGTTTAATTTGCATTGCCTTTCTTTAGTGCATGATTATTTTTGGCTTCTGTTATCATTATACTTTTCTGGGAATTTGTAACCATTTCCCTTATTCCTATGGTAGCTTCAGCCTCATACCAGCTCTATTGCTTAACATGGACAGGGTCACAGTTTCCTCAGACTATTGCATTTAGGACACATGTCAAGCATTAGAGAAGATCAAGTCAGGCAGACCAGGACCAAAAACCACCTGTGCTTGTTTGAAACTGTTATGTACCAGAGAAGCTGTTTCTTTCATTCTGATCCAGTCTTATGGGGCCCTAACTATTGTTTAGGGTGGAACTTTTGATTAGACTGTTTCCGTGGAGATTGACCCACTCGATTGTGGGTGTGGCCTTTTGATTAGATTGCTTCAATGGAGATGTAACACACCCAATTGTGGGTGTGATCTTTTGATTAGATGGTGATGTGACTCTGCTCATTCATGGTGGGTCTTGATTAGTTTACCAGAGTCCCTTAAAAGGGAAGACATTTTGAAGAAATCAGTTACTTCAGTGCTGACAGAGACACAGATGTTTGGAAATACAGAAGACTCAGGAGACACCAGGAGCTGACAGAGCAGATCAAAGCTAGACAGGAATCAGAGCCAACACTGATGGATGTTTGGAGATGCAGAAAGAAAATGCCTTGAGGTAAGCTATTTGAAATCAGAAGTCAAAGAACCAGAAAACACCCGCCTCATGCCTTCCCAGCCTACAGAGGTGTTCCAGATACCATCAGCCTTTCTTGAGTCAAAATACCTTTCTCTGGATGCCTTGGTCTGGATATTTTTATCACCTTAGAACTGTAAATTTGTAACTTAATAAAAGCCAATACATTTCTGGTATACTGCATTCCAGAAGCATTAGCAAACTAAAGCAAATTCTGGTACCAGAGAAGTGGGATGTTGCAGTTTGCAAATACCAAACATATTGGAACAGTTTTTTAAATTGATAAGGGGAAGATTTTGGAAAAATTGTGAGGGTCTTGATAGAGATGTCCTAGAATGCTTTGAAGAGACTGTTGGTGGAAATGTGTACTCTGAAGATACCTTTGATGAGGTTTTAGACAGAAACGATGAATATGTTGCTGCAAACTGGAAGAAAGGTGACCTATATTTTAAAGTGGCAGAGAATTTGGCAAAATTAAGTGCTGATATTGGATGGAAGGCAGAATTTGAAAGTGATGAATTTGGATATTTAGCAGAATATATTTCCAACTAAATATGGAAAATGCAACCTGGTTTCTCCTTCCAGCTTATAATAAAATGTGACAGGAAAGCAATAAGCTGAGAACTGAACTCTTGGGTACAAAGAAACCAGAAATTTATGGTCTGGAAAATCCTGTGACTTCAAGAAAGTGAGACTCCAGAGAATAAGGCCCCATGTGAGGATTCAACAAAACATGGAACCTGTCAGCCACTTCAGAAAAAGCCAGAATGGGAAATGGGGTTATCTAGAAAGGGTTATGGAGGGTCCTATTATGTGATGAGTGTTGTATTGGTTTGTTAAGTTGCTGGAATGCAATATACCAGAAATGGAATGGCTTTTTTAAAGGGAATTTAATAAGTTACAAGTTTACAGTTCTAAGGACATGAAAAATGTTCATATTAAGGCACCAATAAGAGGTTACCTTCACTCAAAAAAGCTGATGTTGTATGGAACACCTCTGTCACTGGGAAGGCACATGGCAATATCTGCTAGCTTTCCCTCCCAGCTTCTCATTTCATAGGCTTCCCCAAGAGGGTTTTCCTCCTGCATCTCCAAAGGTCCCTGGCTGTGTGGGCTCAGTCACTTGTGCTCTCTAAGTATTTGCATTGGCTATGCTATGAGCTCTCTCCGAAGTGTTTCCTCTTTTAAAGGAATCCAGTAAACTAATCAAGACCCACCTGGAATCACATCTCCATCTAATCAAAAGGTCACACTCACAGTTGGGTGTGTCACATCTCCATGGAAATAATCTAATCAAAAGTTTCAACCCTACACTACTGAATCAGGATTAAAAGAAATGGCTGCTCCTACAAGATTACATCAGGATTAAAACATGGCTTTTCTGGGGTACATAATAAATTCAAACTGGCAAAGGTCTTCTCTGCATATACTGCACTGACAACCAATTAGCTTCTTGCAAGTCCAGTATAAAAGAGCCACTTCCAGTCAGCACTAAAAGGGACAGAAAAGGGAAAAATTGAAGAAAGTATTACTTAAAAGGCAGAACCATGAAAACTAAGGTCTGAAGCCAAGAAATGTTGGACCAGGAGTGGACGCACCCATCTATGTGGAAAGAGCAAGTCTTCTGTCTCAACGTTCAGGAAAAACTTTGGTGCCCCAGGCCTTGGAGAGGGTGGAGCACATTCTTTGGGGATCAGGAGTGAGCCTTGCTGCCACCAGATTGCTCTGAGAGTGTTGAGAGTGTGTCCTGGAGATGGCAGAGAGCTGAAGTGCTGCCCCAATACTTCCAGAGGGTGCAGCTAAGAAAAAGTTGGTCCCCCACCCCCAAATCCCCAATTGCTGCAACCCTCATCCAGTGTTTAGAGAGAACAAGGCCACTGCATAAGTTCTTAGAGAGGGTGGGACTGTCACTCTATCAAGTCCTAAGGATAAATGACTCTCAGACTTTGAAACCTAATGGGGAGAATCCATATCTTATAGCCTACACAAAAATTAACTCAAAAGCGTGTCAAAAACTAAACACTAAAGTAAGATCATAAAACTGCTAGAGGAAAATGTAGGGAAATATCTTATAAATCTTGTGATAGGAGGTGGATTCCTGTCTTATATCCAAAGCATGAGCAATGAAAAAAAATAGCTAAATGGGATCTCCTCAAAATTAAACACTTTTGTGAATCAAAGAACTTTGTTAGGAAAGTAAAAATGCAGCCTACACAATTGCAGACAATATTTGGAAACCACATATCAAATAAGGACTTGATATGCAGAATATATAAGGGGATTCTACAATTCAACAACAAAAAGACAAACAACCCAATAAAAAATGGGCAAAAGACATGAACAGACACTTTTCAGAAGAGGAAATACAAATGGCTAAAAGGCACATAAAAAGATGTTCAGTTTCACTGACTAATAGGGAAATGCAAATCAAAACCATAATGAGATATGATCTCACACCCACTAGAATGGCCATTATCAAAAAAAACAAAAAACAAGTGCTGGAGGGGATGAGGAGAAAGAAGTACACTTACCCACTGTTGGTGGGAATAAAAATGGTGCAACCACTCTGGAAGGCATTTTGGCTGTTCCTCAGGAAGCTAAGTATAGACTTGCCACAGGATCCAGCAATTCTGTTAGTAGTTATGTATTCAGAGGAACTGAAGGCTAAGACACAAAAGGACATTTGCACACTGATGTTTATAGTAACATTATTTATGATTGCCAAGTGATGGAAACAGTCCAAATGTTCATCAATGGATAAAGAGCTAACAAGCTGTGTTATATACATACAATGGAATATTATGCAGCTATAATACAAAATAAAGTCATGAAGTATGTAGCAATGTTTATGAATCTTGAGGACATTATGCTGAATGAAATTAACCAGAAAAAAGGACAAATACTGTATGGTCCTACTAATATGAACTAACATTTAATGAGTGAACTTTGTTTTTACGATTAAGAACACAGGTTATCAGGCGATAGAAAGAGGATAGAGATTGGGCATTTGGTGCTGAAGGAATACAGAATGTACTGCAGGACTGATTGCAAAAATTCAGAAATGGATAGCACAAAGCTATCTGATGGTAGCACAATAATGTAAGTACACTGAATGAAGCCACAGGTGAGTATGATCCAGGGAGAAAGGCTTGGGGCACATATGAAACCAGAAGGAAAGAGAGAAAGACTGAAATGAGATAACTTAGGAATGCCTAGAGTGGACGATGATGATAATTAAATTTAAATATAAAAATGTTTTTGCACGAGACAGAACAAATGAATGTCAACATTGCAATGTGTTGAAAATGAAATGGTATATAGGAAAAAATGCAATGAATGCAAGCTAGGGTCTATAGTCAGCAGTAACATTGTAATATGCTTCCACCAAATGTATCAAAGGCATTATGCCAAACTAAATGTCAACAGGTGGGGGATCATGGGGATGGGGATGGATTCTTTGTGGAAGAAAAAGAAAGGTCTTCACATAGATTGTGGTGGTGAAAGTATGGCTGTTTACGTAGGTTAGATTGTATGTCATGCAAATAAAACTGTTAAAAATTATCAGAGATAAATAAGAGCTAGAGGATGTGGAGAAAGATGTACTTATTCACTGTTTGTAGGGAAACTGAGAGCTGCAGCCCCTCTGGAGAGCAGTGTGGTGGTTCCACAGGAGGCTAGGGGTGGGGTTGCCATATGATCTTGAAACCTTGTTGCTGGTTATATAGCTGGAGGAACTGAGTGTGGGGACAGGAATGGACTTTTGCACACTGGTATTTATGGTAGCAGTGTTTGTGATTCGAAAAGGATAGAGGTGGCCTAAGGCAACAATGACTGAGGAATGGAAGGGGGAGCTGTGGTGTATGCATACAATGGAATACCAAGTGGCTGCAAGAAGGAATGAAGTTGTGAGGCATGCAATAGGCAAATGAAACTTAAGGGCAGTATGTTGAATGAAATGTCAGAAAAAAAGACAAATATTATCATGTCTCACTCATATGGACTAATGATAATATACAAACTCAGAGAATTGAAGTCGAGAGCATGGGTTGTCAGGCTGGGGCCTATTGTAAAGGGTCCTAGATTGTAAACTCTTACAGTAGTCACATATATTCACAAGTTGTAACTGTCATTTTAAAATTCTGAGACACTGAGCTATTTGTGTGTAACCTGGTCATTCCCTGAAATTTCAGGTATTTATGTAATAGCTGAGACCCAGAGTTAGAGCACTGATGCTATAAAAGTCAGTAGCAACCCATATAGCAACTGTTATAAAAGCTAAAATGTGATGAGACTTTCTCTAGAGATATGAATGAAGCTGATCTGGATAGGGCTAAGGTAAATCAGAATACAGGGTAAACAATGATATGGTCCATAAATTTAAAACTTCAACTTCTGGGTGAGACCAAAGGGAGATATGCTTATTTCATGCAAAATTTATATTTTGGTACCACATTATCTAATTTAATTTGTATGGTCAGTTTATTTGAACACCATAATTACACAGAATCTTGAATAGGCAGAAGGTCGTGTTGGTTTGCACAGGTTAGTGCGATGCCCTGATACATTCCAGAGTAATGCCGCTTAGGGGACTGGGGAGAAAGAGGAAATATTAAACCTCCCCATCTGGGAAATTCCTGATATTCTCACAACCAAAGTTGACAACAGATTCAATAAGTGCAGCCCTTGATTTGGGGGTTCAACCCTATGAAATTTATTCCTGCAAAGGAGAAGCTAAGCCAATTTATAATTATGCCTAGAAGTCACCCCCAGAGAACCTCTTTTGTTGCCCAGATGTAGCCTCTCTCTCTAGGCCAACTCAGCAAATGAACTCACTGCCTTCCCACCTACATGGGACATGATTTCCAATGGTATAAATCTCCCTAGAAATGTGGGAGAGGACTCTTGTTATGGGCTGGGACCCAGCATCATGGGATTGAGAAAGCCTTCTTGACCAAAATGGGAAAGAGAGAAATGAGACAAAATAAAGTTCCAGTGGCTGAGAGATTGTTCAGAGTTGAGAGTTTATCCTGGAGGTTATTCTTATGCAATATATAGATATCCCTTTTTAGTTTATGGTGTATTGAAGTGCCAGAGGGAAGTATCTGGAACCGTGGAACTATATTCCAGTAGCTAACCTTGATTCTTGAAGATGATTGTATAACTATATAGTAATTACAATGTGACCACGTAATTGTGTCTGTTGCTTCTTTTATCCAGGGTATGGACAAAGGAGTGAAAAAAAAAATAACAAGGATGAAAAATAAATAAATAATGGGGATTGGTAATGGGTAAAAATAATTGGGTAGATTGAGAGAGAGAGTAAGGGGTATGGGATCATATGAGTTTTTTCTTTTTTCTTTTTATTTCTTTTTCTGGAGTGATGCAAATGTTCTAAAAATAATCATGGTGATGAATCCACAACTATGTGATGATATTGTGAGCCATTGATTGGGTACTTTGGATGGATTCTATGTGTGTGAAGATATTGCAATAAAAATATGTTAAAATAGAGTTAATACGAGATTTAAAGGAGGTACCATTCTCTAAGTGCCTGATATGAAGGGAAAAGATTTGGCTCTACCTTCCTGAAGCTCAATATTATTGGAGAATCTCAGTCCAGCTTCCTAGGGTCAGGCAGGTTGCTTTGTCTAGAACAGCTGTTGCAAACTGCAGCCGGTATGTCCAATATACCCAGTGACTTTTTTTATAAATACAATGTGATTTGAACACACACACACACACAAAGAGAAATCTAATGGAGTTTGCCCTGCAGGTTTTCAGAACTGTTTGGGTACAATGACCCCTGTTTTCCTTTAGATATCTCCCTATGACAATGGGAACATGTATTCTATGACTGCTCCTCTTTTCTATAGTGAAAGCAGTAACTTATTCTGAGTTTCACAAGTTGACAGCTAGAAGAGAATTTTTTGACTTAGGACAGCTCATGCCTGAAACTGACTTCGAGGAGATTGTGTACTGTTTTTTACTTTGTATTGTATTTGTATTGTTACTGAAATGATTGAAAGCTTTTGTAATATTGTGATGGAATGCATGTATTTTATATGTGGAAAGAGCATGCTTTTTTGGGGTGCAGAGTGCGGAATATACTAGTTTGAAACTGTTATGTACCCTAAGAAAGCCATTTTCTTTCAAACTTGATCCAATCTCGTGGGGCCAGACCTACTGTTTAGGGTAGGACCTTTGATTAGACTGTTTCTGTGGAGACTGACCCACTCAATTTTGGATGCGGTCTTTTGATTAGATTACTTCTGAGGAGATGCGGCACACCCAATTGTGGGTATAGCCTTCTGATTAGATTATTTCCATGGAGTGGTGGCCCCACCCATCCAAGATGGATCTTGATTAGTTTACTGGAGTCCTTTAAAGGGGGAGATATTTTGAGGAAGGCACAATTTCTTCAGAGCCAACAGAGACACAGATGTTTGGAAATGCAGAAGCCGCAGGAGATGCCAGGAGGTGAGAGGGCCAACAGAAGCTAGGCAGGACCAGAGTTGACACTGACAGACATTTGGAGATGCAGAAAGAAAATGCTTGCAGGGAAGCTGTTTGGAACCAGAAGCCAAAGGACAAGAAGACACCAGCCACATGCCTTTCCAGCTGACAAAGGTGTTCCAGACGCCATCGGCCTTTCTTGAATCAAGGTATCTGTCTCTGGAGACCTTACTTTGGACATTTTTCTAGCCTTAGAACTGTAAACTTGTAACTTAATAAATCCCTTTTAGAAAAGCGAAGCCATTTCTGCTATATTGCATTCTGACAGCATTAGCAAACTAAAACACTGCCTTTAGCTCCTCTTAGAAGAGATCACCATATTTTGGATGCGCTAATAACCTCAACAAAATGCAACAGCACCTAAACAAGTATAATCTCCTGTGGAAAGGAATATTTCCATATACTGTGTATCAGTGGACTCTTATGGTGTGTTAGTGGTTGGGATTAGCAAGTTGGTAGATCTGAACCATAACTAGATGTATAATACAAAATCTTCATTTAAATTTTACTTAATATTTATTTAGTGAAAGCTTTCTGTTCTTTCATTTACACCTTTCTTTTTTCTGTGTGTCAGTCTGTGCAGACAAAATGACATGCAGTCTTATTAAGTAATCTTCATAAAAACCAGGCAAAGCAAAACTGACTTTTTCCCTACAACTTCCAAATTAAATCTTATGGTCCTTGAATACAAAACCTGCTGTTTGATTTCCTGAACCATCTAGAGTATCATTTCTGTGTAGGAGTTTTTCAAATATACCTTATTCCCTAAATTAAGATTTCCTAGAAAAAAAATAAAGAATTAAATTAAAGATATTATTAAAGAAAAAAAAGAATTTTCCAACTAAACAGAATTTAACAAAAATCAACTAAAATAACTTATTTGCTTTTGTTTTGACTTTCAGATCTCAGGACAAGAACTGCTATTTTTCTCCAGAAGCTCTTCATTAGAGTGTCTGACCACAGTTCTTAGAAGACACTAAGAATTGTACTGCTGGGGGAATTGACACTGCACATCAGCTCTTCCTGCCAAGTCTAGTTGTTCTTGGCAATAAAAAAAAAAAAAATCACTTGGATGTGAACTCAGATTGAAGCTCTGTGGCCTACATTTTAAAGAGAAATTATAGAGGAACTAAAGCACTTCTCCAATAAATCCTGAATCTTGGCTCTTTCTTCTTTTTAAACTGTAGATTGCTAGAGCAATTGCCCTATTTTATTTTTCCTATCTTCATAGAGTTCCAATTTTCTGACTTTGTAAAAGTCACTAGAGAGAAGACAGAGTTTTAAATTGCTCCCATATTGATGTTCAAAGAAAATTATCTGTTCAATGTAAATTAATGTATCTAGATAATTTCCATCCTATTATGTCTGATTCATACCTGCAGGATTATCCTTTTAGTTTGGTTAACTATCATTCTATAATTTAGTCTTCTTAATTTGGGGGTTAAAAAGTAGTATTTCAATAAATTATGTGAAAAATGGGGCACATCTGCTATTTGCTTTATTTTCTAGTGCTTGGCATGTAGTAGCTGTTTAACAAATACTTGTTAAATAAATTATGAAAAATGAAAGAATGAATGAAAATGCCATTTTTTATGGTTCAACCTAATACGACACAGGAGTGTTGTGGGGATTAGATAAGGTATCAGTTAGGAATGTGTAGGCAGCAGAAATGTGATTAACAGTAGCTTGAAAAATTAGGGATTTACTTCTCACACATAATAAGAGCCTATTTGGCTGACCAGGGCTGGGGCTTTTACTAACATGTGCCTTTCATCTTTACGGCCACAAGTTTGCAATATTGCTGTCCCTCCTCCAGATCTAAAATCAGCATTTCAGACAGGAAGAACAAATAGAAGGAGGTAGTATGAAAATGAATCAGAGAAGCAAAAACTTTCTCAGAAATCTTTTTAAGTAAACTCCCACTTAGGTCTAAGAGATGAATCCTGTGTCTCACGCCCCCCATCCCCCGCATCCCCCACCCCCCACAACTGAAAAATTAAGGGGAGTTTTGGTTGGATGCATTTCTACCCTAAACAAAATCAGAAGAGTGTTAGCAAGAAAGAATGGAGACTATTGATTGGATATGGTCTAACACTACTTCCCACCAGTGAGATGATCTTTATAATGGGCTCAGCATTTGGCATAGAGCAACCATCCAGTAAATTATAGATATTATTGCTTTATTTAATCACCTACTATTATCTCTCTTTCGCAACTCTCTCAGTAACCAAAAATGGAAATACGTAATATACTACTGAGATGCATTTAAATGTTTAATATCTTTTGACTTCTGCCTATGAAATTCTACCCAAGGGAAAATATATTTTTTTAATTTAGCAAATACTGTCAGCACCCATTTTCTCTTTTTACATTCCTAATTATTTATATTCTTTAATTTTTACTATTTTCTTATTTTAAAAATTATAAATACCTTTATTAAATACATATTATGTGATGAAGAAACCCATATTCTCTATTAGGCAATAAAGTACTTTCAATTTTGCAAAAGATATGGTTGATGCTGCATGGATAGAGCATTATAGAATCCATTGTCCGATCCAGGATACTTTTGAGAGTTAAAGATGGAATAAAATAATTAACCAATGTTAATTGATCTAAACTTAAATGAATCCAATAGTCCCAAGGCAAACTCAAAAGTAAGGTAACTGTGCTTAAGGAGAACAGTGTCTTTTGGGGAAAGGCAGATATATAGAAAAAGAATTATGATGCCGTGAGTTAAAGCTAATAATATGGGCATATTTCAGATGCTATAGTAACACAGATGAGAAGGTAACTAACCCTGTTTGGGTAATCAGTTTTGTTAATTTAATTTAATTTAGCCTTACTCCTTATACAAGGTCAATTTCTGCACCACCACAAATTTGCCCACTTACTTGACTTATTGGCTGGAGAACCCTATGAGTGATTTGTATTATTCTTGCAGATATGGATTGAGGTTTAGTGTTGGTCACAGTGCTGGTTATTGCACCTGCTTGTTGGCCAAATTGGAGCGCTGGGGGGCTTTGATCGTCCTAAGGATGTAATTACTAGTGAAAATAGCAAAAGCTGAATATAGAAAGATGTCACAAGGTGTTTTCATTTCCTTGGCTGCTCAAGCAAATATTGAGCTTGACCAATGGGAATTTTTAATGGCTCATGGTTTTGAGGCTAGGAGAAGTCTAAATTAACAAATCATCAAGGCAATGCTTTGCTCCCAAAGACTGACATTGCAGGGCTGGACATTAAATTAAATTATTGAGTTAAAAGGTGAGGATAGCACCATGAATCGCAAGATATGATTCCCTGTTTCATGTATTCTTCCAAGCACCTGTTGAGTTCCTTAAAGTCTATTTCCTTCTATAGAAAAAATGAAAATAGTTGCCCCCAAATATTTTCATATTTTAATTTGAAATAATGTAATTGGTGTAATATTATTATATAAAAATATTGTTTATATAGAGTTGGCTTAATGTAAGCCAATTTTCTGATTAAATTGAGAAGTAGGGAGTTATTTTTATTTTTAAATAGACTTAAGCTCTTTTAAATAGCTTTCAAACTCATACAACCTCTGCCTGAAAGAGAGAGAGAGAAAGAAAGGGAATCTTAAATGAAAGAATGAGAAAATTACTTTGAAACTATAGCTGAGTGAAGAGACAAATATACCAAAGTAAAAAAAAAAAGGAAACTGGGTATTTGCTTTTGATTAAACCTGGATCCTCTTCTTTGCTGCCTGGTGTACATTTCAGATAAGTCACTTAGCTGAATTCTTTTATTGGTCTTGGGATCTATTTCATTGCTCTCTACAAATTCCAAGGTGGTTTTAATATGATTTATATATCTGCTACATTGGGAGTTAACATCCTCCTAAATTAAATTACTGTGTCTCATGCTGAAAGGAAGAGTTCTTTCAGGTAAAAAATGCATTTCTTTTACATAAAATAACTCATAATTTTTTTTCTAATGAGGTCTCTGTAAATACGAAGCTTCCAATACTATATAAACAAATAAGAGTGATCAAAGAAGTAATTTCTCTGTGATTTCTTTTAAATATTTTTTTGCCAGAAATATCTATATTTTTTTACATGTCATCTATGGCTGGTGTTAGGTATGGAGTGTTCTTTATTTAGTTCTTTAACAATGGTTTACTACACAGAAGTAGGTAGTATGATTTCTTTGAAACATAATTTTCATAAAGGGAAAGCTTCTCCCCACAGAGAATTCAGGAAACTCACCCTAATCATACTCATGTGGCTTCTTTAAATAGACGTTATAAGACTTTGGGTAGTTGAATGAGTGGGAAATAAGATAACGAATCCCAGGTGTTTTCTAGGATTTTGGTTTTCCCCCTCAAGGAAATCACTGATGCTCATGCAATACCTGGCATAAGGTATTGGTTTTTGTTTTTTGTTTTTTACTTTTTTTTATTGTATAGTACAACATATATACAAAGCAAAGAAATAAAAAAGCAATAGTTTTCAAAGCACCCTTCAACAAGTAGTTACAGAACAGATCCCAGAGTTCGTCATGGGTTACCATACAATCCTCTCATATTTTTCCTTCTAGCTGCTCAGAACATAGGAGGCTAGAGAGCTTAAATACTTTTTTTTATCATCACAATAGTTTTTTTCCCTTCTTTTCTTTTGAAAAGTAACATATACACAAAAAAGCTATAAAATTCAAAGCACAGTACCAGTTAGTTGTAGAACATATTTCAGAGTTTGACATGGGTTACAGTTTCACAATTTTAGGTTTTTACTTCTGGCTGCTCTAAAATACTGCAGACTAAAAGAGATATCAATTTAATGATTCAGCATTCATATTCATTTGTTAAATCCTATCTTCTCTGTAAAACTCCACCATCACCTTTGATCTTTCCATCCCTCTCTTTAGGGGTGTTTGGGCTGTGGCAGTTCTAAATTTCTCCTATAGAAAGGGTCTGTCACTAAAATGGGAAAGGAAGATGGAACTATCTGATGTTCTGAAGAGGCTGGGCTATGTTTCAGGACTTATCTGGACCAGGGACCCATCTGGAGGTTGTAGGTTTCTGGAAAGTTATTCTAGTGCATGGAACCCTTGTGGAATGTTATATATTGCCCTTGCTGTTCTTTAGGATTGGCTGGAATGGTCCTGGTTGGGGTTGGCAGGTTATAATAGGTAGCAAGATGTACCTGAAGTTTGCATAAGAGCAACCTCCTGAGTAGCCTCTTGACTCTATATGAACTCTCTCTGCCACTGATACTTTATTAATTATACTTCTTTTCCCCATTTTTGTCAGGATGGAATTGTTGATCCCACAGTACCAGGTCTGGAATTCATCCCTGAGAGTCCTCTCCCACGTCGCCAGGGAGACTTTCAGCCCTGGATGTTATGTCCCATGTCGGGGGAGGGCAATGATTTCACTTGCAGAGTTGGGCTTAGAGAGAGTGAGGCCACATCTGAGCAACATTAGAGGTCCTCCAGAGGTAACTCGTTACCTGGCATATAATAGACTCTTAGTAAGTCTCTATGCCAGGAGATATGTATTAAATGAATGTATGAATAAATATTTAGTAAATGAATACTGTTTACTTCTTGCCACTGTCTCCTTATGGAGTCCTAGTCTCCCTGTCGGGAGAAAGAGGAACATAAATGATCCTGCAGAGGCTATTCCTCCTGGCACAGATTCTTTTACAGACATGCTGCTTTTAGCTACCCCTTCTGCATGAACCCATGAAACCCTGTGCTTGTCATTATCATGGCATTTAGCTTCTCTGTCTTCACAATAGTATAAGCCATAGGCATATACTGAAAGAAGCAGCTTCAGATGGAGTATAATACATGTAACTTGGATAACATAGTGACAGATCTCTCCTAAGGGCTGTAATCCTACACCTCAAATTTATCTTTCTACCTTGCAAAACAGACATTTATTCACTATACCTGAAGACATCCTGAGTTATATTTCATAATTAATGTAGCATGCTACACATATTTTAAAACTTTTTATTTAGAAATAATTTCAAACTTCCAAGAAAGTTGCAAACATAATACAAAAATAACATGCAGAACTCCATTCTACCCCTACCCAGATATGCATATTTACTCACTTTTAACATTTTGCTACATTCATTATATCATTCTATGTATCTATCTAGTTTTCTATGAACCAGAGTAGGTTGCTCATGCTCCTTTGCCATTTATTACTTCCATGTATATTTTCTAAAAATAAGGATGTTCACTTCCATAATCACTTTAAGTAAAATTGTTGAGTTCAAGAAATTTAACAGCAGTGTTAAGCATACAGTCTATATTCCAATTTTTTCCAATTATCTCAATAATGTCTTTTTTGGCATTTTCTCCTTCACTCTGAGATCCAGTCCAGGATCATGTATTGCATCTAAATATCATTGTCCCTTTAGTTTCCTCTTTAAAAAAAAATTATGGTAACAAATATACAATAAAATTTCCATCTCAGTCACTCTCAGGCTTACATTTCAGTGGCATAAATCACATTCACGGTGTGATGCTACCATCACTGCCATCCCTTACCAAAACTTTTCCAACACCCCAAACAAAGACACTGTGCACATTAGCTCTCTATTCTGGCATCCCCTGATCGCTGGTTATCTCTACTCCACTTTCTGACTCTATGAATTTGCATATTTTAGTTATTTCATATAAATTGAATCATACCATATTGGTCCTTTAGTTTCTGGCCTGTTTTAATCAGTACGATATCTTCATTGTTCATCTTTGTTAGAACTTGCATCAGGACATTCAGTTTCATAACTGAATAATATTCCATACTGAAATATAGATGTTGTTTTGCCATTCATCAATTGATGGACATGTAGGTTGCTTCCCTGTTTTAGCAATTGTGAGTAATGCCACTATGAACATTGACATGAAAATATCTCAGTCCCTACTTTCAATTCTTTTAGGTATATAACTAGAAGTGGGATTGGCAGGTCATATGGTAATTCTATACTTTCTGAGGAAATACCTGTTTCTGTAGTGGTCATACCATTTTGTATTCCTACTACCAATGAATGAGTGTTCCTATTTCTCCACATCCTCTCCAACCTATTTTCCATTTTTTAAATGGTAGTCATTCTAGTGGGTATGAAATGTTGTTTTTATTTGCATTCTCCTAATGGCTAATGATGTTAAGAATCTCTTCATATATTTATTGGCAATTTGTATATCTTCTTTGGAAAAAATTCTATTCAAATCTTTTGCCCATTTTTAAAAATTTATCATTTATCTTTTTGTTGTTGATTTGTAGGATTTCTTTATATACTCAGAAAAGCAAACCATTACTAGGTATGTGGTTTCCAATTTTTTTTCTCCCATTCTACTGGTTGTGTTTTTACTTTCATAATGATCCCATCGATGCAGAAAATTTTTAATTTTGGTCAAATCTCAATGATCTATTTCCATTTTGTTGCTTGTGCTTTGGGTATAAGGTCTAAGAAACCATTGCCTAACATAAGGTCCTGAAGATGCTTTCCTATATTCTCTACTAGAAATTTTATACTTTTTTGGTTCTTATTTTATGTCTTTTATCCATTTTGAGGTACTTAAAAAAATTTTTTTTTTACTTTTTATTTTTGAGTTACTTTTTTGTATATGGTGTGAGGGAAGGGTCATTCTTCCTTCTTTTGCTTATGAAGATCCAATTTTCTTAGGACCATTTCTTGAAGAGACTATTATTCCCCCACATTTAGCCACCTTATAAAAAATCAATTGACTCTAGATGTGAGGGCTTATTTCTGAACTCTGAATTAAATTCCATGGTTCTATATACCTGTCCTTCTTCCTGTACTAAACTGTTTTGGTGTCTGTAGCTTTGTAATAAATTTAAAAATTGGGGAGTATGAGTCCTTCAAGTTAATTTTTCTTTTCAAGATGGTGTTGACTATTTGGGGTCCCATATCTTTATATATAAGGTTAATGGTTGGCTTTTTCATTTCTGAAAATAACGTTGGAATTTTAATTGGGATTGCATTGAATCTGTAAATCACTTTGGGTAGATTGACACCTTAACAATATTTAGTCTTCCAATCCATGAACACAGAATGTCCTTCTATGTACTTAGGTCTTCTTTGATTTCTTTTTTAGCAATGTTTTGTCATTTTCTATATAGAAGTCCTATACATCCTTAGTTAGATTTAACTCCTGGTATTTGATTCTTTTCATGGCTATTACAAATGGGATTTTGTTCTTGGTTTGCTCTTCATTTTATTCATTACTGACATACAGAAATACTATTGATTTTTCTGTGTCAATCTTGTACCCCACCAGTTTGATAAACTCATTTATTAGTTACAGTAGGTTTGTTGTGGATTTTTCAGGATTTTCTATATATAGAATCATGTATCTGAAAATATGGATAGTTTTACTTTTTCCTTTTCAATGTGGATGCCTTTCGTTTGGTTTTCTTGCCTAATTGCTCTAACTAGAACTTCCAGTACAGTTTTGAATAACAGTGGGGACAGTAGGCATCCTTGTCCTGTTCCTAATATTAGAAGGCTTTCAGTCTTTCACCATTGTATATGATGTTAGTGGTGGGTTTTTCATATGCAGTCTTTATCTCATTGAAGAATCTTACTTCTATTCCTAGGTTTCTAAGTGTTCTGATCAAAAAGAGATGCTGGATTCTGTCAAATGAACTTTGTGTCTCAATTGAGATGTTTTTGGCTATATGGGGACTCTTACCCTTCCATATAAATTTGATGATTGGCTTTTCTGGTTCTGCAAAGAAGTTTGTTGGAATTTTTATTGGGATTGCATTGAATCTGTAAGTCATTTTAGGTTGATTTGACATCTTAACACTATTTAGCTTTCCAATCCATGAACACAGAATGTCCTTCCATTTATTTAAGTCCTCTTTAATTTCTTTGAACAATATATTTTTCCCCATGTACAATTCCTTTTCTGAACATGCATCTTGACCTGTGCATGAGTGTGTGGCTTTAGGAATTCACTTGTTTATAGGACTCTGAATGTCCTCTTTTCCCATAAGGATAGTATTTTCTCCCACTTCTGGTATGTCTTAAAGCTAGTAATCCTTTGCCTCAGGCAGCTGCAGTTTGATTGCTTTCTTACGATGTATTAGTTTCACGGCAGGCCGCCTCCTTGCACAGGGCAAATTCTCAGACCGTGAACCTGTGACAAGTGTGCCTGTTCAGTCTTAGAGACTACAACCAGACTAGTGAGGATATATATATATCTCCCTCTGGGACCAGTACCAGGGACCTGTACTTGGAGCACAAGATGGCTCCACACTGAGCCTGGGAGGGGGTGGGGAACGGCCAGCAATGCTGCCACAAGATTTCCTGCCTGTTTTTACATGTTGTTTAGACCTCCTGTGGGGAAACATAACCCTGGAGCATCCCACTCTGCCATCACCATCTCAGTGACTTTGCTCCATGGACTTTACAGAAGTATCACGCTTTCAATGTTACTATTTACTTTTCTTCTCACTGAGATTTTGATAAGTGGGTTGGGTTCTTAGAGAGGGGATAGGGATTGAATTCACTGGCAATTCCCATTTATAGAGCTTTTAAGGACTTTCTTATATTTGAATACCCAAAGCCTGCAACCAAATTAGCATTTATCAATTTTTTGTTTTATTAACTAATTAAAATTTTATAAAACAAGGTGATGTATAGGATTGAAGAAAATATTTTTGTATTGAGGTCAAAGTTTTGCTTTAACCAGATTCCTCTAAATGCAGGTCTTTGTAATGTAATCCATTTGATGTTTGCTCAACTCTCAGAATTTTATCTCTGAAGACAACAGAACCACAGAATTCAGAATATTATACTGATTATTAATACCTCTTAAGTGTTTCTACTAATTATGGAGTAGTTAATGATGGTGGAAAAAAGTGGACATAATTTTCGTTGGTAAATAGAAAAATGATTCTGTTCTTATTTCCCAGGCTGCTAAATAAAAACTGTTTTTTTTGGAAATTAGCTACTTTCTCCCTGTGAAAATTTTAGTAATCTGCTTAACAAGGTCAGGTAGAAAGGCATTGCTAGATTTTTATGCAGGTTAAAGACTATGCTAACCCTAATATACTGATGTATTGTTCTCATGTGAGTGGAAAAGGGAATGCAAAGCAGGGAAATAATGTAACTATACATGAAAAAGTGGTGAAAACGCGAAAACCCCCCAGATTGGAAAAAATAGCTGAGCTGGGGTTTTCTTTAACAACCAAGTTTTCCATTTCTTTAACAACCAAGTAAGTAACGTGATTAATGACGCATATTGCAGGCAATTCTTGGCCACCTGAATGAACACAAGTAGTCCAAGCGTTCCCCTTTTTATTTATTTATTTAGTTAGTTTTTCGCATGGGTAGGCAGGAGAAATCGAACCAGGCATGGCAGGAGAGAGCTCTGCACCCGCGCACCGCTCCAAGCCTTCTCCTTCTGTAAAGAGAACAGCTGATACTTGTGCTCACATCCTACCCGAACCAAAGCACCCATTAACCTCAAGTTGGATGACCATACAAACGTTTTATAAACTTTTGAGACAAATATGTCTAAAATATGGTGCTGATTTATCACGTTATCTTAAAATAAATTTGTCACGTTATCTTAAAATAAAATTTTAAGAACGTTAAGTTGAATTATACATTTGAAGCTCCGAGTGGGAAAACACAGAATTATTGTCGTCGGATTATTGTTTCTTTCCCAAAAATAGGTGAAAAACCACAGTTCAACTTCTGGAGCACTACATGTATATTCCATGGTTGTTCTCTGTTTTGTTCCATTTTTATATTCTTAACTGTTAATCAGAAGCTAAAAAGCCCTATTAATCATTTTCTCTTACTGCTAAACAGGATAGTATATCAACTGTAGGCTTGAAATACAAATAGGATAAATGATTCGACATGAATTGTGGCCTGATGAACCAAGAATAAAGATCTGACACATGGTAGATGTCATAATGCCTTCCTTATGTGTAGAATGCACACTAACTAGGTTCTTCTGATTTGCCATTTCCTTCATATCAGCTTTCTGAAAGAAGTACAGATTACAGAACAGTGAAGTTAATCCAAATTAAATTGCATATTGCTTGCAAAACAAGAACAAATTTGCTGGCTAACAAGAACTCTATTCTTTTTAATATATTTGAGTCTTTTATAAAGAAAGTGCCAAATCTCGCCTAAAGAGATTGTTGTTATGGATCTTATTTATAAGGCATGTTTCTCTGGAAGGTTATACAGTCCCATGGAATGAATGATATATTTTAGTAAGTGATTAAGGGCTTTCAGTAAAAGGCTGTGTGCTGTCTGAATAAGCCAGCAAAGAGCATGTTAATATGAATCCTTTTAGAAGAAGGATTATTCAGCCAGTAAGGGTTTATTGCGATTGAATGGCCAATTTAAATTATTGTGACAATTCTAAAATTATGAAAATAAAACATAAGAATAAAGCCAATTTCCAATGTTAAATTTAGGAGATTATGCCTTTAATCCTGATTTGCAGAGGGCTAAGCAATTGCTCAGTAGAAGTGCAACCTTTTAGATTACCAGCCTGGATCCATGAGGGCAAAGCCAGACTTGTCATTTTATCATTCCCTTTAGTACATGACTAACAAAAACATTCACCAAACCTCCCTGTTTCCACACCCATGCATTATTAGTTATATTACTAGGAGATCGCTGTTTCTTACTGAGTCCAATCAGCTGCTACAGTATCCCTAAAACACTCTTCCCATTTAATGAGAATCAGCACAGGCATAGGGGATCAGCCCTTGCTCATTTATTGTGATTTAGAGAAATTAATTCTTCATGCCTCAGTTTTCTCATCAATTAAAAGGTTTCTAGGTTATGATTAAATAACATACTAGACACAAAACGTATGTATTCAGTATTTGGTCAGGAAAACAGAAGCCACTTATATACTTCTAGTAAAAAGGGGTTTAATGCAACAGTTAGGCGCTCACATTGGAAGAACAGGGGCAAGCAAAGATCAGGAAAGCCAGTCCTGATAATCTCAGCCAGGTGCTGGAAGCCGGTGACCCTCAGAGTTCTCTGGAAGAGAATCTCATGTATGACCTGATATCTGGCTGCAAGTGTCTCAGGAGTCTAATGCTTTCATCCTTCCCTTCCACGTTCCATTTTCACATGAGGGCCAAACACTGCAAATTCTCCCCTGTAACTATGGAGGGAAGGGGATTTAGGAAATGTATTTCCCTACCTCTCTATGATGAAGAGAACTTAGAAGAGGGTGATAATCGAATTAACCACAGACACTGGTTAAGCACAGCACTTCACACAAGACGGCCCCTTGGAGACATTTGAGCAGGAAGATCAGACACTGGATTTGGAGTTCCTTTACTGAGTTGATACTTCTTAGCTCAATGGCTTCAAATAAGAGGAAAGTTCAAAATTTCAATTTCCTCATTTGTAAAATAGGGCTGTTAAGCTTTTATGAGGAGTAAATGCAATAACGTGTGGAAAGCAGCTTGACTTTCTCTGTGCAAACATGGTCCATTGCTCTTCCAGATATTTGGTAACATTGTGATACTCAAAACAACATTTACAAGGACTACTCAGTTATTCTATTAACCCACATAGCTTTTTTGATTAACACTTCCAACCGCATCTGATAACATTGAAGTTACAAAAGTCAACATTGTAATTATGATAGCTGGTTCACTCATTTATTGAACCATTCCTTCATTAAACATGCATTAACTGAGTATCTATTATATGAGGCTTAAATCCAAGCAGGGAGATTATCAATAAACAAATCTATGGTATAATGGGACAACACATAAAAGGGACACTTTTTAAATTAATGTGGCCAACTCCTCTCTGACCTGTAACTTCTATGGAGGCAATACTTGAGCAGAGACTTGAAACTGAGAGAGAAAGCCATGAGAAGATTTAAGGAAAGTGATTTCCATGCAAAGGAAAAAACAAGAGTAAAGGTCCTGAGGTGAGTATTAACTTAGCACACTTGAGACACGGCACTTCACTTAGGAATTTTACCAAAAACATTTTTACTTTCTATGGATAATACATAAATAAGTGTAATTTTTTATAAATCATCTTTTTATTATTGAGTATTATTTTAAATATTTTAAAGAGCAATAAATTATTTTGACTGCCATGAATTACACCTACTGATTTTAAAATCAATTTCTGCTTAGTTTTCTCTCTTCCATACCATAATATACCACTACATCTATCTTTTCTTCTTGAAACTCTCTTAAATTTTTGTGTCCTATTTTAGAGGTTCTTAAGTGATAGCTTAGCTGGATACTGCATATTTTAGGTTACTGTTATTTTCTCTCAGCACTTTAAAGACATTATTAAATAGTGTTGAATTTTCTTTGAGTTTCTTTTGTTGCTACATCAATATGTTTCCAGTTTACTGATTATCTTTTGTAGGTAAAGAGTATTTCTCTTTTGTAGTTTAAAAAATAAATTCCTCAGTATTCTGCAGGTTTGCCACACACATACAGACATGGAATTTATTTTTATTTACCTTTTTTGGTATACAGAATACATTTATGATTTGAAGATGCCTGAATTTCTTCAATTAAGGAATGTTTCAGCTATTTATCTTCAAATATCGCCCCTCTGTTATTCCAACCTTTCCTTTCTTTGGAAATCAGTTTGGACTTATGTTAGAGTCTTTCAAATTATACTCAACTGCTGTTCATTTTATCTCTCTGTGCTGCATTTTGAGTGAATTCATCAGTTCTTTAAATTCACTAATTTCATGTTTATGTCTATCCTTTATACCATTTACTGAGATTTTCAAAGTTCATATAATTTATATTTGTAAGGTTTTTAATAAGCTTTTATATTCACTTTTTTTCATGCCTCATTTCTCCATGTTTTATTTTGTAATTTACTTTCATATTTAAAAAGCATCATAAGGGCGGGCCACAGTGGCTCAGCAGGCAGAGCTCTCACCTGCCATGTTGGATTCCTGGTGCCTGCCCATGCAGGAAAAATAAAAAAGCATCATAAATATACCAATTTCAAAGGGGTTCAAAGTGCTCCTTAAAATTAATTTTACTCAGTACATATTGTTGTTCAAGTTGTTGATTTTCTAAGTTGTAAACAGATCTTTATCTCCTTTCATGACGGGGTAGAGGAGAGTCCTACACCCTTGCTTCCAGTAACAGGGCTGGTTTCTGCCTCAGATCTCTGGGAGAACTTCTTGTCTCTGGTAAATTTGAAGTAGCAGAGATCTTGGCCAACGTATCCCAGAAGCCTGAAAGCACTGGATTTCAGTTCCCTAACCACCTTGTTTTTCTGTTTCACTCTAATACCCCTGGACACTTATATTGTGTTTTGAGCTGAATTATTTTCAATGGAATATATCTGCCATTGCTCTGTTTTGGAAGAGAGGTGATGCATGAAAGTGTGAACCCATAAAGCCATTGAGACCAGAATCTAGTTTGAGACTTAATTGTCTTATGTTTCAATAATTCATTTCTTTCTTCAGAGATTTTCAACAATTCACGGCCAGAGGTTTCCTGTTAAATATATGTGATGGATTAGAAATACTCTGGAACAGTCTTGATTTTATGTATTTTATATTCCAATAAAGAATACAGTATAACTGTTTATTTATACCATTCCTGTTTACCCAAACATTTAAATGCAATTTAAATACACGTGATTTAATTTGCATTCCTTTCTTAAATATTTCTTAAAATCAATTCAGAAATCAGGAACAATTTTTGATCAGACCGTATAGTGTAGGTTTTTGGTTTTGCAAAGAAAACTTTATTTAAAATCCAAAGCAACTTTATATAGCTTTCATGATTTGGACAATTCTTTTCTCTTATTCCTCCCTCCAGCTTCAGCTCTCCCCACACCAAAATAATCCATCAAATTGAAGATTGTAGTGTCTCTACTGGTGACCTGACTTCACCAAAATCTACCAATCTTCTCACTTTATTACTACTGAAGGATTTACCACTGAATTATGTACTCAGCCAAATACTGTTTAGAGTATCTGAATTTGAAAATCTTCTTGAAAAAGAAATCAATTTTCAATGCATCTCAGGAACTCTTCAGAACTAGATTAGGAAGAATGAACAGATTCTATTTGGGAATTCTTGTTTGTTCACAGTCCAATGCCCTGAAGGAAGTAGGTAACTATGAACAAGTTTAGTTTATTCAAATAAAAATATCTTCCTATTTTGGAACAAGTTCTTCTATTTTATTCCATTTTGTTCATAATTTAAAGAAAATACTTTTTTGAGGCCTATTTCTTGGGGCAAGAAATTTTGCTTAATTCAACCAGTTGATTGTGTGGCAAACTTTGATTTAGCGGAAGTGGATTGAACTAAAGAGAAGGCTGCTCAGATCTTTTTGTTGTTATTGTCAACTTGAAGTTAGCACTTAGATTTTTGTTTGTTTTTGTTTTTTGAGTGGCTCAAACGCTAAATAAATTGTACCATGAAATCATAATGAGAAGAAGTACAGGAATATTACTTTGAACTTTTAGGAATACACATTAATCTCAGCCAGAACTTTAATCTCGATTATTTTGCATGTACAATTTTTGTATCAAGCATTTTTCTTTTGAATATGTATTTCTAATTCATCATTTTATAGATTTAAGACAGAAAAATCTAGCTCAGGATCCCAAATTAAGCAAGTACACAGGATTCTTAAAAATGTTTATATATAATTGGTGAGTATCTAAAATAAATGTTTCATAAGATTAAGATTTGCAGGAGAACAATGCTTAATGCACCTCTTACTGTGCATCCTATGGGCTGTCTCTGACAGTCTATCATTTACGGAACTGGGAATCCTTATTACTAGACTCAGCAGGCAATAGGAAACGGCTTGCCTGATAGCATTTTTGCTATCTTTTTTTAATAAAAACTTAATTTCCTTTCTTCCTTATACTGTCAGATATCAGAACCTTATTTATTTTCCTGACAGCTATTGGTCAACTCATGAACACCCAAAACTTGCTGTTTTGATTTTCATCACTTCTTCTTTCTACCCACCTTCCTCACTTCCCCGCAAAGCCATCAGGGTTTTGTGAATTTGGGGCTGCTTCTCAGCAAGGCCAGTGAAGTTTCCACAAGTTTATCAGAAGTTGATGAAAAGAAGATGCTGAGGGAGCAGCCGCAGCATGGACAGGCAGACGCACTTGTGGAAATACTAGGAATGGATAGCTAAAAGGATTGTTCCAAGTCCCCAAATGCTTTTCTTGCAACACACTTAGCACACTGTGTGACCGAACAAATGGCTCTTTCAGCTGTGCAGAGCTTTCTGCCTGTGGTTTGAAGCATGCCAGGATGTGGCAGGCCTGATTCTGGATAATGTAGCGTGATGTAACAAAATGCATAAAATTAGAAAATGGAAACTTTTCCTTCCCTGAACTGTAATTTAGCTGTCACTTGGCTTTAAAGCAGCTGAGAACAATTTCTTGAAAGTGGATGTTTATTTCCTGAAGGTTGGTGAATAATTATAGGCCTATTCTCTGCATGTTTGACATTCCACCCGCGTTTCCCATAACTCCGTCAGCAGTGGCAGCTTCCAGAACATGCACATTGTGGTCCTCTGCATTAAAGGATGCTGCCGTCGAATGTATGTCACCTTTGATCTGAGACGTGTGACATGCTTACCTACAACGCGCTCTTCAAGCTCAACACAGACTGTCAGCCTTTTTGTGTGCATTTCCATGCTCATTTTCTAAATGCTGTGAAAAGTTTCTACTTGGGAAACTCCTGATTTCACATCTGTGTTACCACAAGAAGAGAATTCTTGGGCAATTTAATGCATTTTTCACTAGCCATGTGTTCCAGTGTTCACTGAGAAATCTCTACCTTTTTAGGGGAAGCTTTTGACCTTACAACGTGAGGGAGCTCATGACCTGATGCTATGGCTAGAATAATCAGAGTCAAAGGTTTTCATCTCAACACCAGGTTAGCTCAGTTAACTTATATATTTTGAAATCCTTTTACCTCTTCTTTGTAAAATATATGCTCTGCAAAATCAGGTAGTTGGAGGTTAATAAGATGATCATAGAACAGTTTCATAGCTGAAAGGAATGCCCTGATATGTGTGTGTGTGTGTGTGTGTTGTGTATGAGTATTAGGCTTTACAGACACAAGTATTATATAAATTTATTAGAATTATAGAAGAAATATTGCTCAAGGGTTACTTGACATAGGAATTCAATATTAGAATTAATACTTAGAATTAAAATATACAAAATATTTATTATAGTTAATAAAAACTTTTACCTTGGGTTTATCTGGTATTTTATACCATTTTTTTTATACATAATCTCTGTTTTTCACTACTACACGTTAGGGTAAATATTATCATTTTCCAGCAGTAGAAAATTAAATGCAGGGAAATTTCCTAGATTTTAGTCTGAACTTGCATTAAGAAGACTTTTGAAATCTTGAAATATTAGGTTGATTTTGAGGCAAACAACTTTTTCATGTCACCAAATCTAGCAATTTGATCCCTGGTATCAGATTTATAAACAAGTGACATTAGCTTCCTATTTATTATTCTGTTACCCAGCACTGTAAGGTATATTGCTCTATTGTGTGTTATTTACAGACATTTTTCATGGCTCATACTTATTCAGAAAATCATTTGATTCCAAATTTCCTATTCTGTAGGCATATAATCATAATTTTTGGTAAAGAGAACTTAATACTATCTGTTGGTTTGTGCAACTCTATGAGTCTAGAGGAATTTAAAAATTAGCACAATTGCATATTGGCTTAAATTGGTAGTAGAATCGACTTTTTTATTTGTTATTTTTTATTTTATATGTTATAGTGAAAGTTAACATATACACAAGAAAAGCAATACATCTCAAAGCACACCGCAACAATTAGTTGTAAAAGATTTCAGAGTTTGGTAGGTGTTACAAGTCTACAGTTTTAGATTCTTACTTCTAGCTTCTCTGAGACACTGGAAACTAAAAGAAATATCAATATAATGATTCAGGAGTCATACGCATTTGTTAAACCTATTTTCTTTGCCATAACTCCACTTTCTCCTTTGATCTTTCTCCCACTCTTTAGGGATATTTGGGCTATGCCCATTCTAACTTTTTCATGTTGGAAGGGGCTGTCAATAATATGGCATAGGGAGATGGATCTAGTTGATGTTCTGGAGAGGCTGGCCTGTCTGGGTTTCAGGATATCTGGCCTAGGAACCCATCTGGAGGTTGTAGGTTTCTGGAAAGTAATAGTGCATAGAACCTTTGAAGAATCTCAGATAAAGTCACAGGTCAGAACTGTCTTTGAGCTGATATAGTGAACACATGCATTCATGGAAATAACTGTTGGAAAAATGCATCACTAACTTTTATTCCCATAATTGTTAATGATGATAATGCTTTGCTTTCATCAAACTTATCTATTGTAATAAAACTAGCATTTATGGCATTGTCTCCAAGAAAATACCTTTTTATATATTATTTATATGTAGGTTTACAGGAGAATCAGAAATCTGTCGATATAAGATCCTTGTATATAATTATGAGGGCAAATTTTGGTCATGGCTCATGAATATCTATAAAGGAGAGATGGGTTGTTGTTTTGGGTCCAAATTAATAGTATAGAGAAACAGCACCCTCATTTTCAGAGAAATATATTTCTATTGTGCTTCATTTTCTGACTTCCATTGCTTTGAAGAAAAAACAAAATTGGGAGATGGGGATCAGTGTAACAAATGATTTTTTTATTTAACAGATACTCAAACTATAAGCGGGAAGTTATGAAAGCAGTTCTGCAAGCTGGCTCCCCTTATGACCACAACAGTGACGATTTCTCTCAAATTAGTGTGGACACTGAGTTATTAAAATATCATTGAACTATTTTGATGTTGGTCATTATGGTTTAAAAAGTATAATTTTGCTCCAGTCCACACCTCACAACCCAATTTCAAACTTGTGGATCCAATTGTTTACTCAATATCTCTTCGCTGTCTGATAGAAATTTCAAATTTAATGCGTCCAAAACCGAACTACTGATCTTTCTACCTAAAATGTACTCTACCTACAGTCTTCCCGTCTTAATCTAATGATAATGCCAACCTTCAGGTTACTTAGGCCAAAACACTAAAAAGTTATCTTTGTGTTCCTCTCTTTTCTGACATCCCAAGTCTACGCACCCAATAAATTCTCTTCACTTTACCTTCCAAGGATATTTAGAATCTAAGCTACATATGTAGAATCTAAAACATGATATACTGCTTCCCTGGTGGGTCACCCCCACTTCTCATCTTATATTACAATATTGTATAATTGTATCCCCAAAATAGAGCGAAACATTTAAAATGATAGTCAGATCATGTCGTTTCTATGCTCAAAACCCTGCACTGGCATCAGCTCCTCATTTCACTTGAATAAAATTTCATTTCTCTCCAATTACTTGAAAGACTCACATGATCAACCACACACACACACACATATACACATACCTCATTTGGCCTTTGATCTCTTCCTCTATTATTCTCCCCCTAGGTCATTTTGCACCAATTAGGCTAGCCCTAGACTTAACCGATGAGGCATGAGCCTACCATAATGTGTTTGCACTGATTTCCCCCCTCTCCCATCTCAGCATGGTTCTTCCCACCTATTTCAAGTCTTTACCAAAATGTCATCTTTGCCATGAGTCTTACTCTAGGCTAAAATTCGTCTCCTCTTAGACTTTCAAATTTGCTGTGTTCTTTTTTATTTTATTATCCCCATAACTTTCTGCTATATTCTAAAGATTTACTCTATTATTTGTGTAGGTAATATGTATCTCTCTCTATTTGAATGCAAGCTCCACATTAGCAGGAGTCTTGTCCTATTTTTTTGCACAGATATATCCCAAGCATCTAGGGCAGTCTCTGCACAATGCTTGTGCTCAAGAAATATTGGATGAGTGAAAGAAAGAATAAAAATCAGTTCCTGTTGGAGCATGTGTCCTTTGTAACCTGTCACTGGCTTTTCTCTTTCATTTTTTTTCTCCTGTGACCAATATTAATTGCTCAATACACACAAATCCCAACTCACTACTATGTATCTTACAAAGTGAAGTATGGTGGAGAGCTAAACTAAAAGATATGGTCCCTGTGTTGGTTTGACAGGTTTATGTATCCTAGAAAAGCCATGTTTTAATCCTGATCCATCTTGTAGAGGCAGCTATTTCTTTAATCCTTATTCCATACTGTAGGCTGGAAACTTGATTGAATTATCTCCACAGAGATGTGACTCAACCAATTGTGGGTATTAACTTTTGATTAGAGGGAGATGTGACCCCACCTATTCCAGGTGGGTCTTGATTAGCTTACTGGAATTCTTTAAAAGAGGAAACATCTTGAGCAGAGCCATGAGAACCACAAGAGCTCACGCAGCCAGAGACCTTTGGAGATGAAGAAGGAAAATGCTCCCATGGGAGCTTTATGATACAAGAAGCCTGGAGCAAAGGCTAGCAGACATCATCATGTTCACCGTGTGCCTTTCCAGTTGAAAGAGAAACCTGAATGTCATTGACCTTCCTGAACTAAGGTATCTTTCCCTGTATGCCTTATATTGGACATCTCTATAGCTTTGCTTTAATTTGGACATTTTAATGGCCTTAGACCATGTAAATTCAGAACCTAATAAATTACCCTTTTTAAAAGTTGCTTCATTTCTGGTATATCACATTCTGGCAGCTAGCAAACTAGAACAGTCCCCTAGGTTGACAAAAGCAAACAGAAAACAGTGGCATATACAAAAAATCTATATAATTCAGTGTAAAATTTTAATTTATGTAAGAGATCAGAGGCAAGATACATTGGTAAAGTTTGGGATAACTATAGAAGGTTTCCTGGAACAGAAAGGAAAATGAAAATTGAAGAGTAATGTAAATGATGCACATTAAAATTATTTTAAATGCTGTGTTATGTATTGTATCCAGTTACTTTGTTGTTGCATGGCGTTTTGCTTATTTATGAAAAGAATGACTAATCCTAGACCACAAACTGGCTAAGTAGGGTCTCCAACCAGAAAAGAAGTCTTATCAACAGATTTTGCATTCTGCTAAATTGACATACCACAAGAAAAGGAAGGAAGGAATAGAGAAGAAGTAGAGACGTCTTTTTGTTTTCATTTGAAGTAAATCAGCCACAT
>PVIY010000430.1:0-156376 GCA_004026745.1 Myrmecophaga tridactyla
GAGCTATTTTAACTAATCTTTTCTAGATCTGCCTCCATTTTGCGTCTTTCGAGTCCTGCTCAAGCTTTCTTTTAGGGATGCAGCAGAGAGCACAGAGAGACTTGTTTTTTCATTTGTTCCTAATTCCCTATGACTTAAGACCTATGTAAATTATCCGGCTTGTGAAGGCCACCCAAGGTCATATGCATCAGCCCCTGGATTTAACAGAAAATAGCTGATGAGTCCCTTGGTCCCAAGGAGCACATAGCCTTCACTATATTATTATCCCTATTTCTGCTTTCTTTTCCTTTTCTTTTTTAGGATGTATTGATATAAAACTTAAGCCTAGTAAAGTACAAATTCTGTAAATACATACATGATACATGATATATGTATATGCTCACGTAACTACAACCCTAATAAGGTCAAGCACATTTCCATCACCCCAGACAGTTCTCTCATGACCCTTCCCAGTCAATTCCTCCCCATAGATCAATTTGCCTGCTTATTTATTCCTATAAATGAATAATATAGTATGTACTATATGTATTTTCTGTGTCTGGCTTCTTTTGCTAAAAATAATGTTCTTGAGATTCATCCATTCTTACTATATGTTGGATTTTTTCAACACCTAAGACAACATGATAAGGAAGAATATGAAAGGTAAATGAGTAACAAAACCTAAGCTTATTGAGAAGCTAGAAAGAGAAGCAGGGTACTCAATACGGTATATATCTATATGCGGATTTAGAAATCCTTGGTCAATGGGCTCAGATGCTTTTCAATTTCAACTCCAAGAATCAGGGCTTGTAGAGGGAGCTTTAGTATCAATGTGCCATCACGTGATTTATAATTCTGTGGCTATGGGCATATTTTAAAGGCTCCAAAGTTACTTCTAAGAATGTAACACAGGTTGAGACCCACTGCCCTATACTGAGTGCAAGATAGGAGATAGGAATTTACTCTTCTCTCAATCGGTTGCAATTTCTGCCTGCTTCATATGCTATGAGTACCTTGCTGTGATTTTAGTATTTATAATTTGCATTTTCACACACCATACCCCTTAATTGCAGGCCATTACCATCTATTACTTTTATGAAAAAAAAAAAAAAACAGTGGTGTATTCCAGGGCTGGAGAGAAAACAGGTTGTGTTGGCCACTTTGTTGAGGACACTTCCTAAGGATAGGCTGAAGGCAATTTTTACCTTATGTGATCTCCACTGCATTAGTCAGAATAGGAGAGGCTGTGCTGTGAAAATGCATTCATCTCAAAGTTAATGAAGGTGTACTTCTTGTTCAGGTCACTTGTACAATCCACAAGTCACTCAGATCCTCAGGCTGATGGAATTTTCCCTATAAGTAAGTTATGCCATCTGGATCACTTGCCTATGAGGTCACCACAGAAGGCGAAGAGACCACAAGGTATTTTTAAACACTGCACCTTGGAGTGGCTTACAGCAGCTTCCAAACTTTGTTCCACCTTAGAACCACCAGGGAAGGGTTTAAACATTTTAACAGTCAGCTGTACCCCAAACTAGTTAAGAAAGAATTCCAGGGTCTGGGACCCATGAATCAGTATATACCCTGAGGTGGTTCCAAGGCAAGGCTAAACTTGAGACACAGTGGCTTATATCGCTTCTGCTCACATGTCATTGACCAGACTGGGTCACATGGCCCTGACCTAGAGCTCAGAGAATCTTGGAGATGTCGTCTTCCTGTGTGTCTAGGAAGAAAGGATTGAAGAGGAGTGGCAAATACGTAACATCGTGTCTGACACTCATTTTCCATGTTAACTACAGAATGTACCCCCTCCACACACACATGATCCCATCTAATATTATAATAAAAACATGATCACAGGCAGAAGCAGTGGGATGGGGAGGAGAAGTAGGTTGTGTTCACATTTTAGAGACCTGGAATGATTCATACCTTTGGGGCACAAAGAGAATGAGGAGTCAGGGACAGTGATGATGGCCCCAGTTTGGGGTGATTGTCAGCATGTGATATTCTTTTCAAGAAAAATAGGTTGACTAGCCATTTTCTGAAAGTGATTAAAACAGAACTCAGAGCCATAGATTCTTGGGCCTGGAAAGCAACTTGGGGGCAACTGATTTCCTTCTCTCTTCCCCAACTTGCCAGAATCCAGTGGCATAGCCCTCCCTCAGGGGTGCTAAGGCTACCTTGTACCCCCATGTCCAAATGCACCTGTCTTGGTGTTACCCTAGGGTGGTGGAGCAAAGCTTTACCTCTTAATAGTGGTGAGTTACACATGGCAGCAGGGCTCTGTTACCCCTTGCTAAGAGGCTGTTGGAAGATAAAGGAGCTGAACACATTGCTTGGAGTCAATGAAAAGTGATTCCTTTATGGTCAGAGAAGAGAGATCTTTAAGGGGAAAAATCCTTATCCTCCAAATGCACCACAAGACTAAAGAGAAGAATTGTGAATGAGGAGATGAGAAGCTATTTGAAGGAGAAGCCAGGGCTGTGGGCAGGTTGACACACTGCAGAAAACATAGCGATTGGGAGTTGGGCTGAGGACATTTGATTGAATTGGAGGCTCCCTTAGTGAACTCTAAAGAATCTAGTCTTATGGAAAATCCCCAATAGCATCGTCTCTTCTATTAGGACTGAACCCAAAAAGTAATACAGGAACAGGATGAAGAGTTGTAAGGAACTTTGATTGAGGCTCTCATTTTACAGATAGAAAAACTATGGCTCAGAGAGGCTAAGCAATTTGTTAAGGATTTGAACATCTCTGAAGTGAAAACCAAATGTTAAATAACACTGAAGGAAATAAGGAAGGAGCATTCACTACCCCTGGTTGAGAAACACAGACCTGAATATAAGTCTCTGGAATTCCCCATTGGGTCAGCCCATCTTATCCAGACATTGCTTGCAGTGATGATAATGTGGGTTCTGGTGCTAGGATGACCTGATTTCAAATCCCAGCTCTTCTACTTACTAATGCATTGCTTGGCCTCTTGGGACCTTGGTGTTCTCATCTAGAATCAAAATATCTACCTCAGGAATTTCTGCGAAGATTATATAAGGTGATATATGTAAAGCACAGAGAGAACAATAATAAATATTAGTTTTTACTAGTAATGCTCAACTTAGATATCATCCACAGCATCAATTCTTTCCCAATTCCCTCAGCCTAAAACGATTATCTCTTCCTCTGAACTCCTGAGGGTTCGTTCTGTTTTCTTCCTAATCAGATTTTCCTTTTTATTAGTTATTTATATTTTGTTCCTCTCAAATACATATAGTTAATGCAGCACAGCATCTTACACTTCAGGAATACCTTAGATTGAAGCATTCAGCCTAGATTAAGATCATCATCTTAATCTTATAATCAGGAGGGATGAAATTAGGGATGATAACATGAGAAGGAGGGTCTATGAGGGCTACCAAGACCCATCATTCATTCAGGACTTTGTAGATCAGGCCAGGTGGTTGATCTGATGCCCAAGAGCTGTCTCCTAAAAGGAAATATTGCCTGCCAAAGAATACATGGAGCCTTCCTTGTCACTCATTACCTGGTGCGTGTCTCTATCTCCATACAGCATTCCTACTTCCTTCAGACACTTGGAGCTGCTGGCCTCTAAAAGTCAGGTGAAAGAATGACTGACACTACATCCTGGACCAAATGATATATGCTCTAGGACCCACTCCCATTTGAAGCAGCATACCCCAGTAAAGGATTCTGATCTTTATTCCAAGAATATTGAGTGGCGAATGAAGAGTTTTAACCAAGGGACCAATGAAGTCTGATTTAAATGTTTGATTTGGGTCAGCAATAATGGGGGGCAAGTGTCCATGGGGAGGGCCTGTTTGGATTCACCAAGGTCATCCGGGAGGAGAGGGTAGTGGCTTTGATTAAGGTGACACAAGCAGAGATGAAGGAAGGTGTTTGGAAGAAATTTAGGAGACTGAATCAATAGGATTTTTGATCTTAATCCTGAGTTGCACAATGGGGTGAGAAGTGCACCAATCAGGACTCTTGTGTTCCTGGCATAAGAAACCAGATAGAATGGTGGAACTGGGGCAGGTGCCAGATCCAAGTTTGAAGAAGAATGAAGAAAAGAAATGGAGGCAACACATGTAGATACCACTGTCAAGAAATATGACTCAGAATAACAGGGTGGAGGAGAACTGAGGAGATTGATTTATCTGGGTCATAACACAGTATTTGCTTTCCACTTGACTATTGCTTTTTGTGTGCATAACTCCTTTAGCTGCCACTTGGAGGGAAGAAGTTGGATGCTAACATTAGGATACCAGGGCCTCCCTTAATAGTTTGCCCATGCCTCCTGGCTGATCCACCCGTCTGTTTGACTTCAAATCCACATCATGTCAAAGCTCCAGTTGAAGAATAAAAAGTTCAGTATACTTAACAGAAGAGAGACTAAGAACCAAATCATAAAGAAATTAAAGAAGACCTAAATACTAAATGGAAAGACACCTTGTGTTCATCAATTGGAAGACTCAATACTGTTAAGATGACAATATGCCCAATGTGATCTATTTATTCAATATGATATCTATCAAATCAGCATCTTTTCTGCAGAAGTGGAAAAATCAATCCTCAATTCATATGATATTGCAAGGAACTCCAAATAGCCAACACTGTCTTGAAAAAAATAGGAACAAAGCTGGAGGACTGACACTTCCTGGTTTCAAAACTTACTTTGAAGTTAAAGTAATCAAGACAGTTTGGTACTGGCATAAAGATAGACAACGAGACCAATGGAATAAAATTGAAGATCCAGAAATAAACCCTCACATCTATGGCCAAGTGATTTTCAACAAGGATGCCAAATGCACTCAATGGAGAAAAGAATAGTGTCTGGACAACTACTTCATACCGTATAAAAATTCAACTCAAAATGTATAAACAACAAAAACATAAAAGCTAAACTTAAACAATTCTAAGAAGAAAACAGTTGGAAAATCTTTAGGACCTTGTATTAGGCACTGGATTCTTATACAGGGAACCAAAAGCATAAGTGCCAAAAGAAAAAATAGATAAGTTGGACCTCACTGAAATTAGAAAGTTTTGCGCATCAAAGGAGATTACCAAAAAAAAGGGAAAAGACAATCTATAGCATGGAAGGAAATAGGTGCAGACCGTGTATATATATATAACAAGGGCTTAATATCTAGAATATATAAAGAATACCTACTACTCAACAACAAAAAGAAAAATAGCCCAATTAAAAAAAATGGGTGAAGGAATTGAATAGACATTTCTCCAAAGAAGATATATAAATGACCAATAAGTCCATGAAAAGATGTTCAACATAATTAGCCATTAGAAAAATGCAAAACCAAATGAGATATCACTCCACACCCTTCAGGAAGGCTATTATTATTTTTTAAAACTAGGGGAGAAATCAATAAATGTTGGCAAGTGTGCGGAGAAATTGGAACGCTCATTATTGATAGGAGTATAAAATGATCCAGCCACTGTGGAGAACAGTTCTGTAAAAAGTTGAACAAAGAATGACCAAAAGACCTGGAAATCCTACATCTAGGTATATACACCAAAGCATTGACAGCAGGGACTCAAACAGATACTTGTACCCCAATGTTCAGAGCAGAAGTATTCACTAAAATCCAAGTGTCTATAGACAGATGAACTGATAAAAAAAATGTAATGGAATATTATTCAGCCATAGAAAGGAATGGAAGTCTGATCCATGCTACCATACGAATGGATCATGAAAACATTATGCCAAGTAAAATAAGCATAATACATGCTTATTTTGTATTTTGTCCAGATACAAAAGGACAAATATTGTATGATTCCACTTATATGAAATATTTAGAATAAGCAAATTTATAAGAGGCAGAAAGTAGATTAGAGGTAACTGCTTAATGGATACATAATTTCTGTTTCTGGTGATGGAAAAGTTTTAGTAATGGATGGTGGTGACACTAACACCACATTGCATATGTGATCAATGCCACTGAACTGTATACTTAAAAATGGTTAAACTGGCAAATTTTATGTTATATATATATTTCCAGAATTATAAAAAAGAGCCAAGCTGTATTCTTGACTGTGTTGTCTTAATCCTGGCTAAAATGTATTGATTCTGGGAAATTCCCTTGTAAACCTTATCCTATTGAGTGGAAATTTGGGAATATTGGCCCAGGGAGTAGCATACTTATTTTCCATATACCACCCCCCCATACCCTGGTTCCACCACCAGATTAGAAAGGTACTGAGTCATCCTCTTCAATGCTTACTAAACAGTATGGCATATAGTAAGTTCTCAATAATTATTTTAGACTGAATGAATGAATGGCTTGTGGTCTGCATTAGAAATAACCTTTGAGCTCCCTCTTCTCAGCTATGGTTGATTCCCTCAGTTTTTCTGGGTGGCCTGTGAACAGATTGATGGAAAGTTGTCCTCACAAGGGTCCAATCTACTCCTAATCCCATAAAGAACAGATTCGCCATATTAATTATTATTATTATTATTGAGATACAATTCATGTAACTTGGCATTCACCCTTTTAAATTGTTCAAACCATTGGCTTTTAGTATAGTCACAGAATTGTGGAGCCATAATGACTATCTAATTCTAGAACATTTTCATCACCATGCAAGTAAATCTCATACCCATCAGCAGTCTCTCCCTGTTCCACGCTTGCCCTAGCCCCTGGTATGATTAGTTTACTTTCTGTCTCTGTTGGTTTAGGTAAACTTAGAGAGACGTCAGATAACAGGAATCATACAAAATGTGGCTTTCTGTGTCTGGTGTTTTTCAGGCAACATAATGTAGTCAAGTTTCATCCATCCTGTAGCATGTATCATACCCCATTCTATTTTATGACTGAATCATATTCCATTGTATGGATATACCAAGGTTTGTTATCCATTCCTCAGCTGATGGGACTTTTTTTTTCTATTTTTGGCTATTAGGTATAATGCTGCCCTGTTCTAATGAGTTTAGAAGTCTAGGGTAGTTAGAAAGAGTGAAATAAATAAGAATAAACTGAGTAAGGTTCTCAAACAGTTGGGGTGGTTAAACAGTGAGGCTTGGTACAGGTATCACCTTTCCTTTTGGTTCCCTTCACAACCCCTCTGATATGTTGTTTCTAGGTAGACAGACCTATCATGCAACAAAATCTCACTTCAAATATAGTGAACATTTTAAGAAAATGAACTCATGGCTAAAGGAAAACTAGAACAAATCCAATCAGACCACAGTGCTTTTTGTCGGCAGCTGCAATAACAGATTCTGAATTTCTGGGTTTCCCTAAGCAGAGACAGGTGGGTAGGACTCTGCCCCACTCTAGTGGGAGGATTTGTTCTTTTACAAGCAGGATACAGGAAGAGGGAGGAGAAAAATTGTTGATTGCACCAGTGACTTAAATGGTGTTTCAATTTCCCATTCAATCCAGTGTCTCCTTTTTGCCTACTCCCCAAGTTATTCTGAAAATGCAAAATATTACCCATTCTAAGCTGATACATTATTGGATGGACTTCTTTTGTACCCAAATTATTAATGTTTAGCTCTTCCCAATTCCAAACACACCTTCCTTTATGGGGCTGCCAAACCTTCCTGGTGCCTCTCCCTTCCTCCTTTGCTGAAATGCACAGGTCTGTTCCTTCAGCCAGTGTGGATTCTGACAGCGTGGACCTCAAATTATGTCTTCTCTTTCCTTGAAGCTCCATCTTCCCTGTGATCCAGGAGTTAAGGATCTGTTCATGCAATGCTAAGACTGCCCAGGTCTGGAGACTCGTGGGTGGACCTCAGGTTGGATGGTTGGGGCAGAAAGTGTAAAGTTGCTGGGTGTGCACCCCTTTTACACATTCCATGTCTGAGGGTGCAAAATTTCACAAGCAAATTGAGCTGCCCACAACTGGCTAATTGCAAAGCAATCATCGCCCCAGCGTCTTCCAAATGAGCAGGGAGCAGCTAATTGTGTTCACAATGGACTGATTGAGCCCACAGTCAGTCAATTGCTGCTGCAACTGTTTGTGCATACAATTTTGCACCTGGGAGTAATCGTGGGCGATAGGGTCTAACACACTTTGAAAGAACATTAAACACAGAACAACAGCTGAGGAATCTAACACCATCCAGCCTGCTTGGGGGATCTGAGGGTGGGGGAGGAAGACTTCTTAAATTGGACCTGGAGGATCTCAGACCCTGCGGCGACACCACAGGGAACGTGTTACAGCTCTTACCCCACATCAGCGCTCACTGTTCAGCCCGCAGAACATTTCCCAGCCACTGGAAGGTTAGTACGGAATAGTATATGCTTCAAACATGATTCTGAACTCAGGCTACCTCTTTTCAAATCCAAACCCTTCCACCTCCTCACCCGGTCACCTTGTCAAACCTCAGTTTTCCCATCCCTAAAATGGGGTTGATGGTCAAATTACCTGGGCCACAGCATTGCTGGGCAGATTAAATGAGATAATACCTGCTGGCTGTTGAGCACAGGACATTTACTCAATGAATGATTTCTTTCTTTTTATTTTTTAACTCACCGTGTAGGTCCAATTTGGAGATAACTAGATACCCTAAGGATAACTTCACACTCTGCTTTTTTTTAAAAAAAAACAATTGCTAAGAAAGGGGCATTAGCTTCAGACACACCTAAGAGGGGGTTTTTGTTGACCACTTACCAGCTGCATAGTGAGCATGGGGGGTGGGGGCCGAGTTGCTTAATTTTACCAATCTGTAAAATGGGTAGAAATGTTGTCTACCTTCGTGGGGCATTGTGAGGATTAAGTAAGACAATGTGAAGGGGGTTTAAGTGCTTTGTAAGCACTCCGAAAGTGCTAGCTCTGGGCTCTCACCGCTATTTCTATTAAACAGCTCCCTGGGCACCAGGCTGTTCCGACTGGGGGCACCGAGCCTGGCAAATTGCAGCTTTTGAGCAAATGTTCACAATTATCTGAGCTATTACTATTATGTAACAGGCAGAGGATGCTTTGCCCTGCCCCCCACCCTGAAGGGATGGATCCTTTTAGATGCAAGTGAGGTAGACATATTCTACAGCAGACTGTTCTGCTTGGGCCCTTTCCAAATCTATATGGGGAGACATAAATTTTGAGCCTGGAGTGACACGGGGCTCCGATCCTTATGTTAGCCTTGCCCCCGCTCATTCTTGGGCCCCGATAAAGGTGATTTTATAGGGTTCTTACTCTCAGCAAGAAAAAAGAAGATAAGCATAAGCTTTGGCAGGATCCGGAAATTAATCCAGGGGAGGCAGACATCGTGTCTCTCGATGTAATTGAATCTCCGTGGTGTCTGGGCTGGGGGGCTGGGGATGGAGCCTAGACCTTCGGACTTTAAGTCTGCTGGTGGGAGCGGGGAGAGGGCTGGTGAGAGGAGGGCCCCTGCTCCAGGCTAAGCTGCTCCCTGAGTACTCCTTCCCATCCAGGGTCCTAGATTCCTATCCTCTCCACTCTCACACTTTCCCTTTGGGGTTTTTCTGGCCCCAGCTGCAGCTCTGCAGTAGGGCATATGCTCCCCTTTCCTCACTTTCCAAGAATACAGCACACAGGAATCTGTATTGTTAACTGGGCTTTATGCCTGAGCTCTACAGGGGTGAAGAAGGATGAATGGCAGAGATTTTGGGATCCCAGAGTTTGCATTAGACTTGCTCTTTGTTCCCTACTGTTATACCATGTGATTCTCAGAGATCCCCAGAACCTTTGCTTTCCTTGGGGATGAAGCCAAAGGGACCCAAATCCCAGCTTCACCACTGATTAGCTGCGTGACCTCAGGCAAGGCATAGATCTAAGCTTCATAACTGGGTGACCGAATGTCTTGATTTGGCTGGCACTGACTCACTTATGTCCGTTGTCCCATTTACAGCAGTGTCCCCTTTCACTGAAACATACCCTGGTTGGGATGATAAACTACGTGGTCACTGTTCCTTCACTTCAGTTGTCAAAATGAAGTGACTGACACATAAATCACAGAGAGGCAGCTTTTACGGGGATGCTGGACAAGTACCCACCACACTAATTGACGATGCTCAGTAAGTGTGAAGGGCCCTTTTCCTTGCACCTTCCTACACCTCAAATCCAATTCCCTCGCTCAGGCAGGCTGGTTCTCCTAGAGGAACCCTCTTCCCAGAGCCTGATCCAACGGGCATGCCAGGGCACGACGGGAAACTGGGACCAGCATTCAGCCAGGCCAGCTGTGCCGCAGATTCAGTGACAGCCAAGGTAAAGGGCCCCTTTCACCCCCAAAATATTCACTTCCACAATTAGCAGCTGGTGGTACACCTGGATGAATTAGGGTTCCTCGGCCCTACACAACAGAAACAGCTTTTTGTTGTTGTTGTTGGAATGAAGGGAGAAAGGTAGCACATAAACCCCAAGGGAAAATGAAGCCACCAAGTCTCAGAAAGGAAAGGGAGCCGAGTGGTACTCTGTGACCTCGGGTTTGGGGATGTATGGACTGCCAGGTTTTCTTTGAGAAATTAACCATAATAAAATTAGCACTCATTTCCTTATTACCCAGAGTTAATACCAGTTATACATTTTGCTATACTTGCTTTTGGTGGGTTTTTTTTTGTTTGTTTCTTTCTTTTTGCTTTTTCTCATGTTTGTTTTGCTAAATAAATGGAAGAATCTCAACTGAGCTTTTTCTCAGCCTCCAGGCTCATCCCCCTCCCCACTGCCCAGTGGTGAAAACACCACTGTTTGTGCATCCTGCCAGAGTTTCTGATTTATGTGCATCTCTGTAACCAGTATGCAGACAGTCTCTGTATTGGCTCTGCTGTTGGTCTAACTCATCTCCCGAGAGTCCCATTCCTTGGCAAGTGTCTGATGGACACGACTTATGTCACATGTCCATTCTCAGGGTGGACCTGGCGTTTTTTTGTCTTCTTGGCCTCCTTCCTCCATTAAAAACAAATAAAAATTATTTTTTTTTTACAACTGTGTTGTTATAAAGATTAATATAATCTTTCAATTATATTTATTTTTTCCTTCTGATTTTTTAAAGAAATTAAAACATTTCTTTGGGACCTTAAAAGTATCGTGGGCCAAAGGCAAGGAGCCACGTGTACCCACGGAGAAGGTAGTGCTGCCTACTCTGCTGAGTTATTCAAGAAAGAGGCATTCCCAGCAGAACTACGTGGTGCTGGGGTGCGCTGCAAGGGGTTTGCAGGAGCTGCAGAGATTCTAAATCGATAAAATCAGATTTCCACCGCAAGCTCTTCAGGGACAAGTCTCATGTTGGCTGGAGCTCCAGGTCCAGCTGTAGCCACAGCCCTGCTGCCCCACAGGCCTGAATCTTTCTTCAAAATTTCTCTATGTTCATCCCCCAAGCAGCATCCTGCCCGGGCTGAGCTCTCTTAGAGGCTCAGTTTCCCACTTGCAACTCTCAAACAAACTTGGCCACTCATGATGCATCCCTGAAGCTCCCGCTGCAGAACCCCTCCTCCCAGCCCACATTCGTTTAAGAAGCAGGCATTCTGCTAAGTCTCTTAGGGCTCAGAGGGGAACGAGAGCAGGCCTGCTCCCTGAAGGATATCAAGGTCTCAAGTGGAAGCAGACACCCACAAGTACGTTGGCACAGTACGATGAGGGCTGGGGACAGCTGGAGGCCATCTCTGGTTCTGTTTGTCACAGGGAAGGAGTTCTCCACCCTCCTTCTCCTTCTGTTCAGCCTGGCCTCAGCTCAGCTGCCTGTGGGAGGCCATTTCCAATGGAACCAGCCGACATTCTTTGACTTCTTCATCAGATCATAAACGATATCTCACCAATTCTATGATGCATGCCTTTTAAAAGCCATTGCGCACATCTGAAACGGGGTTATGATTGATGGCCTCTTACAAGCACGCGTGGCCAGGTGGCAGAACTGACAGAGCTGTCATTGCTGCACATGCATGAACTTGATCTGAAAACTCTGTGTTGACACTTTCTGATAAGATGATAGGAGTGTCATGATTAAAACTTGCAGAGAGGGAAGACTAGTTCAGAGACCATAGCTCTTAACCAGTGATATTGCATATCACTTTTTTATGTATGCCTAAAGTGATAAAAATAAATCCAGAAGAGTTCTTTTAATAGGTAGAAAATAAAATTTCTAATGCATAAGGAAATGCTGTGCCATGGTTTAATTGTCAACATTGTTTTTCTTTCTTAGTGGTGCATAAAATAATATCTTTAATCAATGGCGATTTAGACTTGATAAAATCAGTCATACCTACAAACCTCAAATGGGCTCCATGAAGGCAGAGACCACCGGATTTTTAACATGCAGCCAGTGCCTGGCCCATAGTGGATTCTAATATATATGTGCTATCTGTTATTATTATTTAAAATAATAATCTAGGAAACAAGAGTGAGGATAATAATCCACCAGTCACGGACCCGGAGCATTTTCCTGTTTCTCGCACTGTGACTTTAATGCAAATATCATATGGTATTTGTTCCAGAGCAGGGATTGGCAAACATTTTCTGTAAAAGGTCAGAGAGTAAATATTTTAGGCTTTGGGGGCCATGCCATCTCTGGGGCAGCTACTCAACTCTGCCACTGTAGTTTGAATAAGTAAATGAAGAGGAATGGCTGTGTTTCCATAAACCATTATTTACAAAAAAAACAGGCAGTGGGCAATATTTGGCTCCGGGGCCATGATTTGCTAAAGCTATGCCTTTCAATCCTGAGGGTGTGTACCAATGACCAGCGAGCCTGTCCGATTTCAGATTCTTGAGCCCCACCTCCAGATAACTCTAATACAGACGGTGAAACACCATGAAGAATTCATTCTTAGAGGGTACCGGAAACTCTTCTAGGCCCTGAAAAACAGGCCCCAAAGTATGGGGTGGGAGTCTGAAGAAAAAGAGTTCAGAATCGCTTAACATCTTATTTACCCTGGTATGAATCTGTTTCCCTTTTATTTGGTGCAATCATACATCACTTGTCATGGGCTAGAATTGTCATGGGCTAGAATTGTCATGAGCTAGGCAATTCTTTCTAAGAAGACAGATATCCCATTACCCACCCAGCAGAAGGGATAAATGGTTCAAAAATGAAATTATACCCTGTTGATTTTACTGTCAAGGGGAGAGTCCTCTCTCTAATGGGCAACAGGAGACCCAGTGGCCATGCACAGGCTGGGCTTGTGCCCAGGGATGCAACCACTTCAGGCCAAACCTTGACCACTGCTGCCAGGGTCTGATGTGGCTGCCACATGTGCAGAGCTGAGCAGACACCACATCCGGCAACCACTGCACTCAAGGAAAATAGTCCGGCATCTCTTCAGTGATCCTCTAAGGACGGACTGCTCCCTGGAGTGACTTTTTTCTTTCTTAGGGAATGAGGACTTCTTGGATTTATTTATTCATTGAAGAGACAAGTTAATAGTTTTGAAATCTCTGTGTGAGATTTTAATCTGGTCAATTGCTTTGAAATACCTCTTGTCTAGGCATGTCTACTACCTATGGTTAGGGCAATCCAAGGAGTGAGAAATCATTCAATAATATAACAATGATGACACTTATTTGGTGGGAACAATGCTGAGAGCCTTCCATACACAAGTTCCTTCAGCTCTTACAGCATCCCTCAGAGCAGGTTCTGCAGTTGCACCCATTTTTGCAGAGGAGAACCAGAGGCTCTGAGAGTTTAGGTAGCTATCCAAGGTCGCCATCCAGTAAGCATCAGAGCTGTGTTTTAAACTCAACAATTCTGACTGTCAATTCTGAACTCTCAATCTCTACTAAATGAGGTGAAGATAACATAGTAAGGGAGTAGATACACCATGGGTCCAAAAGGAGAAAATCAGAATGCCTAGCCTCATTTTGACTAAAATCTGTGATCAGTGTTGGGTAAGGTTTTCACTGATACCTTACTGAAAACTGGCATTTTCACTGGCATTTACTTACGTAGTAAATGAGTAACTAAGTGGCATTTATTCACTTAGAAGATTTTTTTTTGTCTTGCTTTTTTTTCATGATATTGTACATTTTTATTTTTTGGCATTGTAAATACAATATAATCAATGTAAAGCCTGTGTTTGTACAATAAGTTATATAAACTAATTTAAAATTAAAGGAAACAAGGAAAAAAATCCCCAGATACAGATATCAGCGTTTCTTAAATTCTAAATATTAAACACTAACTTAAATACTCTTTGATTAGCTATCAGAACTGTACACATTCTCAAAATATCAAGTAGAAAGTTATTGGAAACATCAACTTTGCCATAGTAATGACCTATGTTACTGAACATTTTCAAGAAAATATAAAGATACGAATGTTTTTACAATTAACATATGAAAATCTTATCTCTCATCTTTAAATCATAAAATTTAAAATAGATTTTATCTAGTATTTCTGTTGCTACTTGTGCTTTCTTTTGGTTACAGCTTACACAGAACATCTATTTCCATCTTTACACTTTCAATCTGTTTGTATCCTTGGGTCTAAGAGTAATCTCTTGTGAGCAGCATATAGATAAATCATATTATTTAATCTGTTCTGTTGATCTGTGTCTTTTAATTAGTGAGTTTAGTCCATTAACAGTCAAAATTATTACTGTAAAAGCAAATCTTGGGCTTAGCATCTTATCCTGTATCTATAGATACAAATATCAGAGTTCCGTAAATTCTAAATATTAAACACTAACAAATACCACTTGATTAGCTTTCAAAACTGAAAGGTTTTCAAAATATCAAGTAGAAATGTATTACAAATATCAGCCTATGTTACTGAACAATTTCAAATTCTGGATTTCAGGAAAATATAAAGATACAAATGTTTTTACAATTAGTATATGAATATCTTAACCACCAAAAGTGGATTTCTGAGTTAGCTTATCCATTGGCAGAAGAAATAAAATAGAATCATTGTAAAGCCTATGTCTGTACAGTAAGTTTCATAAACCAAATTAAAATGAAAGCAAACCAGGAAAAAAATCGAGAGATACAGACACTAGAGTTTCTTGAACTCTAAATATTAAACCTAACTTAAATGCCATTTGATTGGTTATCAGAACTGTACACATTCTCAAAATATCAAGTAGAAAATTATTAGAATTACCAACTTTGTTATAGTAATGACCTATATTACTGAACATTTTCAAGTTTTTGATCTCTTATGATATCATAACATTGAAAATCTATTTTATCTGATATTATTTTAGCTATTTGTGCTTTTTTTGGTTGCAGCTTACATAGAATGTCTATTTCCATCCTACACTCTCAATCTGTTGGTATCGTTGGGTCTAAGATAAATCTCCTGTGAGCAACATATAGGTAGATCATATTATTTAATACATTTTGTCAATCTGTGTCTTTTAATTAGTGAGTTTAGTCCCTCAACATTCAAATTTACAACTGTAAAAGCAATTCTTGGGTCTGGCGTCTTATCCTATAGCTTTTATTTTTCATATCTATATATTCTTTTCCCTCTCTCACTTTTTATCCTTTAAGTTGCCCTTGCTAACAGTATTCAATTATGTGCCCTCCGCCAGACCTTCCTCTCAAGTCTTTTTTCAGTCAACAGAGCTCCCTTTACTATTTCTCGTAGGACAGGTTTCTGGTTGGCCAATTCTTGCAGCCATTGTTTACTGTGAAGATTTTAATCTCTCCCTCAACTTTGCAGGACAATTTGGCAGGATAAAGAATTCTTGGCTGGAAGTCTTTCTCATTCAGAATCTTAAATATATGATACCACTGCCTTCCCACCTCCATGGTGCCTGTTGGTTTGAGCTCAGTCTTACATAGATTCCCTCCTATGTAATAAATCTCCTTTCTCTTGCTGCTTTCATAACTTTCTGCTTCTCTTCAAGATTTGACATTCTGATAAGTATATGTTTTGGAGTAGGCCTATTTGGATTTATTCTATTTGGGATTCGTTGGGCTTGTTTGGTTTGAACATTAATGTATTTTACTAGGTTGGGAAGTTTTTCCCCATTTTATCTTCAGCTAGCTTTCTTATCCCTTTACTCTTGTCTTCTCTCTCTGGGACACCAATAATGCTTATATTTGGACACTTCATGTTGTCTGTCATTTCCTTGAAATTAAGTTGCATTTTTCCAACTTTCTTGCCATTTGTTCTTTTGAACATCCAAATTCATTTGTCCTGTCTTCTAATTTGCTTATTCTTTCTTCTGTCTCTTGGAATCTACTCTTGTGAGTCTCTAATATGTTTTTAATTTGGTTTACAGTATCTTTCATCTCTATTATGTCTGATTTTTTTCATTTATTCTTTCAAATTCTTCTTTATGCTCCCCTAGTAACCTCTTGATATCTTTCATATTGTTATGAATAACCTTAATTAGTGCTGAATTCTGAGTCCCCCTCGGATAATTGAACTTGGTCATTTGAGCCATATCTGCCTCTTTATGCTTCCCGGGTATCTTCAGGATGTCCTTTGTTTCTTTCTGAACAAGCTTAAGCAGCTTTTCCAAATTCTGTGTCTCCTCAGGTGATTTAATTTGGTCATTAGGCTGAGCCATGTCTGGCCGGACCTTTACAGGCTTTTTCATCTTCTGCTGCGGATGGGCATTTTAATGTCTCATTAAGGTTGTTTTACAGATTTATTACGTTTCCACATCCCAAGATTTGGAATCGGGACTCCAGCCAGGGCTGCCGACCCCAGCAGGAGCCCAAATCTGCCAACTCTGGGACAGGGGGATGAGCGACACGCACCCCAACGGAGACCTCTCCTGGGCAGGGGATGGGCCTGGTGGCCCCCACGCTCCCCCCACCCCCCCATGGCGCCGGGACCGGGGATTTCAGCTTCACGCACCTGTGGGCTTCCGTGGGGGAAGGGGGCGGCACCAAGGCCCAGGTCTCTTCTGCAGATTGGATGTCAGAAGGGCACACTCCAGTGGCCCCCTCCTCCTCCGGGCTGGGTCCCCCACCCCCACCCGCCCCCCCATAAATAGAAGGCGCCCACAGCAGCGCATCACAAGGGCGGAAGCAGGCACTTTTCCTGACCAAGCGGAGTCCGGGCAGGGAGTTCGCCGCGGGCTCTCCCAGCTACAGCCGAAGGGAAAAGCACCCCTCGCCAGCTGCAGGGGAGGCGGGCCGTGACCGCGCCCAGTCACCCTGTTCCTGCCGGCGTCATTTCTTAGTACTTTGCCCAGGGCGCCCCCGCCCCAAGCAGGGCAGAAGACCCTCCACAATCACTCGCGCCCCAGCTCCGCGTCCTGGCTATTTTCCTATCGTGTCTCTAATTGTTGCTCTGAGACTGGGCAAGCCTGGCCTCCTCTACTCCGCCTTCCTTCCCGAAGTCCTGGAGTTCTTTCTTCCTTCTACATCTTGTTTTCAGATGTTTCCAAACTGTGTCTTAGGGACCCTCTTGGATTGTATTTTGTGTCACATGCTGGGAGCTCTTATTTGTTTATTCTATCAGGTCTTTCCACGCTGGAAGTGATTTTCTGCTGTCATTTGAACTTTTGGCTTAATTCAGCTTCCTCCAGAACTCGGATTCCCAGATCCTGTCTCTCTCTCCTCCAGATGATAATTTTTCTTGCATTTTTTGACAGTGGGGGACTGTGGTGACAGAGGGCATGGACTCTGGAACCGGGCTACCTGGTCAGAAATTCTGGCTCCACCAATTACCAGCTGAAAGACTCTGGGCAAGTTGCTTAGCCTCTCTGTGCCTCAGTTCCTTATCCGTGAACTAGAGGCAATAATAGTGTCTTACCGAGGACTTAAATTAAGTGAGGCTTAAATGAGGTACTGCATACAAACTGCTTCTAATAAACGGTGTCCAGTGTGTATGTGGTGTGCTCACCATCATTAGTTACTTTGTCGTTGTTCTTCTTATTTTTATTCTAGGGAAAAATAGAGATTTTACCTTCCTTGATGAGTTCATTTGCCTAGAAACAGGCAAATCCTGGGCAACTGTTTGCATTCCCTCTGGTTTCCCCCCCCCTCTAGCTTTTAAGAAGTTCAGCAATGAACAACATTCGCCTTGGCCCAGATGTTTAGCTGGAGTTGTGGATGGCCACTCCTCTACCCTACCATCTTATAGGAAGTTGCTTAGAAGATTGTCAAGAGAGTTTCATAGCTTCTTTTATGGACAGTTTGTAGTATGGACTGAATGGTGGAAACAGAGTTAGGCAAGCTTGGTACTAGTGGAACTAAACCTCGGTTCAAAGGGCAAGGTATAAACGGGCGTTGTGAATTGAGGCATTGTTAGTCCTGCTTGTGTCAGGGCAGAGGTCCCATCATCCCCCCAGGACTCCTCTCACTCTCACAGAGCCGTTCCCTTGCACACATCTATAGCTCTATTACCATTCCCTTGCACACATCTATAGCTCTATTTTGCCTATTCTCCACCATCATACTTGCCTGGCAAAACCCAAACTGTGGGTGCATCTTTCTCTGTACCTTCTCTGCCAGTACCCAACCATCTGAACATGGTTGGAAGGAAATACAGTCATGCTGACTGGTCCGGCCATTAGCCTCATGCAGGCCCTTAGTTCTATCTGGAAATTCTATTATATTTCATTAGTTAATTCATTCTCCCATCATCAAGATGACTGTTTTACTTCCTCCCCACTTGCTTCCCACCTTTACATTTGTTGAGAAAATTAAAGCAATCTGGAAAGACTTTCCACGTTTTCCCATCAACGAATCTACATCCTAATCTGTACATTACCTTTTCTCCTGTTATAACACGAGAAGTCTCTGTGATGCTATCTCACTTGTGTGAGCATTTGCAACCCATTTTGCCTACTCAAGATCTCTGCCCAGCAATTACCCCCCCGCATCCTTTATCATCACCTTTCCCCATACTGTTAAGTCATTTTCATACACTGTAACATTTCCCATCCTAAGAAAAACCCAATTTTGAGCCCACATCCCTCTCCATGTTATGAACCCTTTCTCTGCTCCCTTTTCAAAAAACTATTTAAAAGAAATAGCTATACTGTATCAGATATCTATCATTCCCTTCCCTTCCCTTCCCTCCTAAATTCAGTCTGCACAGGCTTCTTTCCCACCCCTTCACTGAAATTGTTCTTGTCAAGGCCACTGGTGACCTCCATGTTGCTAAATTTAATGCACCATTCCTTTCCCTCATGTCTCTCATTTTTTGACTCATTACAGCATTTAGCACAGTTGCTTGTTCCTTCCTTCCTGTTATACTTGACTTTGAGGAATCAGGAGATTTTATTCCAATCTGATCCTTTTCTGTTTCTTTTTTTTTTTTTTTTTTTTTTTTTTTTTTTTTTTTTTTTTTTTTTTCATTTTTCCTTTTGCTAGTTATTTTCTTCTTCTCAACTTCAAAATGTGCCCTGGGGATTCATCTACAAAAGTCATCTCTGTTCTGTCTTTTCTCCAATTCTAGGCAATCTCATCTGGGCTCATAGCTTTAAGTACATTTTGCCTGCTAATGATGGGTCTCAATTGTATCTCCAAGCCTGTCTGCTCTTCCAAACTCTGGAATAACTGTCTACTTGATATCTCTCCTTTGGTGTCTAGTGGGCACCTCAGACTTTCCATGCTCATATTCGAACGCTTTATGGCCTCATCATCATCACCTTTCCAAATTCCTCTACCTGTAGCGTTGTCCATCTCAGTTAAGGGCAACGCCATCCTTCCAGTTGGTTAGGCCCCAAACTGCTAGAAAAATCCTTATCTCCTCTTTTTATCACACTCTTCATCCAAAAGTATCAGCAAATTCTGTTGTTTTAACTTCAAGACATATACAAGATATCTACATCTTCATTGCTGTCAAGAGGAATGAAAACATATGTGTTTTAAAAAAGCTGTTTGTGGATGTCTAGAGAGACTTTATTAATATTCACGCCAAATTGGAAACAAACCTAATATCCTTCCAGCTGGTGCAGAATAAACAAACTGCAGTACATCCATACAATAAAATACTACTCAGCAATAAAAAGGAACGAACAACTGATATACACAATAATATGGATGACTCACAAATGCTTTCTGCTAAATGAGTGAAACCAGGCTCGAGAGAGAGACTACACGCTGCGTATGATTCCATTTCTATGACAGTCTGGAAAAGGAAAGGTTATAGGGACAGAAAACATATCAATGGTCAGGGGCTGGGGATGAGATAAGCAGCTGTCTACAGACGGGCTCAAGGGATTTTTGGGGGTGATGGAACTATTCTGCATCTTTATTTTGGTGGTGGTGCTTGCACAACCATTGTTTGTTTAATCTCCTACAACTGTGCACTACAAAAGGGTGAATTTTATGGCATTTAAATTGTATCTTAATAAACTTGACTAAGGAGCCATCTCCTGGGCTCTAATTTGTGGAGGTCTCCAGTTGGGGGTACCCTGGGGTAAAAAAGAGCAGATAAAGAGGACTTCTTGAAGCACAGTGTGTCTGAGATATGCTTTCTAACCCAGCCTCGTTCTTGGCTCATTGAACCCAGGACCTACTGCAGCAAGATGAATTCTATACCCCACATCTTGGTTGCTTAAAGCCTAGTTGGGGCTGATTAAAGAGTTGGGAAAGGCTGAGTCCACGGATGAGTGATGTGAAGAAGTCCAGCTGAAGCGGGCTGGGAAAGATGGAATCTAATAGGTGATGTTCTGGGCAAGGGCTTTTATGTCCCGGGCTTTCCAGCATGAGACCCAGGCAGTGCTGTGGACAAGGGACAGAGTAACATGGGGGACTTGTGTAAAGGAGTGATTTAGCAGGGAGCTTTCCCTGTTGGGGCAGTATTTCTACAGACCAACCAAGGGTGACCTTTCTAAGTAGGAAAATGCCTTCAGCTAGGGCACTCTCTCCTATACACTTTTCAATGAACTTCATCTTTATCAGTTAAAAACTCCCAATTTTCCCTTCCATGATATCTGGTAGGGACTGATCTTTTCTTTATTCCTTTTGAAAAGAGAGAGCTTTTGGAGGCTGAGAGTGGTATTAGTGAGATTTGATGCCGGCAAACACATGATTCAAGTCCCCAATTTCTGTTCCCATTACTGCAGCGCCTCGGGCAAAACCTCTAACCTCGGTTTCCCCCAAATGCATAATAAGGAGGAGGGTCTTTACTTATTTATGATGGACTTTGTTGCTTGTATGAGAGATGTTCCAGTGTAAGTGTTATTACAAGGCCCAATTTACTGTCCAGAAAGAAGCAATTCTGATAGAAATCTTTCATTTAATTAAAATTGATTTTAAAATTGCCTGATCAATAGTGAGTTAAAAATTCATCCTGGCTCAGAGGAAGGGGGGAGGTCTCAGCGGTCCTGAGTGGAGTGGCTTCGGCTCAGGAGTCAGGCTGGCCCTGGGCTGGCCCTGCTTGGTCGGCAGAAGCCTGATGGCTTTCTCTGTAGTCCAGATGTCCAACTACTCCCTGAGCAAGAAATGATGCACAGAAGAATCAACTCTTATTTCTTGGGTTTTGAGGAAGAAAGCCTTAAAAATGCAACTGGCCATGCTTGGTAAGATTGAGCCATTTAATTTAGTAGAACCAATGAAAATATTTACTTATTTGCTTTGGTGGGGAAAGGGTGACCTGTTTCCTTGAAAGCCACCTCCCAAGGTACCGAGGGCCTTTCCCATGTGTCCAATCACTTTAGATGGAAAAACTGGAGCCATTTTCCCACCTTCCTAACTGCCCCCACTCTCAACATGCAATCATTTGCTAACTGTTATCATTTCAACCATTGCATCTTCTGCTCTTTTCCATCCCCATTGCTTCTGCCCTTGATCAAACTCTCTTCACCTCTCACATGGACCACTTTAATAGCCATCTTGCTAGTCTCCCTGGCTCTTGCCCAACTCTCTAGTTTGTCTTCTGTGCTGCTCTCTGGGAAAGCTCCTTAAAGCATAGGTCATCTTGGATCATCTGCTGCTCAGAAATCTTTGGTGAACTGCATTTTAATACAGAATTAAATTCAAATGCTTCAGTGGGCATTCCAAAACTTCCACGATTGGATCTTTTTCCGGCAAGTAATGTTTACTATATGTCTCCAAACAGGCTACCAGCTCTCTTCTCTATTTCCATACTGCTCTACTTAGTACTTTGAAATCATACAGGCCTCTTCCCAATCTCCATGGCTATGCTCAAACTATTTCTCCTGATTGCAACATGTATGCATTCATTTGGACGCTGCTATGTTCTCCACCTGTTTTAGGCAAGGGTGGGATTCAGGGGGTGGGGTGTTGTATCAGTCTGACAAAGTCCCTGTCCTCCTGGAGCAGACATTCCAATGGGGAGATAAGCTATTAAAAAGTAAACACATAAATAAATGAAGAAATACAGATTGTGTTATATATTATCAAATAAATCAATGGAGTCCTGTGGTGAAGGTAATGCTGTTTTGGGGAGGATCCAATTAAAAAGGCAGGCACAGCCATTCTGATTTAAAATGAGACCTGAAGGATGAGGTAGGGGCAGATGTTTAGACATGTGCACCAGGCAGAGGGAATGGTGATTCTGATGCCAAAAGGGGAGAGAACTTGGCATATCCTAGGAAAGCCAGTGGGGTTGCAACATGGGGAATGTTTTTTGGGAAAGTGTCTGAAGATGGAGGTGGAATGTTGAGGGGCAGATTGTGCATGGTGTCTGAGACCTTTGGGCCATATTCCAAGTGAAAGGATTTAAGAAGTAGCCAACATTGCCTATCGTAATTTAAAAAATCCCTTTGGCTTCTGATGGCAAATAGAGTGGAGGAGGCAGGTGTAAGCTGGAATGCCAGTCTTCTAGTTGTGAGTTGCTGTTGGCAGCTGAACTGGAGATAAGTGGGTGTATCAAGAACAAGCTTGCTTCTGACCACAGAAGCCACAAAGGGAAGGTACCCGCTGACGCTACTTTTTTGACTTTAGGATTTGAGCGTGTGATTTAAGCTTCAACAACCAGACAAAGCCCTTCCAGCACTTTGAATTGGAGGCTACTGAAGCAAAGAAGCAGTGACAGTAGAGAAACTGTTTTGGGGTTGGGCATTGGTGATAATTGGGTATTGGTGATAATGACAGCAGCAGTAGCAGCACTGCGGAGCTTAGTAGTTGTGAATGGAGACCAAAGTGCAGGGGCTTACCTGAATCCAATAAGACAGTGGGACTGCAAGTTATTTGGTGTGGAGAGTATCCATGCTGTTTTTAGGTTTACCCAGAAATCAGACCACCCCAGCTGGAGGCTCTTCCATCAGACTGATATCTTGGTTGATCACCTGATGTGCTTGGTTCTGTCTTCTATGACATGGTTTGAGCAAAGGTAATGACAGCCTCACAACTGAGGTGCTCAACTCTACCTTTGGTTAAAAGGTGGGCATGGGAGAATGGAGTGATCATTGCCAGCCTCTCTGGCTGGCAGTGGCATTGAGTCAGGCCATTATGTGACTGCTGGTCTGGCTTAGGTGTCACATACAGAGACCTAGCTGAGTGTCATGTAGGCATGGAGCACAAAGGACTGTGATTGTGCAAATGGACAGCCAATGGGAAAGTGTCCTGATGGAAATAACTTGACAGTGGAACCAGAATACATGGGTGTAAGCCCTTGCTCCATATTTGCCAGCTATGTGATGTTGGACACATCACTTAGGCTTTCTGAGCCTTGGTTTCTTTCTCCTTCTTTGAGAGATGGGTTAACGGGCTTGTTTGAGCTTATACATCTAGTTAGTATGGCAACTTGAAATCTATCTCAGTTCTGCCAGTTTTATTATTCATCATGGAAAAAATATTTATTGAGCAACTAATAAGAGTCATTCTCCCAGATCCAGGGGATACCTGCTGCTGTGGAGCTTCTAGTCCATCAGGGAAACAGCGTAAACAAATATTTCCAAGTGAGGTTAGTGCTATAAAGAGGAAGCAGAAGCGGCTATTAGGAGCATATGGAAGGGAGAGCAATAAATGGGAATAAAAAACTGCATAATTAATGTTCTTATATAAGCTCCATTATTGTATCTATTGTTATCTAAAATGCAGAAAACATATATGTATAAAGCTGTTAATCACAATATTATTCATAATAGCGAGAAGTTGGGAATAACCTAGTTCTCCAACCATAAGGGAGTAGTTATGGAAACTATGCTCAAATGGTGTGGTGTAATGTATAACAGAGTCTCTCAAAATGAGGCTTATTATGTTTATGGTGTTATGGGGGAAACATATTAAAAGTATAAAAATCCAGGATGCAGGGTTTATACAGTGTGATCTCAAATATATTTGGGGACGGAGTGGGGAAGAACCTAGGTGATTTCTGAGTTGTGGTGGGAATTATAGTTGATTTTTTTTCTTATTTGATTTTTTCCTTACAGTTCCTAAATTCTCTAGCAAACCAGAGTAAAAATAACAAATAAAAGCCTCATGAAGCATTCACATACTTGTTGAGTACCTGCTGTAATGTCAAAAACATATATGTGGCACTAAGGGACACAGAGGAAAACCATAAGGCATGTCTAGGACTTACCTACAAGAACACTACAGTCTTGTTGAGACACCAAAATAGGCATATGCTGCAAGTAGAAGATAAGTCTGTGCTAAAGGAGAAAGTTCAGACAATTTACTGAGAACTAGAATTATAACAACTTGTGTTCTAGTTTGCTAGCTGCCAGAATATAACACACCAGAGACAGATTGGCTTTCAGTAAAAGGACATTTATTTAGTTAATGTATTGTTCTTCAGAGGAAAGTCAGCTAACTTTCAATTGAGGCTCTTTTTTACGTGGGAAGACACAGGGCGATCTCTGTTGGCCTTCTCTCCAGGCCTCTGGGTCCCAACAACTTTCCCTGGGGTGACTTCTTTCTGCATCTCCAAAGGCCTGGGCTGAGTTGTGAGTGCTGAGATGAGGTATGCTGAGCTGCTTGGGCTGTGCTGCGTTGAGTCTCTCATTTAAGCATCAGCCAATTAAATCAAACATCGTTCATTGCAGCAGGCACGCCTCCTAGGTGACTGCAGATGTAATCAGCAACAGATGAGGTTCACATGCCATTGGCTCATGTCTACAGCAATAGAACTAGGTGCCTTCACCTGGCCAAGTTGACACCTGAATCTAACTACCACAACTTGTCTTAAGTGAGCACTTACTGCATGCCAGATAGGATTGTAAGCACTTTACTTATGTCGTCACCTTGCATGGTGGGGTTAGAATTGCTACTTTCTAGATGAGATCACTGAGCCTGGGGGGGTTAAGTAACTTAGCCAAGGCCACATGACTGTGCTTGTTTGATAGCAAGGCTTGTGCTCTTGATCATTACACGAACCACTTTTATAGCATGGTAGAGTCTATAGGCATACATTGGAAATATAGCTAGGGTTGGCACATGATGGGGGTAAATTGCAGGTATTTTTGGACAATCCTTAGATTTTTCCTTGAGCTAGGTGCAGGGAGAGATGCCTGGAACCATCCCCAAGCTTTGGGCACATGCCTTCACCCAGTATTTTTTGAGCTTCTGCCATATTCCAGACACTGTGTGCAGGAATAGTCATGGCCCCAACTCTCATGGAACTTGCAGGCTCTGGGGGATACTGACATTAAACACTGAACAAAGAAATCTATGGAGGAAAGGAAAATTCCCTTTTGGGAAAGTGAAATGACCATAAAAGTGTCAATAGCATGCAGGTGTGTTAAATGATGAACAGCAGAAATAGGCTGGAAAGTGGCTCAGGGGCTTGGGTTAAGGTACTTGGCTGAGGACATTTGGGTTTCATTCATGGCAACCCTCAGAAGAGACCGAAATATTATTAATAAGAACTGAAGCTTAATTGGTATTCCACCAGGCAGTTTACTTAGCTTCTGAGTTTGCATTTCCTAGTCTACAAAATGGAGGTGACAGCATCTGTGTTGTGGGGTCGCTGCACTAGTGAAAGGGTTTACTGAACATAAGGAGTTTAGCACAAGGTCTGGCATGTAGAAAGTTCTCAATAATGTTGGCTATTATACTGCTTTAGGGTTCGAGAGCAAACACTAAGACGACATAGGGGATGGAAGGGACTGTGACTTAGAAATCACTCTTTCCCCTTTGCTTATATGAACATGAACCCCCTTGTGTTGAACTTCGATTTCTACTGGGATGATGCGTATGGATCTATTCCTTCACAATGTGTGCTGCAGGGAGTGGGTATCAGTGAGAAGAATGTTAAGTTTGCCATTATGCTTATATATTATTATGTCATTATTGTGTCTGCAAATCTCTTATCTCCTTCACACGTTCTCTGTCCTTCTCTGCACTTTAAAAGGTCAACTTCTATAGACCGTGTTAGCCAGCTCCCTGGCCACAGTTGGAATTGGCCAACAGGAGCCTCCAGCAGGTGAATGGTAGGCAGGAGAAGAGAGAAGTCAGCATATCTCTTCCCCACTCTGCCTTGGTGCCACAATTCTGGCAATAGCTACATGCCTTCCACTCCTAACTACAGCTCTTCCTTGAGGACCCTTCTCCTGGCTGAGCTCCAGTACTATTACATATTCCCCTGTTCCTCCAGACCTAGGGAGGATTTTGCATTACAAAACTTTGGCACCCCATATTTGCCCCTTAACTTGGCTGACATCGCTTAAGTAGTTCCTTCCTTACAATCTCTTCATTTTCACCATAAGGTGCTAAAATTTCATTCCTACCAAGATCCTGATTAATATTAGGCCCCTATACCTGCCAGATTCTGGCAATGCTGAGGGTCTCCCAGCACCCTCATCCCCCCAAGAGTCTTCTTACTGAAGGCAATGGGAGAGAAATCATGACATTGAGGAGCCTTTTCGACTCGGCACCCGGAACTGAGTTCTGGTCTTGAATTCTGATCCCTCTGCTTTCCTCCTGCTGTAAAGTAGACAGAGTGAATTTCCTTGTAAATTGAAGGAAACGTTGTGCTCCTTTAAAATATCAGTGCTCATAGCTATATGGAGTTCCACAGGAAATATCTCCACCTGTTCATCTTACTTCCTGCAGAAAGGATGGAGTCCCTGCCACCTGCCCTGTCAATGATGCTAATTCAGCTCTGAAATTGGCCTGGGGTTGCAGGAGCAAAGCTCTTATTGAGCCACATCTGGTCAATGTCTTCCTTTCCAGGCCGAGCTTGGCCAGCTCACTCCTCAAAGAACCACATACAAAGTGGGACAAGGAATTTACAGAGGTTTCTTAGGATTTTTGTTATGAGACATGACCCATCTGGCTAAGAAATAAAAATGGCAATGGATGTAGGTGAGATCAAACAATTGGTGAGGAGGGCATGGGGGGTAGGGTGGCATGCATCGTCAATAATTCTCAATATACTCTGATATTGCAGAGAATAGGAAACTGTTCTTGACTGTCCAAAATTTCCAAGTCTTCCCATTCTGCCAGGAACAGACTCCACTCTCGCCATGGGGATGGACTTGTGAAGCCACTTCACAAAGACGTGCAGGTTAATCCTTTCATAGGCCCTGATCCTAGTAAGGTAAGTTAAAGTTCTTCCCTATGTTGATGTTGGGAAAGAGATGAGATCATGGGAGAAGTTATTTAGAATGGAAGAAGATGAGAACAGCACACAGACAAAAGCCCACCTGAGTGGTGGGAAGGTCAGCTGCATGCAGACCACACTATTCAATCTCCTTGATATACCTGTGCCTGAACCCATTGGTTTTTACTCTCTTTCTCTTTGTCTATTAAGTTAGCATTGGATGTGATTTGGCTCTTAAAATTCTAGGATCACTGACTTTTGGAGTGTGACTATAGACAATCTAGGGCTAACGGAGCCTGCATAGACTTTGGTAACAGAATTAGTTAGCCCCAACACCAGCCACTCCACATCAGGCATAAGGGCTTTAGCTGAACTCTGATCATGAAGGGTTCCATTAGATAGGACTTGCTTGACTTCCAAAATTGTCCTTGCAGATGAAGGTACAAGGGCAATGACAAATTCATCAAAGTTACTGCAACAGAGCGATACTCCTAGCCCTGACCTGACTTGGGTAGGGAGGCAATGGGAACTGCAGGACCACTAGGTTCTGCTGCCTTTCAGGGGGTATCAGGGCCCCATGTCAGCTTGGACAAGTGGAAGGCCTGACATAGCAGGTGTTTCGGTTTGTTAAAGCTGCCAGAACGCAATATACCAGAAATGGATAGGCTTTTACAAAGGGGATTTATTAAGCAACAAGTTACAATTCTAAGGCCATAGAAATGTCCAAATTAAGGCATCAGCAAGAGGATACATTCACTGAGGAAAGGCCCATTGTGTCCAGGTTCCTCTGTCCATGGGAAGGTGCGTGGCAGCACTTGTTGGCCCTTCTCTCCAGCGGTAGTTTCAAATGGCTCTCACAGCTCCTCTGGGTCCTTCTGGCTTCTGCTGGAGCATTTTCTTTCTTCAAGCATCTGTGGGTCTTCTCTTAGCGTCTCCAGAACAAACTCTGGATTTCATCTCTTAGCTTAGCTTCTTCTGGGGCATTTTCTGTCTCCAAGCATCTGTGCTTTCTCTAAATTATCTCCTTCATAAAGGACTCCAGTAAACTGATTAAGAGCCACCTTGAATGGGTGGGGTCACATCTCCATGGAAACAACCTAATCAAAGGCCCCACCCAACAATGGGCCTGTCCCCACTAGATTAGATTAAAAGACCATGGGTTTTCTGGGATGCTTAACAGTTTCAAATCAGCACAGCAGACATTCAATAAACATTGTCTATATAGTTCTATCACCCCTATGTGAAAGAAAGAAACTGAAATATCTTGCACGGAAAAAAGACTGGAAGGAAATTAGTGAAATTATCTCTTTCGTCTGTTGTGACTCAGAATTCTTCTTATAACCCCTTATAATTTTTTATATGTCCTATGATGAACTTATAAGTATAATGTAGAAAAAAATCTCTTTATGTGTAAAACAAACATTGGTTAATGGAAAGAAAGTGTGATTGTCTTTCACTTTCAAGAGGAAAGTGTGAGAGCCCCCTGAAGGAGGTAAGTAGAGAGCAGTGGACGTACATTTTTGCTTTTGATCAAGAGCTTGATTTATTGGTTTAACCTTTTGAGAATGTCGCTTCAAACCTTCTGACCTATATCCTGAAGTCCTGTTCACATCTCACCAGTAGAAGACCTTCAGAGTGCTGCTACCTACTCATAAGTGTGAAATGCTTTTACCTAAAAAACAAGTATGGGGTGATTACAGCTCTTCTGTTGCCTTCTTTTTTAGGCTCCTTAAAGAAGGTGGGTGGTTAACTGGAATTAGCTTCTGCTCCTGTACACTCTTTAGGACTCCTCTAGTAGGAAAGGAGGAAAAATCTAGAATCTGTAACAGAGAGAGCAGCTGGAGAGACGCTGCCCTGGGAATGTCGTCAAGGATTAGAGCAGAGCAATTGAGGCGAATCAGCTTCTGATAACACTTCTCCATCTGCCCATTTTACTTCTCCCATGGAACACCCTGGACCAGGAGTTCTGACTCCAGGACTCCCATAAAACTTGGGCAGATTCACTGAGTGACCCCAAATCTCAGCCCACTCCTCTCCTCCCTTGTTCTCACCACACATAATTTCTCATGGAGAGAAAGCCAGTCTTGTTTATTTAGATGGTGATATATATTACCTATGATAGAATTACTAATTATGTCCAACAACTTTTTCCTTAAGCAAAACATTCCATGGTTGAGGCTGGAAACCATTAGTATGAGGAGGAGGAGGATGGAGGAGAGGGAAGGCGTGTTTTTCTTTTCCCCTAATTGATGATGGAGTGATAATCTTGGACTGCTCACAAGTCGCTCTTTCCCGTGGATAGCTGGATCCTGTTTTGCCAGCTCTAATTTGAAGCAAAGTCTGCTCCAACCAGTCTCCGCCTCTGCATTAATGTTTATTAAACGTCAGCATAGCACATACAGATGCCTCCGATGCCAGCAGCCCTTGCTCCAGGGCCAATTCCAGGTTATTGTATGGGAGGGGTAAGCTCCTACCTCGGCTTTTCTTTCACAAAGCACACATAAAGTAGGAGGATGGGAAGGAATTTATGGCTCACAAATGAAGCCTGCAGACAATGTTGATTTGGGAATTGCTGTACTGCAGATGTCACTTAAGGACATAACAATACCAGGAGTCCCATGGTCTAAAATTGTTTGGAAGAACATGAGGAGAAGACACTGGTTGCTTTTGCCCTTAAGACCTGAAAAATGAAGAATTGCAAACTACTGTTAGCTTTATAATTTATCCCCTACCTGCCTTTCCCTTCATCCTTTCCACGGGAGGGGAAGCAAACATGGGACAAAATTTGAGTGCAAGTAGTTGGTTTCAGAGGGAATCCCAGGAGGCACTGTTAGGGGAATAGGGAAGTAAGATTGGGAGAGAAGGAAGTCAGTAAAGAGTCTACTTCTGAAAGATCCCTTTCCCATCAGGCAACTCTGAGAGCCTGTAGAGTTCTTGTCTCAGAGCACGCAGGATTGAGAACTCTGGTATTTTCATCCACTGACCCCTGTCTGCCAAGATATGCTCCTATGGCATTAATCCCTTGTCACCTCTGCTCAGCCTGCACATGAGGACACTCCTGCCTAGAAGGGAACCCCACGCTGAGGTCCAGGTACCTGCAGGGGGAAGCCAGGGTGTTTGCAGGGATGGTGAATGCAGAGGAGAGACAGGCAGGACACTGAGAGCACCCCCTGCCTCCAGGATCAGAGGGCCCTGCATTGCAATCAGGGATATATTTCCTTAACTTTGCAAAACACTTTATGGGGTAATTTGCTGGGAGAGAGAAAGAAAATGATTGTCCTACATTTCCCACTTTCATTTGTTGATTAACTGAGACTTGTTCATTTATTCAATTATTTAATTTTTCATTCAACAAGTGTTTTCTGAAAGCCCACCATATGCCAGGAGCTACTCCAAAACCTGGGGCCTCGACTGTCAATGAGACAGAAAAGACATGTTCTCTGCCCTCCAGTATCTCCCACACTAGCGAAGCAGAAACAATAAAGATATAAACAAATGCAGAAACAAGACCCTAGAGGTTGTGATGAGTATTACCAAGGGAATAAAGAGGGTAATAACAGAGATAATAGATGGCAGTTACTTTAGATGCTTGAGAGGGTAGTATTGGAAAGACAGTCTCTATGAAGAGGGGACTCAGAAGCCAATCACCATTTACAGAGTACGGACACCATGCTAGGCCCTGGTAACTCCAAGGTGGAAAGATAAATTTCAGGGACTCACAGATCAGTCCTGAGACCAGCATATAAGCAGATAGAAACAATGTATCATCCCCAGGTCTGGAAGAGCTGTGGGTACTCAAGGAGTTGGTAATTAACTCTAGGGTAGGTCAGTGCAGGCTTCCAATAGAAGATGCCATTTGAGCTGGGTATCAGAGTATGCTCAAGGGTTTGCTTGGCATAATTGGTGGGGAAATTGACAAAAACAAGAGGATGAAACTGAATAATGGAAAGGCTGTTTCGTATTGTAAACAGTATTTATTTGGAGATTTGGAGTCACAATTTCTCGGAAAGACAAAGGCATGTACACAACTATGCGCACACACACATATACACGCAAATATATTCGTACATGGTAAGCTTGGGAATTAGGGAAATTCTGACTATAGCTGCAATTCGCTGATTGGTGAGCGCCAGGACAGAGTGGACATTGGGCGGGACTCTGTGGTTGCTTAACACTTTGACTCTAGCAATGATGTTAATTCTTAGAGTTTCTGAATAATTTATGGGGACGGAAAAGGTCGGCTCTTTGGTGCGCAAAACTGCCAAGGAAGTTTCACTCAAAAACAGGAGACAGTGACCTTCGTCATCACGAGGTGTTCCCGTACACTGAACAGTGGGAAAATTCTCAGAATAAGAGGGAGATATTGTTACCCCCGTGACGAAGATCAAGGTGAGAGAAAAGGGATGGAGGAGCAAAGCCAAATCCCGATGGCTCTCACCATTATCAAACAGCCATATTCTTATTGTAATTTATTTATTTACTTAATTAGAGAAGTTGTAGGCTTACAGAAAAACCATGTAGAAAATACGTATACCCCCCTATTTTTGACACTTTGCATGTATGCTACCTCTGTTACACTTGATGAAAGAATATTAAAATTATACTGTTAACTATAGTCCATAGTTTATATAACATGTATTTTTCCCACTTGCCACTCATTGTTAGCACCTTGTATTAGTGTCATACATTTGTTATAATTCGTAACAAAATACAAGAAAGAGCATTCTTATACTTGGGCTATTAACTATAGTCCAAAATCTACCACAGAGTTCACTGTATTATACAGTCCCATGTTTTATCTTTTAATTTGTATTCTAGTAACATATATGACCTTAAATTTTCCCTTTTAACCATAGTCACATAAATAATTCAGTGGCATTAATTATACTCAACAATAATGTGCTGCCATCACCACCATCCATTTCCAAACACCCGTGTTTTAACTTAGGAAAAGAGCATTGTGGTGCTCCTAGTTCTCATTTTAAAAATATATTGAAAAGTGAACATGCACTGAGGACTTACTCTGTGCTAACACTAAGTACTTTATATGCCGTCTCTCATTTAATCCTTACAGCTGCGATGAGCGTACTAGCTTATACCCATTTCTCAGAGGTGGAAGCAGAGGTTGAGAGAGCTGAATAGACATGGGCTCCATAGCAGAACTGTAGAGCTCAGATTAAAATCTAAGTATGCCTAATTCTAAAGAGAAAGGTCATAACCAGAGGGCCATGCCATCCTCCTTACAGAAAAATCAGGAGAAGCAGAGTTTTAGTCCCACGTGTATCTTACCTAATGACAACAGGCAAGAACTATATGTCATGGACATTTTAATAAGGAGGGTAATGAAAACAAAATGTTAATAAACAAAAACTGACAATAGACTTCTGCTTCTGGGAATGGGGAGTGTATGTACTTTTCCCTTTTCCTCCCACACTGAGGACAACTAAAATACCTGGACCTCATGTATAAAACCAATGTGAGAATGTTCTGAAAACATTGGAGAGATAAAGGCAGACCAGCTAGAGACCTCAGGACCCACGCAATGACATGGTGATGAATTCTTTTACCTCATATAGTCTAGACATGACCCTGAAAAAATCAGCCACCTAAAAATGCCAAAAGGCATAGATTTAAAAAAACAACAATAACAAAGCTGCTCTCTCCAGCCAAACAACTAAGAAAGTGGCAGACTATCAAGACAGAAGGATTTTAGACAATTACTATTCAACTTAGAAGTTAAACACCATAGAAAAGACTGTGGTCCCCCCCCCCCCACTCCATGCCAAGAAAGGCCAAGTGGGGGGAGTCTAGACTTCCAGCCACACGATGCTATAACAAAGTGCCCGAATACCCAAACCTGGGCAGGTATTAGAGAAGGCCAAGTAGGTCACTGGGAACTTCATCTGTGCAGGCCTGTCATGAACGGCCTCCTCCCCATTCCCAGAAGCAGAAGTCTATTGTCAGTTTTTGTTTATTAACATTTAGTTTTCATTACCTTCCTTATTAAAATGTCCATGACATATAGTTCTTGCCTGTTGTCATTAGGTAAGATACACATGGGACTAAAACTCTGCTTCTCCTGATTTTTCTGTAAGGAGGATGGCATGGCCCTCTGGTTATGAGCTTTCTCTTTAGAATTAAGCATACTTAGATTTTAATCTGAGCTCTACAGTTCTCCTCCTATGGACAGCCCAAACCTGTCCTCACCTCCCTCCCTTCTCCCACACCACAGTCTCGATGCTCACTGCATCAGCAGCCAGGACTCCTACCTCTGCCCAGTGGTAATGAGGAGCTCCCCATCTTAGGTGATATTGGAGCCAAGTCGAGACCTGAAATTCTACCTCCACCTGTAATAAGAAGGCTCTGCCTTCCCCTGCCAGAGCCTCTAGTGTCAGCAAAAGTCAACCAAAACCTAAGGTTTAAATAAAATCCAGAGTCTCAGTACATAATTTCTAAATGCCTAGGTTTCAATAGAAAATCACATCACACCAAGAACCAGGAAGATCTCAGATTGAATGAAAGAAGAAAATATTAGATGCCAGCGCTGAGATGAGAGAGGTGTTAAAGTGATCTGACAAAGGTTTTAAAGAAGTTATGATAAAAATTCTTCAACAAACAAATGCAAACATGCTTGAAACAAATGAAAAAAATAGAAAGCCTTGGTAAATGAAGAGAGAGTCCTAGTCTAGTGAAGATAAGGAAGACCAAATGGAAATTTGAGAATTGAGAAATAAAATGCTGTGATGAAAACCTTAGATTATGAGTTCAACAATAGAATGTAAAGAGAGGTCAGGGGAAAGAATCAGTGAACTTGAAGATAAGACAATAGAAAATACCCAATCTATACAACAGAGAAATAATAGACTGAACAGAAAATTGAAGAGCTTCAGGGAACTGTGGGACCATAACGAAAGATCTAACATTTGTGTTATTGGAGTCCTGGAGGAGAGGAGAAAGAAGATGGGAGCTGAAAAAGTTCTTGGAAATATAATGACTGAATTTGCAAGATACCTAAACCTACAAATTCAAGTTCCCACCTGAGTTCAACTACTTCTAGGCACCTTTGCCCAGGCTGTCATCAACATACATGAAAGTCTACCAGAGCCACCTGCCCTGTCTCACCTTTACAATCATGAAGCCAGAGTGAACTTGAAGAAAACATAAATGAGATCCTGAGACTCCACTGCTCAAAGCACTCCAGTGGCTCCAAATCACAGTAAGACTCCACTCTAAATCCCAGCTGAGGCCCACAAGGACCTACGGGCTCAAGTCTTTGCTTGGCTCCGCTGTGCCCCTCCCTCCTATCTAACTACTGACTTTCTGTTCCATTAACAAGTCAAGCTCACCTCTGTCTCAGGGCCTTTGCACTGGCTTTTCCTTCTGCTTAGATGCTTTCCATCAGAGATTTGCGCGGCTGCCTCTTTTTTATCATTGAGTTTCAAACCAGATCTTGTCTCTGTAAGTGTTTTTTCTGACCACTCTAGTTAAGTGAAGCACTCCCTGAATTACCCCATATTCCTCTGACCTGTTTATGGCTTCAGGGTAACCATTGTCTTGTTCTTTTGTATGCTGTATGGTGGGGGTCAAATTTCATTCTTTTTCCATGTGAGCATCCCATTGTTGCAGTACCATTTGCTTAAATTTTTTTTGGGGGGGGGTGGTTAGGGGAAAGTGCATAGGGTCAGGAATCAACCCTGGTTTCCCCACATGGCAGGCGAGAATTCTACCACTGAACTACCCTTGTCACCACCTTACCCATTGTCTTTTAAATCATTTTATTTCCATGATTATTTACCTGGGCATGGTCTTCACTGCCTCTGAGATGTAAGATCCTGACTGCAGATCCTTTAGCTTGCTGACCTCTGACCCCTCTCTCCTATCTAGCACATGCCAGACGTTCATTAAGGATTTGGAGAATGGAGGGTTATATTTTGAGGGAATTCTGAGGGAAGAGCCCCTGAAAGCTCATATGCCAATCCTCACACAGTGCCAATCAGTGAAGCTCCTCCATGCCTCTGGCACTTCCTGGGACCTTCCCTTGGACCTCACACATTCCCTGAGGAACCCAGGTATTGCCCTAGAGACTGCTCCACCCTCATGCATGGGTTTGGGGCTGGCCCCTACCTGGCCACTCCATGCCAGTGAGTCCTGAGTCTCCACATTAAGGTGAGTCATGCAGACATCCAGGGATGCCTGCAGTGGAAGGTAAGAAACCTGGTAGGCAGGTCACTGGTCTGCACCAGGTTTGAGCAGCAAAGAATTTTGAGTGATTTTGTGTTAAAGGAAAAGCCACTGGACCTCCAGGGACCCAGATCACTTGACTGGATTGGATGGTCTCTAGCAAAGGGACAGACACATGCAAGCACTTAACAATCAGTTCTTACCGGGTGTAGCAACTAGTATTTGTGGGACACACAATTCATAGATGCACAAAGTACCAGTGAAACTCCACCCCATCTTCTGCTTTATCCCATTTAGATACCCTTATTCAGAGATGAAAAAACTGAGATTCTAGTGAGTTCCAAATCATGCAATGTGGAGGAGTGGTCCACAGGTCAGGCTCTGAGCCAGACTTCCTGGGAGCTAAGCTAATCTAATCTCACCCCTGCTGCTTCCTGATTGTGTTCATTTTGCACATGCCCTTCAGTCCCTCTTCCTCCTCTTGTAAAGTTGATGAAGATTGTTGTGCAAGTTAATAAAATGAATCCATGTAAAGCACAGAGCACGGGGTGAGCCCTCCGTGTAGTTGCTGTTTCTAGGATCACGCTTGAAGTAAATGATATAGTTGGCAGTGAATCTGGGGCCTCTGTCCCCAAATCTCATTCACTTTCCACTCTTTGATAAACTGCTTGTCTGTGTTTAACGTGTGTTTGGTTTGTTGATTTCTTTGACCTTTATCTTCAACTACTTATTTTAGGGTCTGCTTTTTGGAGAGCGCAGACTAAGGCACAGTCCATCTTCTATGAGTTTAGCTCATGAAAAGTACACTCTCCAATGGGCCAGGTATGAAGGGGAGATAGTTTTGGAAATTGTGATAATCTCTAGTTAATTGTAGTGACAATATTTAAGTTCTTGTAACCAGTGAGCCTGACGGTTCTCAGGGAGATTTGATACAATTCCACAGACAACTTCTCCCACTCATTAAGACACTTACCCTCAGAACATCTGGTCAATTAAATTTAAAACATTAGTCAAACCACTTGCTTGGCATTATATGGTCAAACATCTGGATGGCTGAAATTTTAATTGGAAGTTTTGATATCATGTGGTCTCAGTTTCAAAGCCAGTTGCCAAATAGAAGGTACATATGATTACTTGCTCTTTATGCCAAATTGTGTGGACTGGAGTTTGCTATATCAATTTGCTTTCAAAAATTTTACTAAATACTAATGTTATAGATACAGTGATTGTACAACTTGGATTTTCCACAACAGTCCTGTGTTTAAGAAATTCCATTATTTTGCTGGCCAGCTGACATGTTCCAGTTTTTCTTTAAGCAATGTGGTCCCTATTTGCTTGGAATCCTGAGTAGAATGCAGAGAGCCTACATTGAAAACTTGGATCTGGTTCCATTTACTGTGCAATATCCAACAACACATTTAATAACTTTGTTACTCAGGTTTCCTATCAGTAAAATGGGGGAGACACTTTTGCATTTTCTACCTCAAGGGGAAGGCATTCTATGTAAACCTAGCATGTTATATACTTATATGAGCACACATGCTCATATACATGTATACAAGTACACACATGCCATACACTATTAAAACAAGTCCTCAGAACACTTGTAGATCAGGATTGTGTCAACTCTAGCCTACAAAGAAAATCCATTCATTCATTCATTCATTCATTCAGTATGCTTTATAGAGTGTTAGTGCTTGGGGACATTGGTGAAAAAACTGCATATGGCACCTGACAATATCAAACTTATAAACATTTCAATCATGTACAAATGAAAAATTGGCACTGTTACCCATGCTTTGAAGGGAAGTGTTTGGAGTTATGAGAAGGTAAAACAAGAGTTAAACCCAGGATGGGAATTTAAGGAAGCCTTCTATGAGGAAGTGGGGGTTTAACTGAGATCTGAAAGGAGAAGAGGTGTAATTAACTTGATGGAAGGATAGCAAGGAACATCTTTGGGCAGATGGAATCAAAATCTCTTCAGCATGAGGAAACATGGTGGGTGTTTGGAAATGAAATAAGCTTGAGTAGATTTAAGGAGAAGGTAAGAGGTGATCAGAAGCTAGAAAATGTAGGTTGTGTTAGTTTGCTTTTATCTTAAGAGTAATGGTGAGCCATTGAAAACTTTTGCACATATGAATGCTGGGGATAGAATGGTGACTAGTTTGGAATTTTGACAATACCCCTGTGGTTGTCCAAATATTTTGGAATCAGTGGTCTTCTGGATACTATGTAGGAGAGCACTTTCTTGCCCCTGGGGTTGGGTAGGGCCACACGATTAGTTTTGGCCAGTGAGGGGTTCACATCTGGACCAGGGTATTTAGTTGCAGGAGAGAGTTCCTTCAGAGTTCTCCTTCCTTCTCTTTGCAATTGTGGAAGCATTGTGAGATGAAGTCAACCTTCAGCCTGGCTCCCAGAGTAATGATCAAGGACAGAAAATCCTGGTGATCATTGTTGGACAGTTTGCATGAATGAGAAATAAATTGTTGCCATGTTAAACTGGTAAGACCTAGAGTCCAGCCTATGCTGCTGGATACAACCCCTCTGGTTGCTGAGAAGAGAACAGATGATGAGGGCAAGAGATCATTTAGGAGTCCTTTATAGAAATCTATATTAGGGGCCAGCAAACTATAGCCTGTGGGCCACACCTGGCCTACCTCTTGTTTTATAGATTAAGTTTTATTGGATGGCAACTGTGGTCATCCATTTACATTTTGTCTACAGCTGCTTTTGTGCCATAATGATAAAGTTGAATAGTTGTGATAGAAACTGGATAGCTGGTGTTTTGGTTTGTTAAAGATGCCAGAATGCAATATACCAGTTCTAAGCCATAAAAATGTCCAAACTAAGGTATCTAGGGAAAGATACCTTGACCCAAGAAAGGCTGATGGTTCCAGAACACCTGTGTCAGCTGGAAAGTCACATAGTTGGCATCTGCTGGTCTCTTTGGCTTCTGGTTTCAAACAGCTTCCCCAGGGACATTTACTTTCTGCATCTCCAAACATCTGGGTCTCACGTTGGCTCTCTCTGTTGACTCTGTTGGCTCTGAAGCTTTTTCCAAAATGGTTCCCTCTTAAAGGACTCTAGTAAGCCACCCCCCTTGAATGGGTGGAGATACATCTCCATGGAAGCCACCTAATTGAAAGGTATTGCCCACAATTGGGTGGATCACATCTCCATGGAAACAACTTAATAAGAAAAACCCCACCCAACAATATTAAATCAGGATTAAAGAACATGGCTTTTCTGGGGTACACAACAGTTTCAAACCGGCACAGCTGGTAAGAGCCTAAACATTTAATATCTAGTCCTTTAGAGAAAAAGCTTGCACCTGCTAACCTAGATGAACAATAGCAGTGACTTGAATTAGGGTTCTAGCAGTGTAGATACAGAGAAGTGGGCAGACTTGTGGGATGTTCAAGATGCAAAACTGACAGTGCCCATTGCTGGATGGGCTAAGGGGTAGGCACATTCTGAAGGAGCATTCCCACTGCTACTGCAGACAATGTTGGAAAGAACTCTGTGGTCAACTTTTTAAATTCTGAGAAAAAAAATCCACCTTCTTTTGATCTCTCCTCTATCTTTCCCCCTAAGGGCCCAGAAAACCACTGTTTAAATCTCTCTTAACTTCCCTTGCTTCTTTGACCCATTAAAAACCTTTATCTTGGCGCAAGAAATCCCTGGCACAAGGTCATACACTGCTTTAAAAAAATTCCAGAAAACACAAAAACAAAACACCAAAACAAAAACCCTCTTAGACATCTGCTCTGATGCGGCAGCCAAGAGCAGGTCCTGCATGGCGCCCGCGTGGCAGCCGGGCCGCATTGTGTGGTCGGAGCATGTGCGGTGCCAGCGTTAATGATCCGGCTTCCTGCCGAGGCCCGCTCTGCCAGCCTCCTAATTAGGATCTGCTCAGAGCGCCTGGGCCTGGGGGGTCAGGCCTTCTCTGCTGCCCTCCTCCCCCTCCGTCGACTTCTCCCGTGCAGCAATTTAGCACTGTGAGCATTTTTATTGTGGGCCGAGTAAAACAAAAGGCAAGTGAAGGAAGCTCATCCAGAGATGCTGGACGAAAGGAAGCACCACCAAATCCTAAGGCACTGCTGGTGGAGAAGACCTGCCACCTCCTTGGAAGGGTCAAACCCCAAAAGACCTCGTTTCACCCTTCATCTGGCAAGAGCCTTGCTTGTGGGGCCCCGACACTCAGCTGCTGCTGGGGAGGCTCAGCCTGGGTCCTTCCTGGGTCCCCAGGTCTGACCCTTGCTGGTCAGCTGAGTGTGGTGACCTTCCGTGGATGGGCTGGGTCAGGCTGTGGCACTGTGGTGTGTCGGAGAGGAGCGTGTTCCTCGGAGAGGCTCAACCCACTCAAAGAGGAAGTTTGGAAGGCCGTTAGTTTCCCATGGGCACACTGGTTCTGAATTAGGCTCTTTCCATTCTGAAAAAGAGTATGAGGGGGCTTGAAGGAGGATGTTCCAGAAGTGAGAATTGCTCTGAGCCACAGCCTGAATTCTCGAATCAAGAACTGAGATAGGAGGCTCAGTGAAGACAGGGATTGTGTCTGCCTTGTTTACTGAGAAGGCACCTCGACACAAAGTTAAGGGAGGTGGTCAGTGAATGAGTTAAATCCATAAAATGGGCGCAATTGGAGTAGCTGCCCTCTAGAGATGTGAGAGGATTAAATGGGAGAATGAGCACTGAGCATTCATTTCAGTGCCTGTACCGCACCGTGGCGACCAGAAGTCAAGCACTAGGGCAAGGGGTCTACAAGTGTTTGCCGTAAAGGGTCAGGTAGCAAATATTCAGGCTTTGCTGACCATGCAGTTTCCCTCACAATTACTGAACTCCCAGTCATTGGCAATATATGAATGAATGGTGGCAGTTTTCCAATAAAGCTTTATTTATAAAAATAGACTGTGGGCCAAATTTGGCCTGCAGAGCATAGCCTTTTGACTCTTTAGCTTGAGGACAACAAAATTAGGGAATCTGCTGTCTACAGAGAGAGAGGGCACAGCTAGAGCTATGCCTAGATTCAGGGATAGTTCACATATACTCATGCAGAACAGCTCCAGCCCAGGTGAACCAGGGAAGCCCCTCACCTGGAGACAATATGGCAAAAGGATGCATGGGATACTTCGCAGGCTCCTCCCCACAGCTCCTGAGCACCTGATGTTTCTACCCAGAAATAGAATCCACACATCTGTGGTCTTGGGAACACACATGGTTCTCTGTGAGTGTGCAGCATTCTCATTCATGTGTACACATGGCAGAGGAAGGTGTAACTGGAAGCCTGTATTGACCTTAAGCTCCTCTGATTTGCATATTCAGATCCCTGGTGGCATTTAAGGCCCCGTCTCCTTCTAGTGACAACTGGAAGTTGGGAGGCTTTGCAATGAGATTGCACCCATGTGTATATCCTCTCAACACACATGTCCTCCTCTACTAACTGCCCTGTGTTTTGTCCAGTGGTGGAAATAGGAATATGGATGGTGCCTGATCCCTGACTTAGAAAAGCTCTTGTGGGGAGACAGGAATGAACAGACCATTAATTGAATCACCATGCAGGGAGTGAGGTGGGGGTATTGCTCCTGCCACGGGGGAAGAAGTGGTCATCCCGGCTTGGCTTGAGAATGAGGCAGGGCAGCTCCACAGGACGGGAAGTTTGAGCTCCAGAACAGAGGACCAGTGCGCTTGCACACATGACCTGCCTTTAAAATTTATTTTTCCTCTGCAGAAGAGACAGATCCTGGGGAAATGTTAAAATAACAATTTTCTTTGTGCTCCCATTGGGGCCTTTTGATGGTGAAGGAGAAAACATCAGAGACGTGTTCTATCGCTCAATCCACAGGGACATTCTGGCTCCAGGCAGGGCTTGGCCTGAAGGGGCAGGGAGGGTGAAACGCTGTGAGTAGGAAGCAGCTCTCCTTTTGGTTTCATGACCTTTACATTAATTTATAAGTCAATCCTCCACTGGTGGGGAAAAGATTCAGATTTTGGACAAAGTATATCTTAGTTTACCAGGACTGCTTACAACAAATACCAAAAATGGGTTTGCTTAAACAACAGGAGTTTATTGGATCGCAGTTTTGGAGATCAGAAGTTCAAAATCAAGGTGTCCGCAGGGTCAGGCTTCCCCTGAAGTCTGTAATGTTGTAGAGTGGACATTCTGTCATCCTCCGGGACCTAGTGACAAGTCTCTTCCCGCCTCCTGGGGCTTTCACTGCTACTGTGTCTGTCTACTCTCCTCAGCAAATATGGTCTCTGGTCATATTGGACTAAGGCCTGGCCTGATTCAGTTTGGCTTTAACATCTTTGGAAGGTCCTATTAACAAATGAGTCCATGCCCACCAGGGATTAGGGCTTGTGCATGTCTTTGAGGGGACCATGACTCAATCTATCCTAAGATGCATCAGGACATAAACTACAACTTTAAGGACACATGCTGGGGTCATAAGGATCTTGTGAACAAAGATAATTTATAATTTAGAGAACTTGATCTATTTTTCCACCAAGGATAAGATAAATAGTTTCTAAGTTTTACTACCTGCTTCCCCTTCAGGCAATCTTCAAGCTCACCATTGATACATCTGTGTGAAACCCACCTATGAGCATGCCACCCCTTGGCTTAAAACCATCACTGGAGCATACATTTCTCCAAGGCTCTGTGTGCCCTGCCTCTCCTGCAGCTCTAGTCACACCAAGCTACTAACCCTGGACACTATGTAATGATTGTCCACCATGAGTCACATTCTTCCCAGCCATTGGCTTATGTGGGCTCTTTGATCACCACCTACTCCTAGGAATCTCAGTTGACTGGGTCTAACAGAGGAGATAGCCGAGTTTCAGGGAGATTGAGCAACTTCCCTGAGGTCCAGCAACTAGCCATGGAATTTAACCCAAGGTCTGTCTGAATTTAGCTTCCATACCCCTTTTACAGCATTCTACTGCCTAGAAAATCGTTCATTCCCATTTTTCTCTAAATAAATTTAGCTCTTTTAGGGTTCAGTTAAAACACTTCCTCAACTATTAAGCAATTTCTGATTCTCTCATCTTTTCTGAGTGCCAGTACCATTTTGTGTGTAATTATCACAGCCTTAGTGATTCTTATTTTGCCACTCTTATTTCCTTGCCTACTTATTCCCTGTAGCTAGACTGTGAGGATCCTGAAGTTTACCTTGATATATGATCTAACTTTTTATTTCCAGGCCTAGAATAAGAATGGGACATTCAGTAAGTATCAAATGGATAAACGGCTAAAATGGAATATTTGGGGATGTGTGTATTTGGACTATGGATTTCAAATGCAGGAATAACAATGTCTAAAAGCATCTGCTAATGGATATTGAATGTGGAATGAAGGGCTATTCTTCCCTTGTTATGTGGTCTGAGTGGTGGCTGGGGGAATGGTCTGGTGTGGGCTGGTTGTTCTGTCCGGCATCTCAGGAATCTCTAAAGTCCATCCTTAATGTTTAAACGAAGTAAAGTGGTAGGCTTTGTAAGTAATAGAAGTCAATTGTGTTTGCAGCCTCTAATGCAGGAACAGCATTAGATGGGTGAGCTGGGGCGAGCGCCAGGAACTGCTGAGTGGGCAGGAGGCCTGATTTCCAGGCTCCCTCTGCGTCCATTTGTGATAATCCAGGTCTGGCTTTCAACCAGTCACCCTCCTAACAAGACTTGCACAAGACAGCCTTTGCCCCCAGCAGAGACATATCCTGAATCAAGAGTTCACTTATTCAGACTTTTAAAAAACACCCACCCACATGCACACAGTCGCTCACATTCTTTCTAAATATGTATTTTAAATCTTCTTATTACCAACAATCTCCTAACGGCTGGCAAACATTCAGACAGAAACTGTAGTATTGAGATGGGCAGGAGTACCTTTAACTCCCCTACAAAATGGAATTTTTTCAAATGCAGTTGCATGACAGACAGAAGCACATATTCTGCTGTGAGCGAGGCATTGACAAGAGCTTGCCTTTTGGCTTCTGAGCAGGGCATGAGACTTGCAGGCAAACACTGAAAGAACTCTCACATTTGTTTAGGATTTTGCAGGAGAGCTGGTATGCTCTTCCAGAAGGAGGCTAGGTGGTGTTCACTCTTAGGATAATGACAATGAAAATATAAAAAATAAAGATGAATATTTATTGTTTCACCACAGTGTTCTAAGCCCTAAGCTGTAAACCATCTTTGATAGAACCATCTTGATAATCCTAACATATAGGTACCTTTGTTACCTCCATTTCACAGATGAAGCAGCTGAGGCTTAGAGGGGTTTTTTTCACTCACAATCACACGGTCAATAAGGAGCCCAGCTGGGAACTGAGTTCATTTATATCTACCCCGAGAGGCTGTGTTCTTAAGTGCTACAATTTACAGAACAGAGAGGGTTCTCAAATCTATCTAAATGAGGGTCTGAGGAACCTCCTAAGAAGTTAAGTTACAGCAAAGAAACAGGATATTTGCATTATAAAACCCTTAGGGGTTATGAGTGGGGGAATTATTGATAGCTCCACCTGGGTGTCAGTGTCTTAGATTTGTCTCCTGGCTTATCTTTCTATCATCTGGTATTGGGAACCCATGGCAGCTGCATGGTAAGCATGAGCGGAGGGGATTGTTTCACTGGAGAATGCCAGGAGGCACAGAAGATCCAGGCAGGACTACTGTGGGACACCATGAAGAAAGGTGACAATATAAGGGGACCGGGGAGGCATTAACTCCCACTTTGGAAGCTCTGACACCATTGTACATCGTTCTTGGACCTCGAAGGGCCGTGTGCAGATTGAAGGGCCCTGGGCCCTGCAAAAGAGGCTGTGCTGCTGGCAGAAGCATTGAACCTCAGCAGGACATAGCAGTCCCTGAGGACAGTGAATAAATGATGTGGGCTGGAGGAGCATGGGGACTAAGCCAGAGAAGAGGAATACATTTGGAGAGATTAGTAGTGGATAGTGTCCTTTCATTGGCACGTGGGAAATGCTTTCCTTATTGGTTCTCCAAAATGCTTTGGAGGGGCTCTTCTTTCCAGGAGACTTGGGTTTCCCACTATCAAATCACACGGGTTCCTATTTCCCAAATATCTTACCTGCTTCTTGTGCTAGGTTGTAAAAATGGCCACAAACATTTCTTTTCCCTGCTTCCAAGTCCTTACGATGTGAACTTGCTGTCTGCCATCGAGAAGAGGAGTCAGTTTTCCAGCCATTTAATTTGGGATGGCATGTCACTTGCTTACCCCATGAGATGTTAGCAAACGTGACGCAAGCAGACATTTGAACGGCTGGGTTTCCCAGAACACACACGGCCCTCCTGATGTTGGTAGATGCTCTGGAATCATCGCTGAAGGCCAAGGTTTACACTCAGGTTCCTCATCTAAACATTGGCATAAACCTCCATGGGATAGAGGTGTGAGGACTAAAGATAATTCAAATAAAATGTTTAGCACTGTGAATGACATTCTGAATAAAAAAACCTAACAGTGATTATGCATGGGTCACATTAATATCCCGGGCATCATGCAAATGCAGTGCCTGGATTAATCTCATTTGGTGTTCCCACTGTCCCTCTATGTCAGGTAGCAACTGTTATGCCCATTTCTCAGATGGACAAATTGGGGCTTAGATAGGAAAGCTTCTTGTCCAAGGTCATACAACTATTAAATGGAAAAGTGACTCCAGGGCCTTGCTATTAAATACGCTGCTGCTCTGTCTCCTGCCCAGTAGGGGACAACTGTTGTTAATTTTATGGTTATGCCTTTTCATTTTTTTACTGAAACTCTCCTCACTGTCTCTGAAGCATCTTTAACACAAGTGGGTCTCAACATTTTTTAGTCATTTGACCCTTAACAAAATCAAAACTAAATCTTATTTGGAAAGCTTAATACGTCCAACAAAGTAAAAGCAGAGTTGCTCTTAAGTGAACCTGCTGTGGGGCCCTAGAGCTCTCTCTCCCAGTGGCAACCGCGTTAAAACTTTTGCCCTCTGTTGAGCACAGTTGGAAAATACTGGTCTAAAACGCAGTTCAGTGGATTTGCTGCCTGACACATCTAGTCCTGCTGTCTCTGGGGACCCCAGCCTGTTGGTTCCTTGCAGGATCTGAACGCATGTTTAAGCTCAAATGTAGAGGATCATGGAGGGTGGACGTCATAGAATGGACAGACCATTTTGGGGGCCCTCGTAGGTGAGGTCCATGCAATATCTTAGGCTCCAGTGGGGCCCCCGGGGAGTCTGTAAGAAAGATTTCCAAGAAAGCATATTCTTATGAAGCCAGAACTTCTAAAGATAGTGCCGGCTCAGTGGCCATGAGGAACGACCCCCTCTTTGCCCCTCCCCCCACACCCACACTCCAATTAGGCCTTTTTCCTTCCTGTGCACCTGTACCTGGGGCTCCCTCCAGGCTGTGGGCAAATGTGGGCATTAATCACACGTGGATCAGCCGGTGCCCCAGGATGGTGGGAAGCAGCTGATTTATGAACCAGCCAAAAGTGTGGGGAGGCTGGGAGAGGGTGAAGTGGGCTCTGCTCAGAGAGCATATGGGGGCTCCTTCTCTAGGACCAGACCCATATGCTCCTAGGCAGGCCCATATGCCGTGTGGGCTGGTCCCCCCTTGCCGGTGTTGAGGCTGCCTGTCTGCTGTCATGTGCAGGGGGCCGGCTCCGCCGCGCAGCCTCCTGCCCCTCCAACACCCGCTCTCTGACCTCTGGGGCAAGGCCTTGGAGCTCGTCTTACAGACAAGAACGATGCCCTTGTCAACGTGAGTCCTTGTTGTTTGCTTACATAGGGGTATTTTTTTTCTCTTTGCTAGAAGAGGATATTGAAACATAGTTTGAGAACCACCACCACACTTACTAGTTAGTGATAATCCTTTTAATAAGACACCGAGCTCTGATCTAACCACAGTTTACACGTATTAACTAAAGACACGGAGAAATTGTTGTCCATGGTTGTAGATGGACAGAGTCAGAGTTAGAAATTGAACTGAGACCTCTACAAAGCGCTCGGGACCATGCTTGCTAAGATGTTCTTTGAGCTTTTCGTTCCCCAATTCATTATTTTAATAACTAACCTACTCAGTGAATGTCTTAGTTTGCATTTAGACCATACAGGAGATGCTTAGGATACAACTGAAAATACAGCAGACATGATACCGTCTCTCGTGGAGGGAACATTCTGGGGTCGGGGCGGGGGGGGGGAGACAACAGCAAAAGGAAAACAAAACAAAACAAAACAATAGCAACAAAAAATTGTAGTTACAAATTGCAGTAACTTAAATGAAGGAAGCAAACAAAGGGTTTGGGCAGGAATAGCAAGGTGCTTCCAGCAATGAGGTGGGCAGGGAAGGCCGGAGCCTCCAGGATAAAAAGGAGCTGAGGTAGGGGAAACGGCATCCCTGCTAAGACAGGAACATTGCAAAGGCCCCGGGTAGGAGATGACGGTGGCATGTGGGCATTTGAGATGCACCTTTGGAAAGGACAGGGCCAGCTAAGAGCGGCCAAGAAGGGTAAAAGATGGGATGGGAGAGGGAGGTCTGTGGTGGACCATCAAGGGCTTGCGGGGACCATGCTGATGACTTAGGGTTGTGTCCAAGCTGTTGGGAAGTCAGTGCGGGGTTTTCGGCAGTTTAGTAGCGCTCACTGATAGTTAATATGTGACCCCCGCCATGCACCATTTCTCCTCTGGTGCCTCCATCACCCACGGATATTTCCCAGCAGCAGAAGTCCACTCAGGGAGCAGTTGTTTGAGTTGGGAGGTCCTCTCAGCTTGTCTGTCTCCATCTCCTGGGGCAGGTGCTCAGGCCTAGTGTTGTATCAGAAACAGAGTAGGTATTATGGGATATGGGCACATTCTTAAATTAAAAACTGCTTCTGGGTGGTGCAACCATGACGCAGTGGCAGAGTTCTCGCCTGCCATGCTGGAGACCCGGGTTCGATTCCCGGTGCCTGCCCATGCAAATAATAAATAAATAAAAACCCAAAACAACTACTGGTGATTCTTTAAGACCATGTTTGTTTCTTAACAAACTCGAATATGACATCATTATTCCACTCCATCAAATTTTACTGTACTAATTTAGCATTATATGTTTTTCCTTTGCACATTTTTTTTCTTTGTAGGTGTCGATAGCTTTAGAACATTTCATTACATTATTTTATCATTTTAGATTTTTTTAACTTCTTTTCATTCCAGTAGGCCTGATCTCATGGGTAAACTGCTTCCTGCAAATATTAGATTTTATTTAACAAGCATTTATGCAGAGCTTATTATGTGCCAGGTATGGATCTAAGTGCTTTACAAGAATTAGCTCATTTTATCCTTTAAAAAGCCTGTAAGATTGATCTGTTATTATCATTCCCATTTTACAGGTGAAGAACTGGAAGCAAGGAGAGGTTAAGTAAAATAGCCTAAGGCCATATACCCACTAAAAGGCAGGCTGGGATTTGAACCCTGGAAGTTGCCGGTGTTTGTATTCTTGGCTATCACATCTGGCTTGGATATTTGCTGTGCAGAAGCAGAGTGCAGGGCTTGCTGTTAACCCTGTAGTGCTCAGAGGCTTCTCGTTCTCCTTGCCCACCATATAGGATTCTGCCTTGACCTACTGGGTCTGCTCTCACCCCCTGATCTCTGGGGAGCCTCCTGCCAGGCAGGGCAGAGTTTGGCACTTGCAACCCAGTGTCAGCAGGAAGGTGCAAATGGAGAAGGTGGACAGGGCCAGGAGTGTTCAGGAATTGAGGAGGTCCATTAGAGAGCTAGGTATGAGGGCTGAGGCTGTAAGAGAATAAGAGGGAACTTTGCAAAGCATGGCTGAACACTCTGTGTGTTTTTTTAGAAGTTTGAGAAGGAAAGGCAGAAGCCTTGCATGGTTTTGAATATCTTTGGATTGTTGTGCTGCATTCTTAGCTAGAATATCACTCCAGACTGAGCCTCATGAATCATAGTGTTTTAACTGTTACTCCTGCAAGGCAGCTGAAAAACAGTCTAATAATTTTATTTAATTATTTTCCTCTGGTGCATCGCCTCTCTTCTTCTAGCTCTCCCACCTTCCCTTCTTCTATCCTTCTCTTCTTCCTTTAAAGTTGCATTTTCAGAGTACCGGTTCTGGGCCAGACCTTGTCCACAGCCCTTGACCTTTAGAAGCTCATGGTCTTGGTATCATTGAGGAAACTATTTAGATAGTGTTTACTTTCACAGCACCCGGGGGGCAATTGACCTGCGTAGCTGTTACTCTTCTGCCTTGCCCATCAGGGAAGCCGGCACCTTGCCATCTGTGTGCTTTGTTTCAATCAGCATCTCTCCTACAGGGTTCTTAGTCATTCTTTTCTCCAAACTTTGGCAAAACAGACTGAGAAACATTCACAGAGTTCATAAACTTCTCTTTGAATATTTTTCTGAGAGTGCTACCAGATCTAATAAAACAGGGGTCAGCAAATTTTTCTGTAAAGGGCCAGATAGTAAATATTTTAGGCTTTGTGGGCAATGGGTCTCTGTCACAACTCAGCCTTCCCAGTGCAAAAACAGTCTTAGGCAATGCGTAAATGAATGGGTGTGGCTGTTGGTCCAATAAAACGGGTGGATTGGCCTGCAGGCCATAGTTTGTTGACCCTGTAGTAACACATCGATTCTTCTCTACACAGACATCGTCATATGTGAATGTTCTGATTCAACAGGAGGATCATCAAAAATCTGCAGGGCTGTACCAGGGGGTGGTGTCTCCACACACCTCACCTGCAGGCCTTTGTAGGTGGGATAGGAGATGATGTTGCTCCAACCAGAACCAAGATATAGTTGCTCGTCTCTTCACGGGCATCTGGTCTACCAAGGGAGCCAAGGAAAGAGTGACATTTAGGAAAGTTTTGGAACAATGTAGAGTGTGGACAGAGACTTCCATATAAACAGTTCTTCAACATGTTGGGAGCTTTGTGGCTCTTGATTGAATGATCCCATCGCAATGCTGATGCTGGTTGGTCCCTATTTGCCTGGTCACTTGGTGGGGGCAGGGAAGGAGAGGTGGAAAGGGGGATTAAGATGAGTGGGTGGTTATTCAAAGAGCAGGAGGGTGGCTGGGAGGTCTCTCCTGGGAAACAGAGGCCTCACAAAAGGAAACACATCGTGTGAGCAGTCACGAGTGGATGCCATGGACTGAATCCAGGAGCCTTTATTTTATGACTGTGAATACCTTTAGACCAAACATATATCTCTGGGGCTCTAGTCCTCTCCATTCCCATGTCATTCTTCCCTAAGGGACTTGAGTTTGTGCTCTGTGCAACTCCTCTTTGCCTTTTTTCTGCTGTACCCCCTTGCAGCTGTTTTTCAGATCAGCCCTGAGGCTATTTGAGCCCCTTAGCTGATACTGAAGAGAGACTGATGAGCCTTGGAATTTAGGTCCTCCAGGGTGGCCCTTAACCAATGACTGAGAGGTGCAGGAGCCTGAAAGCTCCTTGCCTGGGTGGGGGTGCATTGTGAGAAATAAGTTGCCCCAAAATTGTCACTGTAGGACTAAGCCTGAAATGACACCCTTTTTTTTTTTTGGCTTCTGCTCTTTGCTGTTCTGTTCTCCTACATTTTTACCAGCTTCTTCTGGGAGCGCTTCCTTCATAAATAACTTGTACACAAATCTTCATCTCTAAGTCGGCCTCTGGGGAATCCATCTCAAGACTCATTCCCTGAAGAAATTTGTGAAGAGCCACTGAAAAGAGGCAGAAGTCAGGCAGATACTTGGGCCCAAAATGACAAGAGATGCATTATTTAGTGGGAAGATAAGAGTAAAACAACCTTGATTTAGAACTGCAACTCCTTCTACCATCTCTACCCATGGATTAGGCTTAGCTACTCTGTAAAAATAATAAAGAGTGGATGAGAAGGCTGGGCCTTTTGTGTCTGCAAATTAATCTTATTGGACTCCTTCTGCCCCAGCCCACCTGTCCTCTCCCTTGGCCTGTGAACCCAGAGGTGGTGGGCAATGGTAGCGCCCACACAGCTACCAGCTCTCTATGTGATATCTCAAGCAAGTAAATGCAAAGTCACCCTCTCCTTCTCTCTTCCTGGCATGTCCCTATTTTTGCTCAGCATGAAACATCAAACTTGGGGAAGTGGGAGGTAGTTTACGAGCCGACCCAAAAATGTTACTAAAAATACAAAAAATATATATAAGTCCTCTTTTATTATGAGGAGGAATACCTATTTATAGGTATGAGACATGAGGAGAAATACCTATTTATATTTTTAATTTAATAGTCTATTTTATTGCTACGTAGCATATGTTTCATTGGGTCAATGGCATTTGGGTGTTAAAAAAGGTTCTAGAATGCTGGTCTAATTTATAGAATTCAAAGAGAGTTTCTAGAATGACATTCTTGAACATTTCAGCGCTCTCCTCCCCTTCCAGATAGCTCTGGTCTAAGATGCGCATCATGAAAGGGGCAGCAGTTCATAGTGTTGTACTGGGGCTGGCTTGCTCTGGCTTACAAAAGCCTATTGTCAATTTTTAGGAATTATGCAAACTAGTCAATGTCACATTGTTAGGTTGAAACCAGTCATGTTGAGGGTATTTATACCTTGGAAGTTGATAAATGCTGATAATCAGGATGCTTTCTAAGAAAGCTAGCCATTAAGCACTGACCAGCACCCCACTGGCAGTGCCCAAGCCTTTCGCATCTGCCCACATGCTATGTGCCAGGGCCCGGCGGGTTGCTGGGTTAATAGCAGGGTGTCTGTAAGAGACAAGACTATTGCAAAGTTCTTCTTGTACTATCTCCATCGTACCTGCATCACAGTCATGAAGCCTTTTCCTCCTGTTGCAGCTCTGTTCTTGGATTAAAAAAGGATGGGTCTTATCATCCTTCTGCATTTGGGAAATATATATTTTATGAGATAAATGAAACAATATTTGCAACTGGCATTTATTCCTTTCTAGGATGTTTGAGTATTTGAAACTATGTCTCACCATTTTCCTGAGATGGAAAAGACAGCCAACCTGAACCATGCTTGAATCTAGGGACTCACAATGGAAGATCTAAAAATACCCTCCCCACCAGGGTGTGGGTCTATGGTGAAGACAGTATGGGGTGGTTTTGAATTAGGCTGTTCTGAGTCTGCCTATGAACATATGCAAGTACAGTTAAGTAGCTTCCAAGTCCATTCATTCAACAGACATCAGGGATATAATGTGGGCTCACCGTCCAAAAGGAGCAACTAGCAGGTAAACAAATAATGACAGTAAAAGAGTTTGGTAAGCCCCATGATCCTACCTTAAATGCTTATTGTGTGAATGGAGCATGGTATGGTAGAATGCACTTGGGGTTTCAAGGAGATAGATCTGTGTATGAATTTTACTCTTCAATCCTCTAGCCATGTAACCTCAAGTGAGTCATTTAACCTCAGTTTTGTCATCTGTAAGATGGGGATAATAATGCTCACCTTTTGGGGTTGTAGTGAGAGATGAATAGGGGTTTCAGAGTCAAGAAGCTGGGAAAAGGCATTCCAGGGAGAGGGAACAGCATGTGCAAATGCACAGAGGTGTGAAAGAGTGCTAGAATGGTGAGAGGATGATATGACATTGCAATCAGGCAGGTATTTAAGAGAATATTCAATATTACTTTTCTTTCAAAAAGTAAATGAATTTTCTGCATTCTCTGACTTTCAAGGCCACATGCCCAGAAAAGCCAGATTTTGATTACTTTAGCTGTAAAGCCCTTGGACTTGTTCTCCCGACACTCAGGCTGAAAGCCTTTGTGCAAAGGGGAAATGGGCTCCCTCATTCTCTCTCCATTTCTACTATTTCAAGGTCTAAGCACAAGAACAAGGAAATGTCTAGAAAGTACCAGATTCTTCCTTTCTTTGGCAAACGGTGGAGATTTCAGAGGCAGAACTGAGTGTCCTTCTGTATTTCGGATTTGCCCTCTCCTCCAGCCGTTGTGTAGACTGAACACAATGATGGGAGGCTACAGACCTGCAGCCCGTACTGGGAGACCAGGAGGGGAAAGAGATGATTTGTGGAGCTTTTTCCAAGTTCAGGGCAGGGGCTCCAGAATTCCCAGAGGCTTGAGGGGTGGGCCTCTGTGTTTATGAGAAGGATCCCTGGCGATCCTGATACCTCCTTCCATTCCCCCTTCTCCAAATCTCTTCTCCTGCTCACTGAGCCCCCTGGCATGGAGAATTCTCCAGGCGAACCATCTTAAAGGAGCAAAGCCTGGAATCCTTCTTCAGACGTTGCATTTTTTATTCTAAAAGCCACCCATTTATCCAAATGTAGTATTTTCCCCTGGGAATTAAAACGTAATAGAGGTTCTGAAAATGAGTATTTTCACCCTGAAAATTGCCTCTTTTTTGGCTGAATAGTTTCATGTTTTGTTTTCAGAGTTTTTTATTTATTGCACAACAGCATTATAATGGTAATAGCAAAACCCCAAAATAAAGCTGGTTTCATTTTTCATGTTTACTCCAGACCTTGTCCACATGCAGACAATTCTTACAGTTTTACTCATAGTACATCTAACTTTGTGTTCTGCTTTGTGCATTTGACATTAGATCATCAACAGATGTTTCTCCATCACATTCTTAATGAATGTTTTTATTGACTGTGTAGTATTCCATCTAGGTGATTGTATGTTATGTACCTCATTGTTTCTGTTTTTGGATATTTATGCTATGTTCAATTGCTTTTAGTCATACATATTAAACTAACTCAGAAATAAACATTTTCACATATAATCCATTTGCCACTTCTTGTTTTTGTTGTCAAATGATTTTATTTTTGAATAAAATTCTCGAACGTGGTAAACTGATCTAACAGTGTTTGTTGGTGCACGTTAATGGTGCAACCAGAAATGTTCACCAGCTTAATCAGACAGTCATCCCCATTGGAGGACTGCCCACGTGAAGAGTCATTACTGCTAACTGAGATTGAACTAGGAAAAAAAGACCAAAGGGGAACTGGGCAAATGCTGGACCAGACACAAACACCACAGCTGACCCTCCACTGCAGGGCAGAGGTGTGGTACTCATACACGTTTGTTAAACGGAGAATGAAAAGCTTGAGTGTAGTTTTGGAGAAAGCAAGGTCAGCCACGAGGGTGCAGCTAAAGTGTGGATGTCAGATGTGGAAGTTCGGGGTGCAGCTAGCTAGAGTAGGAGAAGATGTGTCCTTTGCACTGCTCAACTCCACGGGACACTATTCATGTTGCATTGAATGTGGCACAAGGGAGATCATCGGAGGCCATGCACACTAGGGAGTGCATCCTGGCCCAGAAAAAGTGCTGGCAGGCTCATTAGAGCAGACCTAGGCTGGCAGCGAAGGTGGCACCTGTCTTATGAGGGTAGGCAGTAATGGGTAGAAACTGCAGCCCTCACTTTGCACTTTGGAGGTGAAAAATGATTGCTTCCAAACCTGGTTAGGTTAGGTAGGAGCTGCTAATTTTCTGCCAGTCCTGTGGGAATCTGAGGCTGGGCTTATTTTATAATTGTAGCTCATCTTGAGAATATCTTACCCTCATCCTTTCTCCTTCTGCAGTTGCTCCTTCCTCACTGTCAACTGACATGTGCTAGTTTCTCACATGCTAAAAACAAAAGATCCTGCTTCTCTGCTTCCTTGTCTTTCCCCTCAAAATGTTAGCGTTTAGATTGTTTTTTCCAAATTGTGTTCCCTGAGATGTTCTGCAAAAATAAACAATTAGAATGCCATTTGACAGAGAGATGGCTAATTAGATAGTAAAGTGTGCAAATTCCACTTATTTCTTATAGCAAAGACCTCAAACTGTCTCTCTTCAATCTCTTCTCTCCTAAGTCAGAAGAGCCCCATATGCCATTTCCTTTCTTCACTCTGAATCCACAGCAGCTTTCTACCAATCAGAACATCTTCGAGTGAGTGCCATGTTACAATGAAAGAGAACGTGTGTTATTTACCAACTCCCATGCTCCTTTCTCAAGCAGTTCTCAAACCGAATTTACATTTGTTTTCACGGTTCTTTGTGAATCCAATCTTGCTAATTTAGCTAATTGAGTTGAATGAAATGTTTTTAGAGGGATTTCTTCATGCCTAGTGATTTTTCAGAAAAATTTGCTGATTGAACATTACCCCAAATTTTGTTTTGAGACTACACTTCATTATTAAACCTTTTTTATTCTGGAAAAGTTGCAAGAATAGCAGAGTTCCCATATAGCAGAATCCACCCATCTTCTCCTAATGTTAATGTCTTTCATAACCATTGTACAACTAGCAAAACTAGATTAACATTGATGTAATAGTGTTGGCTAATTATTTGAATTTCATCAGCTTTTCTACTTGTGCCCATTTTTCGGTCCAGGATTCAATCCAATATCCTCCATTGCATTGAGTTGTCATGTCTTAGTCTCCTCCAACCTTTGACAATTCCTTAGCCCCTTCCTGTCTTTGATGACCTTGACACTTTTGAGGATTATTGGTCAGTTGTTTTGTGGCATGCCCCTCAATTTGGGTTGCTCTGATTTTTGTGTTCTCATGACAAGATTGAGATTAGATATTTCTTGGCATGACCACAGAAGGGATGTTTTGTCCCTTTTCGTAGAGTGGAACGTGATGAAAATATGATTCACCAAGGGCAAAACTTCATCACTTGGCTAAGATGCCAGGTTTCTTCATCATAAAGTTACTATTTTTCTTTTTTTAATTAACGAACCACTTGGTGGGGAGATGAGGACCCCATTTTATTTTGCTTTCTTTTATTGGGTAAGATAAAAATCTTTCATTTTCCTCTTTTCGTTGTCTTCTGAAACTTATTTATGTCCACGTGATGCTTTGAGAGCCTGAGGGAAGAGGGACGATTCAAGTAGGATGTGGGAAGTTTTGGTAACTGGGAACATCAGCCACGGATGACAGGGGAAAATTGGAGACAAGGATGTCAGAAAGCAACTTTGGGAAACTTTTGAAAGAAATAGACATGAGGAGGTAAAGCTTTATTCCTTAGACAGCAGTTCTTAATCGCTCTGAGCGCCAACTTCCTCGAGGGTAAAATAGGGCTAGGAATGCCCCCTGATCCTGATACGGTGAAGATTAACATCAAACACTCCCTGGGCATTTCCTAGCCCAGAGCCTGGCATGCAGTCAGCCTCATCACATTGTCATTCTTCTGATTTTAGGAGGACGTGCGCTTGACACTGGCCCTCACCCACCACTTTGGCTCTACACAGATTCCTTGCCTCTGGCGGCCTCTTGCCAGTGCATGGGACCTAAAATGTAAACTGCACAGAGAGGACATTGTCATCTGCCTCCTGCAGCATTCAGCTCTTTCCAGACTTGTTTTAAATTCACAGTGGTGAAAAATGGGCTTGCATCCTACTGTGAATTTAAATACTTACAACTGAGGAATAAACGGATCGCATGGCTCATTTATCTTGCAGCCATTAATTAATGGTAGTTAATTGTAGTTATGAGCTGTTGAATTCCAGGCTCTTGCACCCATACATTTTCTTTAATGTATGCAGAAAGCAGTGGAGACAGTGAGTTGGGACTCCAAAGAAAGGCTATTCCAAAAGGCAGTGGCTCAGCCCCCAGTCCCTGCTCCCTTATCTTTCCAGGGGGTTCCTTATAGTGTTGACCTCAGAGCCTGGAGAGGAGGCTGAGGTCCCACAATGCTGTGTTCCCTAGACCACTGCTCTGCATTTTCTTTATTGGCTGCATCCATGGGAGGGCCTTGCTTAGCCAAACTCATTGTGCTTCTTACAAATGAGAAGTGAGAGAATTTGCAATAAAGAGTAAAGGACTTTAAAAGATTTGTCATTTAGCAGCACATAAAAGAGACTGTGATGTTAGGCAGAATCTGGTCTTTGGCAAGAATGAAATTCTGCTTTTGAATATTTCCATGACATTGTCTGGGAAAGAGGTTGCTGAGACAGTATGGGAAGGGGGAGGGATAGCACCGAGATGAGATGAATTTGGATGTTTCTGAAGGGAAGGGCCCTGGTGATCACCTTTCAGACTCCTTCAGGTAGAGCTCCTGGGGATGTCTTAAGCCTCCCAGCCCAATAGTTAGTACTGCATTTAGGACTGGGAGAGGCAGAATTTTAAGAGGGCCCGTGTACTGGGCTGAAGAGTATCCTCCCCAAACTCACGTCTACCTAGAACCTCAGAAGTGACGTCATTTGGGAATAGGGCCTTTGCGGATGAAGTTAGTTAAGATGAGGTCATATTGGATTGGGAGTGGGGGCCCTGAACCCTATATGACCAGTGTCCTTATAGATAGAGGCGAGGACACACAGAGACACAGATACACACAGGGGGGAAGAAGTCATGGGAAAATGGAGGCAGAGATTGGAGTGATGCAGCTGCAAGCAAGGATTGCTGGCAACTGCCAGAAGCCAGGAAAAAACAAGAAGGATTCTTTCCTAGAGGTTTCTGAAGGAGCATGGCCCTACTGACATGCTGATTTTGGACTTCTAGCCTCCAGGACTGTGAGAGAATACATCTGTGGTGTTTTAAGCCACCCAGTTTGTGTGAATTGTTATGGCAGCCCTGGGAAATTAAGACAGCCCTCAAGATTTCCACTCCGTAGAGTGCATGCTCTTTATGAAATCCTCTCTTCAAGTGTGGTGAGCTTGAACTAATCAAAGGAGCCCTTTAAGAAGAGGGTTGAGAGGTCAGAGACAAAGTCAGAGAGTTTCATTTGCAGCTGCAGCTTGTAGGTCTTCAAGGAGCAAACGGCCACATTGTAAAGAGGGCCATGAGGTAAGAACCTGAGAGTGGACTCCAGAAGCTGAGAGTGGGTAAGGAAACAGGGACCTCAGTCCTACAACCACAAAGAAATGAATCCTGCCAACAACCTGAGGGTGCTTGGAAGTGGATCTTTCCCTAGTTGAGCCTCCAGATGAGGACACAGCTGGCTGTACCTCCATTTCCAGTCTTGTGAGACCCTGAGCAGAGGACCTAGCTAACATGTGCTAAGGTCCTAACCTATGGAAACTGTGAGATTAATTAAATGTGTGTTGATTTTGGCCAATACAATTCTGACAATTTGTTTCATAATATTATGAATTGAATTGTACCCCCCAAGAAGATATGTTGAAGTCCTAAGCTCCAGGACCTCAGAATGTGACCTTATTTGGAAATAAGATTGTTGCAGATGTTAACTAGTTAAAAGGAACCCGTGCTGCTGTAGGGTATGCCCTTAATCCAATACAACGGATGTTCTTATGAGAAGAAAAGAAGAGACACACAGCAACATAGGAGAGAAGACCATGTGAAGTTGGAGGTGGAGAATGGAATGCCATGGAATGCCAAGAATTGCCGGCCATCACCAGAAGCTAGGATGAGACAAGGAAGCATCTTTCCCCAGAGACTTTGGGAAAGTCAGAGTGTCTTCTTGGCAACGTATAAAGAAAGTTCCATTTCCTGCAGCTGGAGTGTAGAAAAAGACCCAGAACAAATAATTATGAGAGTCATGGGTCTCCAGAGAAGTTTGAATTCTCACCCCAGCAAAACTATGTCAAGTCAGGGTCTTGGTTAAAGTTCTGAAATTTAGGGTGAAGACAGAGTTGATAGACTTGAAAATCTAAGGAAACCTTAGACCTGCCTGAGCCTTCTGGGACCACAGTTATAAGCTAATGCTTTGTTATGCTTAGTGAATAGTTTTAAGGCCTCTTTGCCTTCTAAGAAAATACACATCATTTGTAGGATCTACCCCTACCTCTCCTCCTCACCATCAGACCAATAGCTACATTCAAGTTACATTACTTGTCCAGAGAAATGCTGAGCTGAGTAAATGGGGAAATGAACTATTCACTGCAGAGCATGTTGGCCCAGAGAGGAGTGGATCCTGAGTGGGCAAATTCAAGGTTTGGAAACAGTGTTGGAAATGGGAGATTATATTGAGATAAGAGTGCTCTTTCATGATACAGGATTTAATTCCTTGCCAAAGACACTGGGTGTTTTAGTTTCTTAGCTGCTAAAACAAATACCATCCAACGAATTGGCTTAAAGAATGATAATTTATTGGCTCATGGTTTTGAAGCTATGAGAAGTCAGAAATCAAAGCATCAGTGTGCTAGTTTGTAAGCTGCCAGAATGCAATGCACAAGAAATGGAATTACTTTTAAAAAAGCGAATTTATTAAGTTGCATGCTTACAGTTCTAAGGCCATGAAAATGTCCAAATTAAGGCATCAACAAGAGGTTATCTTCACTCAAGAACAGCCGATGAAGTTCGGGGTTTCTTTCTCAGCTGGTCTGTTAGCTTTTTCTCCTGGCTTCTTGTTTCATGAAGCTCCCCTGGAGGTATTATTTTCTTTATTTCCAAATGTCTCTGGCTGCATGAGCTCTGTTGGTTTTGGTGGCTGTAAAGCTTTTTTGCAAAACGGTTCCCTCTTAAAGGGCTTCAATAAGCAACCCCACCTTGAATGGATGGAGACACATCTCCATGGAAACCATCTAATCAAAAGTTACTACCCACAATTGGGTGGGTCACATCTCCACGAAAACAACAAAAAAATACCACTCAGCAATATTGAATGAGGACTAAAGCATGTGGGTTTTCTGGGGTACACAACAGATTCAACTGGCACAATCAGCAAGGTAGTGTTTTCTCCCAGAAGACCGTTGTGTTCTGGGGTTGGCTGCCAGTGATCCTTGGTCCTGGGCTTTTCTGCCATGTTTGCAGATGGCAGCAGCTCTTTGCTGACTTCCAGCTTCTTGTTGCTCCACCTGCCTTCCCTCTCATGTCTAATTTTCTTTGCATATAAGTTCTTCAGCTATTTGGATTAAGGCTTACCCTTACTCAGTCTGGGCACTCCTTAACCAATAATATCTTCAGAGTTTCTTTTTACAAATGGACTGGCTAAGAACAGTGCCTAAGTGAAAGGTCCCTGTAACCCCACAGCAGATATCAGTGGTAAAGATTCCTTCAGTCTTTTCCCAAAGGACCTACAAGACATTTCCTTGGATAATGATCCATTGGGATACCCGGACATTTCTTGAGCAGAGAGCGTTAGTTGATATTGGTACCAGATATCCAAAGCATTATGCCCTTCTGCTTGCTAAAGACCTGTGGGAACCAGGTCATAAATGGAGTCCTGGGTCAGGTTCAGCTCACAGTGGGTCCACAGTATCCACAAGCCCGTCGTGTTCATTCCCAAGATCCTTGAATGTATAACCACAATGGACATACTTGGTAGCTGGCAAAACCCCACACTGGTACCTCGGCTCCAGAGGAAAACCAAGAGGAAGATTTTGAAACTTTCCCCCATTCCCCAGCTAAGATCATAAAAATAACCCAAACAAACAAAAACCATACATGCATCTTGGTAGGAATGGCTCAGATGAATGTCACCCTCTGTCTGGTGTCCCCCTGAGTTCTGAAGAAATCAAAGAGAACCCCTGGCACAAACTCCTGGGCAGTGATGCTGTTCTAGTTTGGTAGCTGCTGGAATGCAATATACCAGAAACAGAACGGCTTTTAAAAGGGGAAATTAATGAGTGGCTAGTTTACAGTTCTAAGGCTGAGAAAATGTCCCAATTAAAACAAGTCTATAGAAATGTCTACTCAAAGGCATCCAGGGAAAGATACCTTGGTTCAAGAAGACTGATGAAGTTCAGGGTTTCTCTCTCAAGTGGCATATGGCGAACACAGTCAGGGCTTCTCTCTTAGCTGGAAGGGCACATGGCAAACATGGTGTCGTCATCTGCTAGCTTTCTCTCCTGGCTTCTGGTTTTATGAAGCTCCCCGGGAGGCATTTTCCTTCTTCATCTCCAAAGGTTGTTGACTCATGGATTCTCTGCATCTCATGGCTACATCGTTCTGCTCTCTCTGAATCTCTCATTCTCCAAAATATTTCCTCTTTTATAGGACTCCAATAAACCAATCAAGACCCACCCATATGGGTGGAGACATGTTGTCACCTAATCCAATTTAACAACCACTCTTGACTAAATCACATCATCCAGGGAGATGATCTCATTACAGTTTCAAACATACAGTATTGAATAGAGATTATTCTACCTTTATGAAATGGGATTTATATTAAAACATGGCTTTTCTTAGGGGACATATATCCTTTCAAACCAGCACAGATGCCTAATGTTCCTTCGAGCATTCGGGGCCAGCTATGTTTCCGGACTTTGTGTGAAATGAATCGCATTTTCCAGTCTGTCCAGGAACAGTTCGTGCAATGAAACTGACTTAGAGAATGTTTGTCCAAGATGGGATGTGGGAAATTGACCTGGTCAACCTCCCTTTCTTTCCAGATGAGAAGCCACATTAGAAATAGGGAAATGACTGAGTAGCCTGTCTCCTTCTACAAGGCCTTGCAATTGTTCAGGTAGGATTTGTCTTTTTCTATTGTCTTACTCTTTCCTTGGATCGTCACATTTTTTCTCTTTCCACACATTACTTCCAAACAACCACATCTGCCCAGTGACTTGACTTTTAACAAATCATTCACCCCTTATTAGAAGATTTTTGTTTATTTGTTCTTTAAATTGTTGGTGTTGTTTGTTTTTAATCTCTTTGAAATAAAATTTAGTTTCTGTAATCTCAGGTTTCTTCCCTGGAACACACCTGCCCTGCCCGCCATGGCCTTGATTATTTTTATGCATTATTATTTTCTAATGAGGGGCAACTTAAGGATCTTTAATTTACAGTTCAATATATTCTTGGCACTATAGTAGGTGCTTTTCATGTTTGTTTTCATCTACCTCTCCCCACAGGATTTGTGAGACAGGAATTACAGCCCTTTTACGGATAAGGAAATCAAAGCTCAGAGAAGCTAAAGGATTTGGGTGGGGCTGTGCAGCAGTAAGTGGCAAGTTCAGAACTCAACCCCACGCCTAATTCATTCTGGGCCTCCCCCACTTTCCACCTGCCGTCCTGCTCTTCCAGCTTCTCCACATGGAAGCTTCTGAGGACAGAGATTACATCTTATGTTTGGCAGAGGCGCCCCCCACCCCGCACTCTCTCCTCCACTCTGCCACCAACAGAGATTGTCATGCATTCAATAAAAGTTTGTTGAATGAATGCCTGCATGAATTAACTATGTTATAAATACATGCATGAAGAACAGACTTTAACGGAGCTTCGTAATTGAAATGAGATATAGACAAAGAGATCAAAATGGAGCAGACCAAAGTCAAACCAAACAGGCCAGGCACAGAAAGATTTAAAGCCAAAATAAAATATACAGCAGCTGGAGAATGGAGAAAGAGAGCACAAGAAAGAGAGAGGAAACAAGCAGACAAGACGTTGAGGGGAAGGCTCTTGGAGGAACTGATATCTATGATAGATTCTGAAGGAGGAATCTGAATTATCCAGGGAAAGGTAAGGCTGAAGGAACCACACAGGTAAGGAGGGCTGAAGACAAATGAAGGCTTGAGTGGCATTCAGCCTGCTGGTGTGAAGAAGGCTAGGAGAAAGCAGAAGGACTAGGCTACTGCGATGCACACTTTGGATTTTATTCCAAGGACAACGGAGCATTACAAAGAGGTTTAACACTCTGAAACAATCTGAGAAAATGTACATTCTAGTTAGATCTTCTGACTTCCAGGTAGATAGAGATTAGAATGGAATAAGTTTGGGGCACATGACCTTGTCCTCAAGAAACAGTTGTTCCTTATCACACCTTTCTCTACACTTGGGTGTGCAGCCATAGGAAACGAGTGCACTTTACAAAAATTTTAATGACAGCAGCTTCAAGCATAACGGCCCCAAACTGGAAACAACACAAACGTGCATCCTCAGTGGAACAGATAAATTGTGGTTGTGATGGTTTGAAGGTATACGTACCCCAGAAAGATATGGTCTTAAGGCAGTAGAACTTTCTGAGGAGGCTACTTCAGTTCAGGTGTGATTCACTTTGTTCAGGATGGGTCTGGATTCTCTCACTGGAGCTCTTTATGAACAGAACAGAGAGACAGAGAGAGAGAGGGAGAGAGAGAGAGAGAAAGTATTGATGGAGACTGATATGAAGGAGCCCTGAGGTTTTGTTCAAATCGTGATCTGTGGGATGATTACACAAGTGTAAAACTGTGAACTTCATCATGGTGTAGAGTGAAGATTTGTCTGCTTTACTGTATGTTCTACTTCAGAACTACTTAGGGCTTTGGAATTGCTCCTACCTTTACTCCTGGGACCACACTTTGTAGGAACAGAGAACTATACTGGCAACCAAAAGCCATATAGACTTTTCCCGGGTTCATTCTTAATTTTTGTGAAGCAATGCTCAGATTAAAAGCCATTGTAGCATTTAGTGGAAGTGAATGGAATTCTAAATACATCTACCGTCTTTTGCTATTTCCTCAGAATATCTCACTGCAATCTGTGTGGCGTGTGCATGCGTGTGTGTGTGTGTGTGCGCGCGCACGCATGCACATAGTCATTGAAGATGTTTGGGAAGTCTCTGAGTTCTTTCCTGAGCTCCTAAGAGGGCAGGATGCATTTGTAACTGGGCAAGGCTAGTGTTTGAGTTCCAGGTGCCTTGATGGTTAACAGGCCTGGCTGTAGGTCATTTGCCCTCATGTCCTCACCCCTGGTGACCCCTGGTGGCCTCTCTGTTCCTACTCAGTTCCCAGCGTGGTTCTCCAGCTCAGACGGAGTGAGCGCCCAGCTCTGAAGCAGGGGGCAGCATCTCGCTATGCCGTGAGTCTAATTGTTTCTAGATTGAGTATTTCCTTGGGACGGCGGTCCCAGCCAGTGTTCCCTGAATTAACATGCTCACTGAAGGATTGAAGACGGTGATTAGGCCCGACAACATCCGTTTCGGTGGGACAGTCGCAGCGCCATAGAGCTGCCCAGGACAGCGAGGAGATTTATTTGTGTGGAATGGAGACATATGGCCAGAATCATCCGCTCCCTTTCCTCTGTAATTAAAACATCTGGGAGTACGAAGGGCTGGGAAATGAGAAGAGAAAACAGTGAGCATCTCTTCCTGCCCAGCTCTGAGCAGTCCACGTGTGGTGGCTCTAACATCAGAGGGTACAAACCACCTGGCATGGACCAGTCCAGGAACTGGCTCTCCAGTCCAAAGTCCGGTTCACTTGCAAACTTGACTTCAGAGTCTTGTTTGTGATACTTTATTTTATTTTTCTCTGAAAGCACACATAATAAATTTCTTTCTGAAGATTTTTAAATAGCTAAAGGACAGGGAAGGTATAGACTATGAGAATTTTTTGTCATGTGATACGTTTTAGCTGGGGCAGTGGAAGTTATTTTCCCTTCATATAGAAAGAAGCCTTAATATTTCCTTGGTTCTTCTTAGCCAGAAGAAAAGTCTCCTTTATCTATTGTCTCCACCTCCAATGGATCCAATCAGCCTAGTTTCAGGCCCCTTGGTAAAGATGTCAAGCTTGGAAGGACTGGTGTTTGAGGATGCCCAATGGCGTACTTACAATGGACTGAGGTCTGGCAATTTGGGGGAAAAGAACGCTCTCAGGAAGACTGAATTAATACTAGAGACCAGTGCTTTCTCATCTATCAGCCCATTCATTACTTCATCCATTCATCCACCTCTCCCTGCTTTTTTCCCTCCCCCTTCCTTCCCTCCAACCATCCATCCATCCATCCTTCCATCCATCCATCCATCCATCCATCCATCCATCCATCCATCCATCCATCCAATCAATCATTCATTCAAGCAATGAACCTTTACTGAGCACCATCTATGAGCCCCGCTCAGTCCTGGGTGCTAGGGACACAGGAGTAAGTACCCCCAAATCATCAGACATTTATAACATATAACAATAATTTAACATGGCCCTTGAAAAGTAGCGGGGGAGTCTGTGTTTTGTAAGCAAGCAAAGAAGAGCATCAGCTTCTGCCTTCTCCATCCTGCTCCCTGAGTCAAGATTCCTGTTACCTGAGGAATCTCTCTTCCAAACATTACACGGGGAACCCAGAGTCTTGAGTAGGGAAGTAAAGCGGCTGACACATCCAGTGATTATGATATCTCTAGGACTTTACCTCTTTTAATCTTCACAGCAATTCTTCAAGATGAGTATTATTCTGTGCATTTTACAGAGCAAGTAACAGAGGCTCTGAGTGAGAAAGTGGCCAAGTTGGCATTTGGACCCTGAAGGGTTTTAATGGGATGCACGTATTTCTCAGTTCACTGAGCTATCTGCCTCCGGGACTTCACTATTACTGCTGTGAAAGCTCCAGCTTTCTGTGGACCCTGTGACAGTTGGGGACCCCCTTGTGGCACTTCCTATCAGGACGTTGGCAAGATCACAAAACACCGGTGCAGCCTCAGTTCCTTTTCTAAGAATCTGGCCTCATGTGCTCTGCCTAGCTTGTGTCAGCCCCTCTCCCTGGTGGGTGGGATTCTCGCCTTTCTGTGCCAACCCCATTAGAGTGAGTGAATTGAAGGCATGTGCTGTGTCTTCTTAAATATTTTGCTATCAGTGCTGAGCAAAGGACCTGATACACAATTTTCACATCTGCAAAACAGAGCTAATACTAGGATCTACTTCTTGGAGTCCTTGTCAGGATTAAATGAGATAGCACAAGTAAAACACCTGGAACAGTACCTGCCTACGGTCAGAGTCCGGTGGAGGTTGTCTGGTGCCATTGTCACAGTAATGGGCACAGCAGCTCCGCGAGGAAGGGAACCGAGGCTAATGAGATTCAGTGACTCACCCAGGGGCACAGAGGTAGAAGGTGGCAGAGCTGGCCTCTCTGTACAGGCAGTTGGGCTCCAAAATCTGAGCTCTTAGTGGATCTACTGCAGTTGGTCTATATCGAAAAATTGTCCTGAATGGCCCAAACACCCAGAATCACGAAGGTATTGCACATGCAACTGGGATTCGAGTGCTCTGTGGGTTCTTGCCAGCATAGCCTCCTGCCACCAGGGCATTTATTTATTCCACAGATACTGCAGGCCCATCTTGTTCCAGGCAGTGGGCTGGACAAGGAGAGGACGAGAGTCATCAGGATATGCTCCTTATTTTTGCAATACTTCTGGGAAGTGAGATTTAGCCAAGTGGGCATTTCCTTTATCTGGTCCTACAAAGCCCTGCTAGCCTTCCTAAAGCTCCACAGGGCAGCTGATCCCAGCACCCCTTTAGAGGGAACATGGTCATATGACAGAGGCTCATATCTTGGAAATCCTGGAGGACAGTCTGGGGGAGCCCAGCTCACACGGAGTGAAAAGAAGCACAAGCAACGCTGAGCCTCAATTTGTCCCCAAGACCCCATGAAGACCAATCCCGTTCCTGATTAAAGAATCTGACATCCATCCAAGCATAAATATTTATGCCTGATAGGCTTTCTCCTTAACAGCAAAACAATCTGCAGTGACAACATTAGAAATATGAATACATTCCTGGTGATAACTCCATTATCAGTACTAATAATAACTTAACAGTTTCAGCAAGTGTCATGCTGAGATGTATGCAAATGGAGGGCTCATCTGTCAGGAGCACTTGGGAGTGGACTGGCAGGTCTGTCACATGCCTTGGTTGCAGCCGGCGAGACCTCATTTCACGTAAGACGGTGCCATGCACTCATTTGCCAGTATAATGCTTTGTGCTCAAGCTTTGCCCTTCACTCCGGGATCACACATCAGCCTGTCAGACAATGCCAGGGCCTCTGGGAAGCCAAAACATCTGGATGAAAAGTGAAAAGTCGAGTCTTTCAGCAAGTTTGCCAGCCCGACATTTTTTACCATGTATTTGTTTAGAGCCTCCAGTCGTGGAAGGATGCTTCACCTACACACTGTCAAACATCCAGATGAAAGATGGGCTTCTTCTCATAAGTATCTAGAAACTCGGGTACCAGGAAAACACAATGCTTCTTATAACATCTGCGACATCTGTATTTGGTTTAAAGGTTTTGGTTTTCTTGCGGGTGCTTTTTCTTGGAATAGGGCTAAGGCTCTGCCAGAAGATGGGTGAAGTCTGGTTTCTGTTCTAATGTTTCTAAACTCCAGAATTTTTAAAAAAGGTATAGATAACTGAGGATAACGCATCACTTTTCCCAATTAGGCACCCCTAAACCATAAAGATTAAATCTAAATCTAAATTGGGATTTATGGATAAATGGCATTGTGAGCTTGACTAGCTTACCACATTACCCATAGACCTATTACTTATAAAAGGAACACGATGACAAATTGTGGGTCGGCAGTGGGAATGAGGCAAGGGTGCCATTTAAATGTCAAGATTATCAAAGAGTTTCTCCCAGATATATTTCAGAGGGGAATGGATTGAAGGATGAATCTGCCCAAGCAATTGTTTCCACATGTAAAGCAAGAGCTTGCCTAAGAAGGATCTGGAAAAGAAACTGGTAGAACAACATTATCAATCAACAAGGGAAGATTGGAAGGGCAGGCCAGGGATATTTTGGGAGGCACAGCTGGACCTGCCATTCCTTCTGGGTGGCCATGCCAGGCACTATAAACTTATTCTTGGCAAGAGGCTGGGCAGAGAACATCGTCTCTCCCAGTTCTAATTCCCGATTGGGGAACTCTGCCTGTCAAAGAGGGTGGACATGGAATAATTAGCTTTTGGCTGCTTCCAAATAAAGGAGGGGGTAGTCAAACCAGTCAGCCTAATGGTGAAATGCTGGACTGTCTCTAACTTGGGTTCCCCTTCTACGTGTCTGCCCCACATTGCTGGACCACACTATTCCCAATAGCCAAAAGGGGGCACAACCCTAATGCCCATCAATTGATGAAGTGTGAACAAAATGTGGTCTATCCACATATTGGAATATTATTCGATCATGAAAAGGAATGAAATTCTGATTGATACTACAACACAGCTAAAACTTGAAGACACTATGCTAAGTGAGAAAAGCCAGACACATAAAACCATATATTATGTGATTCCATCGATATGAAATATCCAGAATCGGCAAATCTACAGAGACAGAAAATAGATTAGTGATTGACAGGGGTTGAGGGTAGGGAGGGTTGGGGGAGGGGTGACTGCTTAATGGGTAGGAGGTTTAATTTGGGGGTCATAGCTTGGAATTAGACAGAGGTGGTACTTGTACAACATAGGAATGTACTAAATGTCATTGAATCGCACACTTTAAAATAAAGTGGTAAATTTTGTCATGAGTATTTTACCACAATTTAAAAAAATGAATAAATATGAAACGTAATTTTAAGAAGGAAAAAAGAAATAACACAGGCCATGGGGCAGATCTGCGTCTGCAGACTGGAGTTCACCAACTCTGTTCCTTATCTGCACCATTCGCTGGTAGCCACTAACCCCGTAAGATCATTTGAGCACTTGCAGAGTGTGAATGAGCAATCACATTTTAATTTTACGTCACTTAAAATATACGTTTAAATGTAAATAGCCACACACAGCGAGTGACTACTGTATTGGAAAGCGTGACTCTGGAAAGAGAAGACAAGCTCGAGAAATTATCTTGGAACTCAGGGGAAAGATACATTTTTAAAATAATAATGAGATGAAAGAGGAAAAATCCAGGAGGAATCCAAGGAATATGGAAAGAAAGGACACAGAAGAGAGAAAAATCAAGGAAGAAAAGGAAAACAAAAAAATTTTAAGTCTGAAAAAACGGATTTGTTAATTGAATGGATTCAACCTGAGAGTATCATCAGAAAATAATGGAAAGACAAACAACAATGCTGAAATATAGACTAGTGAATTTTACTTTTAGAATTTGAAAGTTAGATTTTGCTGCAAGCATCTGTGCGTGGAAATAAATAGCTCATCACCAGTGTGAGCTCAGTCCTTTTGGGGAATCTAAATGCTTTTAGACAATGACTATAGAGTTTGGAGAGAGAAGATACTGAGAGGTAAAAATTCTCTACTTAGCTAAGATGGGTATGTCTGTTCAAGAGCAAAAGGAGGTCATTTTTGAGACCTCTTGAGAAATATTTATGCTCAGAAAGTCAGCATTCACTTAAAAGGAAAAATTCTCATCTAAGCAATCCAGTGGAAAAGATCCAACACAAAGAGCCCATGGATGAGATATCATGGTATTAAATGATTTTTATATTCTTTTATATTATATATGGTATTAAAAACAACTAAACTGTAAAATACAGGGTTTAATGTAAGTAATTTTTGCTACTATGGCTGTAATATAATATACATGTAAAATAAAGAAATAATGTAAAACTTATTGTTAATAATCTAAAAATCTCATATTGCATCAAACTTAGATATGAATGAGACAAAAAGAAAACAAACTTGTCCAGATGGTCTTAAATATGTGAGCTTTTAATTTGAACTTACTTAGGTTACGAGAGACTGTTTCTCCAGTGCAACATTTGGTGATATGCTCATGATGTCAGCTCCTTCCTACACTAACCTTACCCTTCATATAATGGTGTTACAGGAGACATTAACAGAGAGACCAGCAGGAGTGGCAGTTTTCTTCCTGAATTTGGAGATGTTTCCTTTAGGAAATCACCATCTATCTTCTTTTGAATTCCTGGCTTCAAGTACCAGTTGCCACACCCTCGAAAACGGAAGAGTTCTGGTTTTATGAGACACTTCAGTGGTAATTAAATGGCTTCGATTATTTCTTGTGTCAAGCACCAATAGATCAGTTTAATTCTAAAATTACATATGTTTTTATATGTCTTAAGGGAAAAGTTAAAAGCACCATAAGATATTAAATAAGACTCACTTATTAATGGGAAGCCCCATTTAATTGATAAAGAAAGCTTAAGGGCCATGTAATAGAGAAGAGGCCAAAACTTTGCTGAATCCAAAGAATGAAGGAAAGGGAATATTAGCCATAGCAGATCTATTGCTGTTTTAACTGGACATCACTGAAATTTCATTTATTATTTCATTCTTTAGCCTCCCCAACAGTAACTGAAAGGAAGCTGTGGTAGTTAAGTTCAGTTGTCCACTTGGCCAGGTGAAGGCACCTAGTTCTGTTGCTGTGGACATGAGCCAATGGTACGTGAACCTCATCTGTTGCTGACTACATCTGCAGTCGGCTAGGAGGCATGCCTGCTGCAATGAATGACATTTGACTTAATTGGCTGGTGCGTAAATGAGAGACTCAACATAGCACAGCCCAAGCAGCTCAGCATATCTCATCTCAGCACTTGCAGCTCAGCCCAGGCCTTTGGAGGTGCAGAAAGGAATTACCCCCAGGAAAGTTGTTGGAACCCAGAGGTCTGGAGAGAAGGCCAGCAGAGATCGCCCTGTGCCTTCCCATGTGAGAAAGAACCTCAGTTGAAAGTTAGTTGCCTTTCCTCTGAAGAACTAACAAACTAAATCCCCTTTTGTTAAAAGCCAATCCATCTCTGGTGTGTTACATTCCAGCAGCTAGCAAACTAGAACAGAAGCATTCAAAGAAAACAAAAGTAGATGTATCAGTTATCACAAATGCAGATGGTTTAAATCCTTTCATTAAAAGATAACTTAAATAGAATTAAGGAATAATTCAACTTTATTCAGTTTATAAAAATTTTATCTATAATTCACCAAGAAAAATTAAATTAAAAATTAAATTAATTAAATTAAATTAAAAGGATTAGAAACATATTCCAGGCATACAAATAGAAATCGGGGTAGACAATAACGCTTAAAGTACAATTTAAAGAGAACACAGTGACTAGGGATAAAAGGGTTGTTTATGCTGATAAAAGTTACTGTCCTAAATGATAACAGTCTTAATTCATTATATTTTGTGTATATTATTATCAAATGACATAAAGCAAAGTGCTTTAAAAATAAAATCAGAACTTTAAAATGTAAATGTATAGGAGACAAAACTCTATAATTTTGTATTAAAATTTATTAGGCTGGATATATATGAATATTTAGCATTTTTTCAGTAACAGTGAAAAAGTTCCTTTAAGCATTCACAGAATTCTTACTAAAATTCAATACATTCTTGATTCTGAAGAAGTTTTCAATAAATTCTAAAAAGTAGAAATTAAATAGCTCCGATTCTTAGTCATCACAAAATAAATTCTAGAAATTGAAAGCACAGGTTTAAATTAACGTAAAACTTGGAAATTGTGGGAAATATCTCTCTCAATTAACCATATGAATAATTAAAAATTCATATTATCAACTATTTAGAAAATAATGGACTAAGTAAATACCTAATCTTAAAGCATATCATCCAAACTACCCTAGGCATTGATATTGTGGTATTAGCATAAAGAAAGAAAGAAAATATTCAATTTAAGAAGATGTATAAGGATCAATAAAATAAGCATAAAGATGACTCAAGAAAGTAAATGAAAGAAAAATAGAGTTCCAAAAAACAAATCAAAGAAACAATTCAAATTTTAGAGTGTATCTGTCTTAGTTTTTGTAGGGCTGCCATAAGGGAGTACTACAAACTGGGTGGCATAAAACAACAGGAATTTACTGCCATCAGGACCACATTTCCTCTGCTATCTGTAGAGAAGCATCTGTTCCATGCTTCTCTCTTGGCTTCTGGTGGCAGTTGCTGGCAATCCCTGGCATTCTTTGGTTTGTGGCATAACTCAATCTCTTTCTCCATCACATGGTTCTGTTCTCTAACTCTCTATCTGTTTCCAATTTTCTTGTTTTATGAGGACATGAGTTTGGATTAGGTCCCACCCTAATCCAGTTTGGCTTCATCTTAACTAATAATGACTTGAGAGAACCTTTTTCCAGTAGGGTCACAATCATGGGACTGCAGTTAGGATGTGAACATATTGTTTTGGGGACACAATCCAACCCATAACAGTGTGCAAGTGTAGTCAAGAAGATTCAAACAGAAGAATGCCTAAGTATGATTGAGCTATACATAGAAGGTTAGCTACACACAGATTTTTATTTTATACATAGATTTTTTTTGGGGGGGGGGGAGTTGGAGGAAAGTTCAGGGTCCTTGAATCGAACCCAGGTTTCCCACATGGCAGGCAAAAATTCTACCGCTGAGGTACCTTGCACCACCCCTCACACAAAAATTTTTTAAAGAGAAAATGGCATGCACATTTTTTTCTGAATAAATTTTACAATTTTAATTAAAAGGACAATACTGGTACAAGGTATGAATAACAATATTGGCTGAAGAGTAATTAAATGGAATGGACACTCATCCAGTGGTAAGATAAAAATAATGTTTTCAAAGCATTTCTACTTGGTTCAGAATGTATTATGGGTGAGATCTTTCATACTCAATGTACAATGTTGCAATTATTTTATGCTCTGAAGTGTGAATTTTTTGAAGCACAATATATGAGCTATACATCTTAAAGCTGAATGCCTACCACTGGGCTTGGCATGTGGTAGGTCCTCAATAATTCCTTGTTGAATGAATGAATCATTCAATGGGGACCTACCATAAAACATTAATTCAAAAAAGGTTATTGGATAGTTGTGGCCAATCTTTGCACTAATGATATTGTACTTAAGTTTTCATACTTTCCTCCTTTCTTTGTTTATGCTGTTCCTTCTCCCTGCACAACCTTCCGTTGGAAGGGTAATTTCTGCTTGTCCTTTGCAAATAAGTTCAGACATTACTCCCTTTAGTAAGCTTCTTTCCCATTCCTTCTCCACCCGAGATGGGCCAGGTGTTCTTTTGCTATCTTTTCATGGTATCTTGAACATGCAACTATTGCATTTACTATATAGCATATACTATATACCCAGATATTGTTTCATGTGTACATTTTGTCTCCTCAATGAGACTACACATGCCTGGAGGATGATGCCATATCAATGTTCACATCCTCAGGGTCAAGGAAGAAATTTGAAAATAGGAAGACTCAAAAATTTGAACTCCACTAAATTAAAGAGCTCCTATTGTTATGATGACCACCCCCCCCACTCTACCATGTTTTGCAAGATAATAGCTACAAACAACTTCATTTATCATGAAATAATAATTCATGCTCTTCATTTTTATTAATAGAAAACAAATATAACTAATTATCAGATAAGCATAAGAAAATTGGGGGTGCCAAAGGACTTGATATAGTCCCAGCCTGTGAAGCCTTGTAGTGGGTGAATGTATAATTTTTCAGTATTGTTTTTTTTTATAATATTAACCCAAGGCAATATAGCTTGGTAGATACACTTCCAGGCTTTGGATATAGACTTTCTCACTGATCCATGCTCCCACACTTATTAGCTGTTTAACTATAGGTAGATTATTCCCCCCCAGGCAGGGATGTTGCTCATAGGTGTCTAGACAGGAAGAACCAATTATGATAGTCTTCCAAATTCTGATGATGGAGCTAAGCCCATAGCCTGACTGCATCTGTCAGATCCTGAGATGTGCTCTCTGTCTCTATGTCCAAGAGAAACCTTCTATTCACAGATAGTGCCTGGATTACTCTCCTCCATCAAATCTCTTTGATCCATTCACTGAGTTGCAAGTATCTCATCGTTTGGGGAAGGAAAAGCCAAAACAAAGGCTTGCTCTGTGGAAGATGGGTGAACTTCTAGGGGATGTGTTTTCCATCCAGGTTCTGGCCTCTCTGGCCCTTCTCCAGGGCTTCTTTTCTCCTCTGACCCAGAGATTTCTTGGGTAAGAGACTTGTATACAGAAACACATTAATTTCATTAAGTCATTTCTGTGGGACACCGCTGTACTAGGCAATTTTTATATGTTATGTTATTTACTTCCTGCAGTTAAGTGGAAGATATAATTTTCATTTTAGAATTGAGTAAACTGGGTTTCATATTACTTAAATAATATGCCAGAGATTACATAGAGAGGAACATAAAGCAGGATGCCAAGATATATGGACATCTCGTTCATTTTTGCTGATACTTCAGATCTATGAAAAGGTTTGGAAAGAGGATAACAGGATTGGCGCGTCTGTTAAGAAAGATGATTCTGGAGTTGGATTGGTAAAAGTAAGGGTGGCATGGTCCAACTGAGACATGCTGATTAACTGAGTTAAGTTGGGACAGTAAAAGGATAGATAAAAGGTGCCTGAAGGAGTGGACCCAGATTCAGGCAAGGTCTTCATGGAGGAGGTAGTCAAGTTTTTGTTAATGGTCAGCAGATACTTTTTTATAATAAGCTGGTGAAGAGCAGAGTGTGCCCTGGAATCACAGAGGCCAGGGCTCAAATCCTATCTTCTGCAATTTTCTTGTGTGACGTAGGCAAGTTACTAAATTTCTCAGGATCTTAATTTCTTCATCTATAAAAATATGGATGATCATTCTTGCTTCTTGATGTTGTGAAGATTAAATGAGACAATTAATAGTTGCAATGTCTTTACATAATGAATCTTTGGTAAATTATGCTACTGTGGTTATTTTATTGTTAGTGGAAGAACTGAACAGAGCTTGAGTTGATGATGGCCACAGAGGGCAGGTCAAAACTTGATGGGTTGATTGATGTTTTCTTCTTGGAGAATGGAGTGATGGAAGCCAGGGAACAGGAAGATGCTGGGAGTGAAGTAGAGAGGACTTCACTGAAGTAGAGAGGACTGAAGAGGAAGAACGAGACGGCTAAACTGGTTTACCCCTCTCTCTGGAGTGAGCCAATCTGTAGGTCATCTAAGCACTCCTTCCTGACCACTAGTTCAGAATCCTCTAGACTCCTTTGTCTTGCTTTCCTCCCCTCCTTCCTTTTGGAGACCTAGTGCCCAAGTTCTCAGAACATTTCTCCTTCTACACCCCCAAGGCTACTTCTCCTTCTCCTCCCCATCCAGGCTCCACCTTCATGGTTTTCACCCATGAGTCTTCCAGACCACCCACCTGGTTTTCTTTGTTCAACATTTCCCTGATACTCATACCAAAGCTGTTTAGTAAGCATTAACTCTGTGCCATGTAGAAAGAAGGCAATGTATGCTCCCCATCCCATGAAACCCATACTCTTTCCAAAAATATATATATCATACTCTCCCTTCTAGGCTCAGTGCTACTTGGTGTCTGTTTAAGCAAATACCAGTAGCTTTGGGAGTTACTGATTCCAGAAGTGAGGGGCCTTAGGAGGAGGGAAGGGCAATAAAAGTAGGAACTTTTATTCTTATATTTAATAAGGTTTTTTTTTTACTACATACTACCTGCCAGGTACTCTGTCTAGAACCAGAAATACTGAGATGAGATGAAACAGTCAGGTGCTCTGCCCTTGGGAAGTTTACATTCTACTGTTTGTAACAGACCAAAGAGAAGTAAATAGAATAATAAATTAATTACAAGTTGTGAAGCATATGGAAGGCTGAGAGAGAGGGAATAAAAGGGTTGAGGGCTGCAAGCTACTATCATCACACTGAGCCGTGTCTGTGAGTGCTTGGCCAGGTGCAAATATTTGCTTTGTAGGTCTTCAGACTGAAGAAGAGTTGGGAAACATTAGATTAGTGACCTCTAATAAACTTTTTATTTTGGAATGATTTTAGATTTCCAGAAAAGTTGCAAAGACAGTACAGAGAGTTCCCATAAACCTTTCATCCAGTTTCCCCTAATGTTACCATTTTACATAACCATGGTAAGTTTGTCCAAACAAAGAAATTAATAACACTGCATCGCTATTCACTAAACTCCAGCCTTTATTTGGAGTTCACCAATTTTTCCACTTTTGGCCATTTTGGTGGTGGTTGTTCCAGTTAGAGATACCATATTGCATTTAGTCTAGCATTTTTCTGATCCTTAAGTATTCATGCCTCCATGAATTTATTTTAGCACCCAGACATAAAAGCAGACACAGAGGGCAAAATGTTTCTTGTATGAGAAAATGCATACCCAGATCCGCAGAGGGTCAGAGCAATTGTTAGGAAACTGGGTAGCCTTTACCCACCCAGCCAACGCCAAGGAGAGCCTTTTGCATTTTTCAACTCAGCTCCCCTGCGACGTTCTGGGACAGGTCTTCCCTCCCCACAGAAGCCTCCATCCAGATTAAACTCTTTAAGTAAAACAGGACCTGGGACACAGCATTTATAAATTACCTATGAGGGCCTGTAAACATCAGATTGCCTTTTTTTTTTTTTAAATTCAATTGTCCTTTTAAATATTTAATTCCCAGACTGGGTGGAGGGGACTCAGGAGGTGGGGTGCAGGTTGGTTCCGGAAAGTTTTCCTGCCTGACAAATGGACAGCCCACCCAGAAAGGTTAACCCAGATTTCCCCAAAGAAATCTTCGTCAAATTGAGACTGAGTTCATCTGGCATATGAATGCCATCTCAGTGCCCTGGGGCGCTGAGACAAAGAATCACAAAGGTTTACCTGTGGGAGCTCAGCAGAAAGCCAAAGGGGATGAGGAGGGACAAGGAGTGGCTTTCACTCAGGGGGGATTCCCCATCCGATCGCACTGGATTTGTCGCCGCCAGTGCCTGGTCACCTCTTCTTGGCTTGCTGTGAACAGCTGGTTCCAGCGAGTCATCAGGCTGGACTCTCAGCCCAGGAGGAGACTTTCATTTCATGTTAATGAGCTTCTCTCCTCCCTGGACTTCTGAATCTTGACTGATGCCTCTGGGAGCACTTCCCCTTCAGCGCATGGATTCCTTTCCTAATTCCTGCAGAGCCTGGAAGACCTTCCTCCAGTTCTTAATCTTGAACTGACTCCCTCTTCTCTAGATCCTATGAATGGGCTTTTCCTCTAAGGTTTCTCTAGAAGAAGAAAAGTATTACTAGCAATTGCTTCTCACCAAAAACAGAGGCTTGGGGAAACCTCAACGACTTATGGACACTGGAGCCCCTGGTTTTTGATCTACAAACAAAAGGCCTCACAGCTCTCCTTTGCCACTGAGGCAGGTATCTTGAAGGTGGTAAAGCTGCTTCCAGGGCTCAGCTGGGAAAAGCAACTCAAACACTGATCTCCGCTGGTGCCATGGCAGAGAGCCCTGGCTGAGGCCACTCCATTCCTTTTGGTTCGTTTGTGGGAGTCAAATTTATAATTTATGCAGGACAGATTCATCTGCCAGTCTACACAGTGATAAAATCTCTCTTTCAGTTTCTACTAAGCAAAGAGTGGATGGTGAAGTCATTCGCGGAGCTGAACAACAGGCATCAGGAAAGATCTGGCATCTCTGACTGCCATACAGGGATGGTTGGCATCTCAGGAACTCTCTGTGATGTAAACTATCAAAGTCTCACCTGTGAAGGGAAACATCTGGGAGTGTCCTGGGTTCCGAACACAGCGCTCACGGGCCACATCTGGGCCTGGATGTGCTCTGCTGGACCTCACAGGGTGCACATGAGTGGCTTTGGAGGGGGTACGTGCCCTCCAGTACACCACAGTCCCCAGCACTCCCCACTGCCTGGCGCCCAATCCGCTTTACGTATTTGCCACACATGCCTGACCCCTCTAGACCCAACACCTCCTCATGGTTTTGTTTCTCTGCGTGGGTTTATGTGTGTGTGGGGTGGGGCGGTGGTTTGGGCTGTAGGCATGCCTGTAGGTGTGTGAAATGAGTCAATCTGTGTTTATTGAGTCTTTAAGGGCCTTTCAGCCTTGCTCACCTGCCGGCATCACCCTCGCTTGGCTCTCCTCCTTCTCTGGCTGTCCTTTCGCTGTGGCTTCTCTGAATCTTGTGGTGTCCATCCAGCACCCTTCTACCCTCTTTGCTGGCAGAAGTCACCCACTGATAACAGGAGGATACGCGGCCCAGGCTGGGCCAGTCATATCTTCCAATCCCTGGTCATCACAGTTATTTCCTGAAAATTTTCTAATGCGACTCAACAGGGAGAAACGTTGGAACTGATGGTTTGTGAGTGCTGAGGTGTCACTGGCATAGGCGGGGAAAAGCCAGAAGTGGACATGGAAAGAGACGCAGCGATGAGTGATGGGAAGGGGAATGTTTTGTTGTGGTTATGTTTATTTTACTTGGGTTTCTCCCAGTCACTTGCAAGTGAGGACTCCTGGAAAATATATCCCTCTTCCTCATCCCGGAATACCTGGGCACACAAGTTTTCCTTCTTCAGCCCTAGGTTTTCTCAGTTGGGTAAATGGAGGTGGTACTTCTTCCTAGGCAATTTTGCTCCCAGCCTTACCTCTGAATTTCAGACACATATTTGCCTCCAGCGAGTAAATGAGATGCCGTGAGCAGCATTTGCTCCTGCAGGGTTGGCTGAGGCTTTGTGGGGCCTGCGTCCCGGTTTGGCTTCTCCCTCTGCACAGTCCAGCTTCTCCCCCTCCTTTCCACAGGTGTTGCTCTCTATTCCCTAATAAACATCTCACACGCCAAACTCCATCTCAGTATCTGCTTCCCAGAAAATCCAATCTGCACAGTGGGACAGAGCACAGGTAAACCAAGAGTCATACAAAGAAATAAAGAATTTTAATTGTGCTAAGGGCTCCAAAAGAAAGTTCACGGGATTCTTGTTTGCAGCTCTAAATTTGCGAACTGTCCCTCTGCTTCCCACTTGGATGGCGGCCCAAATATGGGACGCGACTCCTTTCTTTTACTTAACTCACACAAAAAGACATACAGACATAGTCGCACACATTCACAAAACTCACTCCACAAGGCCTTGTACAGATAGATTTGGCAAAATGGAAGAGTTGTGCAATGGGGTAAAGCAAAAGGTTTAAAATGGAAGATTAGATAACCTAGTTCTTTAAAAGTTTTCCCCACTATTTCTTCTACCTGGAGTTCCGTCTCCTAGTATATTTACAGGTCCACTTTGATTTTGTGCTGTCAACACTGCCCTTTATTATGCCAAGCAGAATTGCTTTCTTGCCTTCATTTTTACACCTTGGTCCTTTAAAACTGCATCCCCTCTTTGGGGTCCACCGGGGTATTCAGAACTCGTTGAACTGTGCAAACTTAAGGCCTGTACATTGTACAGTATGTAAATCGTAATGCCTCAAGTGAGAAGTGAATGTGTCCCCACAGGCTCATCAGAATAAGAAATGACCAGCTATATGCTGTCCACTGCACCTCCCCTCACTGCACAGTGGCCTCACAAGGTTTTTGAGGTTACCCTTTGTTAGCAGCTGATCAAGCTCTTAGGAAAGGTGGCCTTCTCTTCCCTAGCTGCTGCCGACGACGCATTTCTTCTAGAAGCATCTGTCAACTCCAGAGCATCTTTTGCTGGACGGTGAGCTCCTGGAGGGCAGGAGCTATGATCAGTCATTTTTGTATCACCCAGACCTGGGGAGGGCCCTGATCCAAAGTGGGGCTCAGTGGGTACTGAAGGCATGAATGAATTAGTCAGTAAGTGGATGAAGGACTGAGTCTTAAAAGAACAAACTACGGAGGCCCCAGGCCCATGAGGGGTTCCTGCAACAGCAGCCTGGCTTGCAGCAGAGACCACACAACCCTCGAAGTCTAAAACATTGACTACCTGGACCTTTGCAGGAAGTGTCTGCCAATCCCTGGTCTAGAGAGCAACCCCTCCCCACCTGGAACCCCCTTTTGTTCTTCTTGTGTTTCCTTCCCATCTCTCTTTTTAGCACCCTGCCCACTTAACAGGCACTCTGTAGGTATCTGTTGAGTCATGAAGCTTATTGCTTTGTGTTGAGTACTTAGTTTGGTCTCCAGGGTTCTGGGCCTAATTCTGACTAGAGATGTTCCTTTTGTTTTGTTCTGGAAAGTTTCAGGTAACAATAATTTTGCTTAAATTGAACCCATTTTGGGATATATTTAATTTCCTTTCATCTGAGCAAAAGCAGCCTCTTCTCTCTTTTCTATTTTAAGTTTCTGCATGGACTTTGAATCTAGCAACCACCCAGTTGTAGTCCCCAGTTTTGTCTTAGAACTGCCTCTTATCAACTTTGAGCCTTTGCTTGAGCCGTGATTAGAAAGCAATAAGGAGGGAAACCACAGAGGGTCTGAGGCAGTGAGGCAGTAAGGATGAGCAGAGTAGCAGAAATGAGAAAGGCAGCTCCTTGTGGGCACTTCTGCTTCCTTGGCACACTTGGGTTAAGGGAATCACCCCCACACTTTCTATTTCATGGTGTGATGGGAATTCACTGAATCTCTACAGCCCTGTGTGTGTATTATATTACAAGTAATAGTTTCCACGAGTGAGTTTTATGTGACCTGTGGAAGTGAGTTTGGGTCTAGGTTGGTTGAAGGTTGTCATAGGAGCTCATCGATATGGTTTGGAGCATCAAGGAATTCTGTCACCTTGATTCTGGGAGCTTTTGACTTGTTTCCTGCATGACATTGACCAACTACACCTCGGTGAACAGTCACAAAAGCCACTGAATCTACATAAATAGGTCAACCTCCTATGATTTAAGGCAAAGGAAAAATCTCAAGTTTTCCCTCCCTTCCTCCCTTCTTTCTTCCTTCCTTGAAGTGGGAGCTGGGAAGCTCGTCTTCCAGTCCACTCACGATAATTTTATTCTACTAGTCCACTGTCCACAGCGACACAGAGCACACCTCCTCCATGTTCCTGAGGACCCGCCCTCAGATATTTATAAACAACCAACTTGCCCACCCCACTCTATTCTCAGCCCCTGCGGATGCTGTTTATGCACATTCATTTTCATTGAAACATAGGCCAGTATCTTCCCTGTTCCTCATCAAAGGGCTTTCTGGTTCCTGCATGCAGCTGTTTGCTCCCTGCCCTTACATGGGCTTCTGATGCTGAGGGTCGGACAGGTCCACCCTTGCAGGTTGTCAGCGTCCCCCTCCAAACCCCATGCCAGTGCCCTTCACAGGGACTCAGGCCCCATGAGGACTTTTGCCTTTTAAATCAGGCTGACATAGAGCTCAGTAAGTGTAAGTTCCCACTCCTCCTGCCTCTATTTATCATTAATATGTTGAACTTCTCAGCTGGCAGAGGATAAAATAGTTGATAGCAAATGAATTAGATATCAATTAATTTCTAAAGCAAACCTAATGGGCATTTAAGAAGAGAATTTAATGTCTCATTTACTCTCTATAGCTATCTTGTTAAATGCCAATTAAGTATCTAAATATTTCCTACAAGCTTAATGAATTATAATAAGTAATAAGTGATTACCGCTTTTTCCTAGAATCTTGGCACTCTCAACTACTAGTGCAATATTAGATTTTTTTTCTTATCTTATTTATGATATAGATACGATAGACTCAAATCTTATTAGCATATGTTACCTGTATTACATTTATGGAAAAATCTGAATATAGAGAATAACATTCAAATCTGTATACTAGAGAGCATATGAATAATAAGGATTTTTACTTTGAAAATAAAGAACTAAGCGCTATTAAAAATGTTACCTATAATGAATGCCTAATATTCCATCTGTCCCCATCTTCCTGTCTGCACACCATCTCAGAATGACAAGGTTGAGAATGTACTAACAGACACAAAGACTCAAAAGGAACTGCTAGGATGTATGGTTGCAAGTGGTGTGGTAGACAAAAACCTGAGGCCAGGCTGGGCAGGATATGGGAGGTGGAAGAGGCGTGGTGGAAGGAGTCTGGCCTGGGGTTGAGCTCTCTGCTCTGGGGGATTAAGGTGGATCCCATGTTGGCTCAGCCAGGTTCTGGGATCCGACAGTGCTCGTTGGGGCCCGGGAGGGTTAGCAGCAGACATACAGGTGGCAAGGTCAATGGAGCATGGTTCCACTGGGAGACGCGCTCTGAACTCTGGTGGGGGCGTGATGCAGAGAGCAAAGATGCGGTTCCTGGAAATGGTGGACTGCATGGTAAGTGGAAGAGGCATGGCAGGAAGCCCTGGCCAGATCTGGGCAGCTCGGAGCTGCTTAGCAGTCACCCCTGGCATGGCATCGTCACGTGCAGATCACAGGCCTGGAGGCAAACAGCACAGGGCCCACGGTGACTGCATGGAGTGGAGGTCAAGGGCGTGGCATTTGGCATCGAACTGACCTGAGCTTGAGGCCCAGACTTTGCCATGCCCTTGCATGAGCTTGGGCAAGAGGCAATATCTGAGTCTCAGTTTCTTTATCTATGAAATGGGGATAGAATTTCCCATATAAAGATTTACAGAAAAGATCATCTATTTAAGTCTTGCCAAATAGTACACAGTCGACAAATGCCATGATTATTAGAATAAATAATAATGATACAAATATTAATGACGATGTCACCTTATTTCTGTTTCTGAGAATGTGTCTGGTTTGGGGAATTATCAACTTGATGACTTCTCCTTCTGAACAGAAGTTACTTCAGTCCTGGATCTTGTACAGGCCTCCTGCAAAGGGCATGCTGGTTTTCCTGACATCGTGAACACTGCCGACAACTTCCACCCTCACCCTGAGGAAAATGTTTTCTTTTTTGCCTTGAGAGAAGGCCAGGAGCTCATGGTAATCCCAGCTTGGTAATTGCAAACACTCTGTTCAGGGATATTTTGTTCCAAATGCACGTGGCCGGCCAGGCTGGGAGGGCTCTGTCACCTGGGCACAGGGGTACAAACACCAGCTCGCTTCCCCAGGACACGTCAGCTCTGCAATGAGGCTATTCATCCAGGCCCCACACAATTACTGTCATTTACACAAACAGTTATGGGGCATTAGAATGACAAATGTGAGGCAGCCTTTCAAGTCACGTTTTTGAAAAATATTTCTATAACAGGAAAATGCTCATGATTCAGTATTTAAAAAAGGGGGGAAACAGGAAGTAAATCAAAAGCAGCATCAATGATAACTAATAGAGGTCCCTGAATTCAACCAGGCCTCCTTCTTCTCCCCTTAGGGCTGGCCTCAGCAACATCTGTAATAAAGAAAAAAGAGGAAAAGATACAACTAACTCCGAATCCACTGACAAGCAACAGAGGACTTTATGAAGGTTGTTTTGGAATGCTGAGGAAGGAGGCTCACTGTTCATCATATGGGAAAACTGCCTAAAAAAATTCCCTTCTCGATAGCTTTCTCCCAAATCCAATACCCTACAGCAACTAGCTAGATCGTTCCTTACTCTTTTCTCTCTTGTAGTGCCTCCAAATATTCCAATTCATATTAAATTCTCTGCTCATGCCATGTTCCTCTCTCTGGCCCAACACTTCCATCCTTCCTGACCTCCATCGCTTTTTCCTTCCTTTCATAATGTCCATGTCTAGCCCAGCGCACAATGAAAACGTGAGCCACATAAACTGGGTTTGAAGGCTGCCTCTATAATTCCCTAGCTGTTTTATCTTGGATGAGTTACTTAACCTCTCTGTGCATCATTTCCATGTCTGTGAAATGGGAATGATCAAAGTAACACTTTGATGACGATTAAACTCATAATGACGATTAAAAGATTAAATGAGTGACTATATGTGATGCACACTGAACTATGCTTGGTTTAAGAACTCAATCATTATTCTATTATCGTTAGCTCTTATTATCACGTGGATTAACTGACTTTCTCTCAGGTTCTTCAAGCTTCTTTTCGAGATGAAAAATAGCTTCCCTCCTTTCAAGGAAGGGAAGGAATAATTTGTAAATAATTCTGACAATATATATATTTAAGTCCCGGTCATATCAGGGAGGAAAATGCCTGGAAATTCATGCACCTGTAGCAGACAGCATAACAGCCCCTGTGAGTGCCCATGTGCTAATGCTGGATCTTGTGAAGGTGGCACCTTACACGGCAGAAGGAACTTAGCATATATGGTGAGGTCCTGGGTCTTGAGATGAGGAGATGGTTGTGGGTTGTCTGAGTCGCCCAAGTAAATCACGATGGCCTGTATAAGTGGGAGAAGGGAAAGTCAGCCAGAAAAGGAGATGTGAAAACTATAAAACCTATAAAAAATAGAGGGATGTTTACTCGGGATACTCTGGGAAATTGTGAAATGCCTTTCTTGTCCTCCTTATTTCTGTAGCCCTTTGTACGCCTCTCCCCTTCTTTATTTCTATGGGTTTTATGTTTGCCAGAGTGGTGTCACACAGAATGGCAGGAATGAATTAGTGGAGTCATTGTAGAATCAAGGAAGAGCAAAGCTTACAGCTTTTCACTGAACTAGTTCACAAATAAGGTGACACCTTTTCTCTCTCTATATATATTCCTTCTGCGGCTTTTCCCACAAACTGAAATATGATTATGTTTTACTATCACATACCTAGATACTGATAAAAATATTTGTACCCATCACTCTATTTATCTATCTATCTATCTAATCTAATTAATGCTGCTTTGATGAGTAGGTGCTATTATAAAGTACCCATAGGTAAAATAATCTTGTGACACTGATGTAAAATCTTGACAAATCTTCACATACTTAGACAACACTGCAGAAAAATAAAGCTTCATTGAGAAACAGTTGCTGGGCAGGGATCAAGGCTGCCTTTCTAGTGACAAAACTTGTTTCTTTCTCTCATTCCAGTCATACCCTGAGTGCAATTCTCAACAGGTTAATAAATTAGAATAGGTTAGGGACCTTAGGGTAATAGTATGAATAGTTAAAATTATGGGCGCTGTTTTAATGATTTCCAAAGTCCTTGCATACTGGCCCAAACAAAACAAACAAACCAAAAAAAAAAAAAAAAAAAAAAAAAAAAAAAAAAAAAACCAAACAAGGAACCACCAGAAACCAACATTGGGTAAAGCTGTAGTGCTTTGTAGATATGAATTATCTATCTCTCTTCTTTAAGATATTTTAAAGTAGAGAGTTGTTAATTGCTGTCTTTCTGTCTGCATTGACTTGAAACATACAACACAAAGAAATGTTCTGCCCTAAATATCCAGACTGAGTCAGTCGCGTATCTATCCCCCCAGCTATTTATTTTCATATGATGTCATTTCAGAAATTCATGGAAAAGGAGAACTTAGGAATTATGGCCCTTCTCCAGTACAATCAAGTTTTATGTGTATCACTCAGTGTGTACACATAGTAGCTATTCAATAAATGTTTGACTTCTTACAAAATAATAGTTTGGTTTCCAAAGTTTTAAAAAACAAACTTTATAATCTGCAGCAAAGTCGACCAGGAAGATTGTTCAGAAGTAGAAGGAGAAAAACAGGCTTTCTATGTTCACTAGTCACAATTTATCTTCCTGTTTGATAAAAACAAAAGCAGAAACAGTCACCTGGCTAAATGGTTACCTAAGTGTTCCCCCCTCTGCTCCTCCAGACTTTATGCAACAAGCCAAAACAAAACTCCTCTAAAGCTAAACTAACGTGAAATAACCCAGGGCTTGAACTTGTCGCATGATGTTGCTTTAAATTTTAATGCAAGCTCGGGAATAGATTTGTGAACAGCAAAGTAAAGGAAAGGCCATGAAATATTGATTCTGTACATTTTCTTATGCATTTTTATTCTCCAATTTAGTAAATTTTTCATCTTGCCTGCACTTAGAGGTTGCCTATGAAGTCGTTACTACCAATTGTATTAGCTGTTGTAAATAAATAATCATCGCTTGAGCTGTTTGCATGATGGGAGGTGGACAAAAACCCCTCATCTCCGGAGCAGTAATTTCCCACCACCCAGCCCAGGAAGGATGAAAAGGCATGATCACAATTTTACAAAGAGCACTGTAGAAGGTATTTCCTAAAAGAAAAAAGGGTTTTAAATAAAGCCACAAGGACAGTTTCTACATTTCAGCAGAAACTTAACTATCATTCTGACAATTGTCCATTTTGACCTGGCAGGAAGCAGAATTGATTTTTGTTTGCTTAAAAAAAAAATCACACACGTATCAAAATATCAGAATAGAATGCCATAACATGCATAACTCTTGGAGATATTCTAAAATCATCAAGCAGAAAAAATGTAACAAGCCCTGCTTGAGAAAAAATATACAAAGTGCAAGATTTTCTCCACCAGTCATAACCCTTGTATGTGCACAGAAAGCCAGAGTTTAAGAATCACTTGAAAAGGCAACTCTGCCAGATACTTCTCATCGTCTTGCTTCTAAAGTGTACTGTTCTTTCCTAGAATATATACATCTTCATCTCCATATTCAATAGCTAACGGGAGAGAATGAAGATCAAGAACCTCACTGCTCACACAACTGGGTGACCGTATCACTGATCAAGTAAAGAGGAGAAATGTTTCCACTTATTTCAAGGCTAAATATCCAATATGATCTAATCCTACCTCTTTTCCTATTACATTCTGGCAATGTGGAATAAGAGGTTTTGGGCGCAGCAGAAGAATTAATATATAAAATCTGTACAAAAAATCATAATGATTTTCCTATTGGGAACACGTCATTTATTGTCATCTGGAAGAAAGTACAGAATCGAATGCACTTAGACAAGGAAGCAAAAACTGGATGCATGGATAGGTCACGTGGCAGATGCTGACCTCATCATTTGGGATTAATGTGACCTCAAGTATCGGCATCATCTGTGACAGCACTACTTTGAGAGTCCAGGAATAGTGTGGTGGCCACTGGAGAAGAAAGGTCAAAGTAGGGGCGGTTAGTGCATTAGGGACAGAAGTGAGAGGAAACCCTGGGGAAACTCATTGAGTCTTCCTAATTTGGAGAGGGATGTGCTGCAGGTAGGGGAAAGGCCTTTGGCTGATGCCTGGTCTCTGAGACCCTCAGGCTGTGGATCAGAAGCTTCTGAAACCAGCCGTCTTGGGAAGACCTGAGATTTAAGTAGCTACGACATCAAAGAAAACTCTTAAAGGATCACAGAGCCATTTCCTCTGTGTGTCAAGCAATAGCACCAGGAAGGAGACTGGGCAAAGCAAAAGTTTATACTGGAGTCGAGTTTGTGCCAAATAAAAAGTGAATACAAACATTGAGCTAAGAACAACTACTTCACCATGCATGGAAATAATTGCCACAGAGATAAATACTCCTCATAGTTCAGGCTTCCTCCCAACTCCCTCAGGCTGCTCAATAACAATGAGAGTGTTATAAATTTACACTGAAGAAGCCCTTCAGTTTGCCATCTGAGAAGCCAAGAACAACCAACGGGAGCCAGAAGGGGAAGCAAAGACAATTTACTCAAAATGTTTATGGAAAAACACCAGCCCTGCTTACACATCTCGCCATTTAAAGATGAATAACTAAGCAGTACCAGTATCTGCTCCTTGAAAAATTCCAAATTATAAAATATTGAGAAAATGCACGCATTATGCAAGGGGCATAACAATGAAAGACATTTGACATTTCAAGTGTCTTCTTATATTTTCAATATCATTCAAGAAATTAGGGGCTCTGTGAAACCAGAGATGAGAAATGGAATAATAAGGTTTAAATGGAGAGGGAGTGGCCAAAAAGTAGGCAATTTAAAAGAAAGAACCAAATTATAAGGGAAAGGAATGTAAAGATAGGATTCAGTACCTATTTTAGAAACTCTAAAACAAAGAGCAACAATGCAAGGGTCTAAGTGTCGCCAAGTACAAATTGATTAAAATTACTTGGAATTGAGAGGAAAAACTCAGAAACATGATACTGATGAGAAAGAAAATGTCCAGAGAAAGGCAGTCAAGGAAGGATATAGAGCAGATCTAATTAATTTCTGAAAAAGATTCCAGAAGAAAACAAGGAAGCAGAAATCAGAGATATAATAGAAGAAATTTCCCAAGTCAAATATTTTGTGATTCCTTATGAAGACTCATCATGTGCTGTCTAACATTAATGAAAACAAATTAATACCAAGATATATCTTGGTAATTCATTTTGAATCTTAAGGAAAAAAATGTAGCAATCAGCAGTCATACTTATTTGTTAAATGCTTTCTTCTCTGATACAACTCCTCTATCTCCTTTGGTTCTTCTTCCACTCTTTAGGGGTATTTGGGCAATGGCCATTCTAACTTCTTCATGTTGAAAAAGGTGTAGACATTACAGGGTAGGGGGGATTCAACTGGTTGATGCTCTTGGAGAGACTGGTAACTCTGGGTTTCAGAGCTTATCTGGCCTAGAAACCATCTGGAGATTATAAGTTTCTGAAAAATAAACTTAGTGAGTAAAACTTTTATGGAGTCTCAGAGAGAGCCCTGGGTATTCTTTAGGGTTTACAGGAATTCTGTTGGTTGGAGCTTGGCATACCATGGCAATTAGCAATATCTAGCTGAAGCTTGCATAAGAAAGACCTCCAGAATAGTTTCTTGACTCTATTTGAAATCTCTTAGCCATAGATACCTTATTTGTTTTCCCCCTTTGGGTCAAGTGGGTATTGTCGATCACATGTTGCCGGGGCCAGGCTCATCCCTGGGAATTATGTGGTGCAGTTGTTTTTTTATTCCCTCCAACAATTATATATATTTTCTTCCATAAACATTTTGTACATTTTTGTCAGATGCATGCTAGATGTCTAATTGTGGTTTGCAATTGTAAATGCCATATTTTTCCTAATTTAATTTTTTAGTTGTATTTGTAGGTATGTAAGAGTGATTTTCATCTTTTTGTTTGTATCCAACAGATTTGATGAACTTTTATTAATACTAACTGTTGTTCTATAGTTTCATGAGTTTTCTGTGTATACAAATAATGATTGCTTTACATTCTCATACCTCTTTTGTTTTCGTGTTTTATTGCATTGGCTATGACCTCCAGAGCAATTTTGAACAACAGGATGATAATATGCATCCACAATTTATACCTGAGTTCAATAGGACTGTTTACAAAATCAAATTCTAAATGATATCTACTGTATGTTTTTGATAGTTTTATCAGGTTAAAGACATTATCTTTTATTCCAAATGATATGAGAGATTTTTTAAAAGCAGAAGTATATATTTAAAGGAATTTAATGTATGCCTATATCTATTAGGATACTCATATTTTCTGACCTTTAACCATCTTTGAATTCCTGAGAGGTTTTTTCTTTTTTATAAAACTACTACAGAACTAAGCTGCCAAGTGGTTACCTAGAGTTTTTGCATCTTTATATGGTCAATGAGTCTTTCTTATAATACTGTTTGTTTTATACATTAGAGATATTCGTATTTCATAAAATGTGCCAAGTGTTTATTTTTTTCTGAAGCTCTTTATATAATATAGGGACTATTGATTACTGGAGGTTTTAATAAAACTTGCCAGTAAAATTATCTGAGCCTCAAGGAGGAGACATTTTTGATTATAAATTTAATTTATTTAATGTCTTTTGGCAAATTTAGAATTTTCTGTTTCTTTCTGAGACAAATTTTCCATCTTATCAGCATTTTCAAATATAGTGGCATAGAGAGTTTCTTTGTATTTGGCTTAGATTAAGAAAATCATATTTTATTTTTAATTGTCTCTTTAATATTTTAAATATATTTTACTTGTTTCCTGAATTTTTCTTGATATCTATCTAATTTAGTCTTTTTAAAGAATCAGCTTTCGATATTTCAATTGTAATGTATTCTGCATAATATCTATTATTTGAAGTTTTTGATGCTTCCATATTTATCTAGTACAGTCAGTTTTATGAACAGTCCATATGTGCCTGAAAAGAACATAGATTTTCTATTTGTTGATGCAAGTGCATATAAATAGAAATATGATCACATCTTAGAGATATGTTGGAGAAATGCATTATATATTATTTTTAATATATTATGGATTTAGAAATAGAAAATATGTTAGATTAACCTTCTTAATTATATTGTTCAAATTTTTAATATATCTTTATATTTTGACTGCTCTACTGATTTTTGTGTTAAAATCTCCCATTGCAAGAATATGTCGAGTTATTTTTTTTAATTGTTATGTTTTGCTTTATATAATTTAATTTAATGTTAGACACATGCAAGTTTGTGGTTGTTCCATCTTCTTGGTGAAGTGCTCCTTTTATCTCTCTGTAGTGTCACTGTTTATTCTCTCTTACATTATTTAAATTTTTTTGCCTTACATTTTTTTATGTTGATTAATTACACAAACTTTAGTTTAGTTAGTATTTTCTTTCCCCCTTATTTTTAATTTTCCTGTGTCATTTCAATTGAAGTGTATTTCTTATAAGGAGATAAGCGTGAACTCTCTTTAAAAATCTCATCTGTGCTTCTTCCTCTTTTAGTCGAGCTGTTAATTTATACTTACTGAAATTGCTGATATATCTCGACTTACTTTGTGTTTGTTGTTTACCATCACTTTTTGTTGGATCCTGTTTAGTCTGAAGGCCTTAATAAATGGTCTTTACTCTCTAAATCTATAACTGGCTTCCTGAGTTCTAGAACCTTCCTATGAAAGGAAGAAGAGAGAGAGAGAAAGAGAGAGCGTGCACAGACAGCGAGATACTATGATCACTGTCCGGCCTCTTCTATCCATGTCCAGTTGATTCTTCTCAAAGCAGCCATAACAATCTTAAAATATAAACCAGCTCATGTCACTTCTTTTCTTGATGCCCACTAATGCTCAAAAACCCAACAAATGCCTAAAAAAATCTGTCAAGTTTCATTTCAAGCCACACTTTCCTTTGCTCTTGATTCTCTAGCCACCTTAGCTTCCTTCTCATTCTGAAATGCGCCAAGCTCCTTCTCACCTCATCATTTTCATGCGTATTACTCACTCGGCCTGGAACCTGCTGTTCTCCGCTGTTCCCCTTACTCACATCTACTCTCCTACCAACTTCAGACAAAATGCGACTTCCTCGCAGTTGCATTTCTTTAGTGACCATCTACAATAGGCCACTCTACAGTGTTCCATTTCTTAGCACATGCTTTTTAAATGTATGGCACTTATCGTTATTTCTAGCACAACATTTATTTGTATGATTGTTTATGTAGTGTTGGCTCATCTATACTATATATTGCTCTCCCTACCTACAGGGTACATTTCCATTTTGTTCAATACTATAGGCACAGTACCTGGCATGATGCTGAAACATATAAGGTAGTTTGAAGGAAAGAGTGAATGAGGAGACAAATTTCCCAGGCTCATGGCCAAGCTAATTGGACTTGTGAGTAGACTTTTGAGGTGTTGGGAATGAAACAGGGTCAGTTTTCTCATGTGGCTCCAAAGGAGCCTCTTGCTGTCATTAGAAGGCTTCTGCAGTGACTAGTCATCATTGTGTGTAGCACATTCCAAACTTTGAAAATTGTGGAGGTCACAAGTTTAGGGAAACATCTTGCCTTTGGTCACACTTTACCCGCTTCACTGATCCTGCCCACAGCAACAACACGTATTCTTGCTAAGAATTCCTGCTAGGGATTTCCAAAGGAAACAGAGCTCATAGGGCAGAGAAAGTTCTGCATTTCTAAACTTTTCTTTCTGGACATTTTCAGAGAGGCGGAATTGGGTAAACTGAAATGTGAATGCACTCAGTGTCGAACAGACTGAATTTCCAGATTCCGGTGGCTAAAGCTGAGTTCGTTTTTCATTCGTTCTTTTGATGGCAGTTCCAACTTTCTGTGGGCCAGCATTCTCCATTTGCAATGCTAATCGTTCTTTGTAGCTTGCCAGAGTGCCAGAGCGAGCCTGTGATGTGAGGGGAGGGAGTAGCCTGAACATTTCTCACCTTCTACTTGCTGTGCTTCTTGGTCCACCGCTGTCCCTTTGCCTCTCTTTCTGTGACTGGGTGTCCGTGTGTCTGCTAGTTTCACTCTATCCCTGCTTTCTGTCTTTCTTTGCTCTGTGTCTCTCTCTGTTCTCCTCCCTGTCTCTTTCCTCCTACTCTCTCCTGTCTCTCCTCTCTCATGTGTCTCTCTCTGTGGCTCCCCCACCCTTCCTCATCCTCCTGTGTCTGTCCTAAGGGGAACAACCGTGAGCTCCATAAACCATGTACTGGCCTCTCTCTTCAGGGCTGCTGTTGTCCCTTTCAATAAAACTCCTTCCTGTCTCCAAGTGGCTGGCCCTATCTTTTTTGCAATCAGGAGAGACCGGAACTGGCCACAATGAATGTGAGGAAGTCTTCATAATTAACAGGATCCCTCTGCTATTTACACAAACACTTTAAACTACATTGGGAGCCAAGCAGACCATTTTCCACATCTGATGAGAACGTAATTAAACGTTGGGTAGTGAGTGGGAAAGGGGGGCGGGGCAAACTGAGGTTAAGTGACAGGTCACAGTGGCTCTAGGAAGCACCAGATTAACAAAACAGTGAAAGTTTGTCTTCAGCCACACTCAAAAGTTTTTCACTGACAGCTCCTAGGTTTAGACTGAGGGATAGAAAACTATTTGTGGCACTGCCTCTGATCCATGTGAATTAATTAGTGAGGAGATGCATTGATAAGACATAATGGCAGACTGCAATGGAGACACAGGCAGTGGGCCCTAGAAGCTCTGGGAAGGACACTAAAAGGGGAGGTGGTGTTTGAGCAGAGCCTTGAAGGACGAAACTGATGTTGGTAGAGAGAAAAGCGAGAATGGGAGAGGCTTTTTAGACCATGGGAATGGCCAGAGCCAAAGCTCACGGGCAGGAAAGTCAAAGGTGCCTGAGGAGGGCTGAGAGAATGGCCTGGTTTTAATGTAGTGGGTAAAGGTGGGATTACAGGTAGAAATAGATAAGAAGGGGTGTAGGTGTCATATGAGGTACTTGGATATTACTCCCTGGGGAATTAGAAGATGTGGTGAGTCTCTATGGCAGTGCTATCCACTGGAACCTTCAGTGACAACAGGGATGCCTTTAATTTGGTAGCCACCAGCCACAGGTAGCTATTGTGCAATTGAACGCTTGACGTGGGGTTAATGTGGCTGAAGAGTTATGGCCAGCATCTCTGGAGAGATGTTGGAACCATATTTTAGATGGACCAGTCTGGCAACAGTGTGCTAAGGAGGGCCAGATACTCCAGGGAGAACAATGAGGCAATTATTGCAATAGTCCAAGGGGGAGCAGGGCCTTAGGACACGAACCATGGCAAAGACAAGGGACTCTCAACGGGGACTCGGAACCTTGGCTGGGGGCGGGGCTCTGGCTGGAATATGCAGAAGCACCAGACCTGGGTCCCTGTGATGTCGCAGCAGGATCCACAAGCCCAGGGGTGACATGTCAGCTTGGGGTGCAGGTTGGGGAGGCAGTGATGGGATTGAGAAGGTCTATGATAGTAATTTGCCTTGGAGTATCAGAGGAGTATCTGAATCCAGGAGTATCTGAATCCTGTCTTTAACACGCTACTCTGTCACATCAGATCTCTAAGAGTGAATTATGTGCTGATGCCAAAAGGAAAACTTTTGCCTGTGTAGCCTAGACCAAACTTCACACTCAGAATGGTGCTGGAGAGCCTCCTCTGAGTCCTTTCCCTAGAGGCACTCTTTATCCTCTGCTGAAAAATGGATTTAATTTAAAGGAAAGAGAAAATTTAATCAAAACCTACGTTGGTTGAGTTTCTAGGTGGAACTTGACAAAATTGATCCTAAAACATTCATGGAAAAATAAAGAGCCAGGGAGAGCTAAGATTCTTGTGAAGAAGGAGGGGGAAAGTCTAGCTGTTTCATGTAGCAAGATTTATTTTAAAGGTATGGTAATTAAAGCAGTGTAAATTTGGTACGGTGATAGACAAGTAAATCAAAAGAACAGAGTAGGCAGAGCAGGGAAAGCACTTAAGCACATATTGGAACTTGGAAAGAGACTGAGACGGTGTGACAAATGAGTTGTGGTGGTGGCGAGGGGATGTTCTATTCAATAAATATTGCTGGGGAGAAAGAACATTTCATCCTTGTTTTCAAACACATACGCACATCAAATCTCAAAAGAATGGATACCAAAATAATAGAACTTTTAGAACAAAATGTATGAGAATATACTTGTGATCTCGAGACTGTTTTTTAAGCATAAACAAAAAGCACAAAACATAAAGGATAAAATGGACGAAATCTGACTAAATGAAATAAATTCTTTCATATGACAACAGACGTCAATATAAATAACTGTCAAAAGGTTACTATGTAGAATATATAAAACACTCTTATAAATCAGTAATATAAAGACAAAGAGTCCACTAGAAAAAATGGGCAAAAGATACAAACAGGGGAAACAAAATAAGAAAACCCAATAGCTAATAAATGTATAGGAAAAAGGCTCAACCACATTAATAAGTCATAGATATGCAAGTTAAAAGATACAACATTTCCCACCCATTATATGATGCCAATTTTTGCTGAGTACATGGAGAAAAAGACAGTCTCACACACTGCCAAAGTGACTGAAAATTGGTATGATTCATTTGGAGATCAATTTACAATAACGAACAAGATTGAAGATGCACACACTTTATGACCTAGCACTTCAATTGCTAGATACTTTCCTCAATAATCTCTCACACGTGTGCATAAACACGCTCATGGCAGCACTGCTTGTAAATAAGGGAATTTGGAGATCTCTCAGTGACCACCAGTGCAGGGATGCACAAACAGCCAGTGTTCACACAATGGAATACTATATAGCAAAATAAGTGAATGAGCTAATAGTATGTGTATCATGTCAACGACTCTAAATCTAAAAATTTGAAACCCTGTCTAAAGTCCATCTAAAGCATCTGATACTTTTTTCCCTACACCAGGTAATTCTACTGTAACTAAATGTGATTGCAGATTTTGAAAGCCTTTTGGATTATAATTTCAATAATATTATTCTTAACAACAATCATAATAGTAAGTGACATTTATCAAGATTTTTACCATATGAGTACTGTCTTAAGTGTATTTCATGCATTACCTTAATTGAATTCTCATAATAATCCAAAGGCAATAGACGCTAGTTCTACCTCCAATTTATGGATGAGGAAAATGAATTAGAAGAGGGCATTAACTTGTCTAAAATCACAGAAAAATAAAAATGAATAGACACTCTAGGCCATTGATAGGGGCATGAAATAAATAGGAATTGCGATAGAGTAAGTTTCTGATATTACACTCTTTGGAGAATAAGCTGATCACAGAGTAACTTTTTAATGATAATTTTTTAAATCATAACTATGGAAAATTTTAAAATCACAGAAAAGCACATGAAAAAAAATGTAAAGAAACCGTAATTCTACTAACTGGAGATAATCTTTTACATTTTGATATTTTGCCTTTAATTTGAATTTGATGTCCAAATAGGTGCAGGGGAATCTTCCATCCCTTCAGAAGACATAATTATTGACGTTTTCTGGTCTATTTCCAGAACTTAGGAGAACAATGTCTGGACTCTCCATATTGCTGGTCTCAGGAAAGGTAATGGTAAGCCACAAAGGCAGACTGTCATGGTGTCACAGCTGTTGCCTGGAAAGAATCACATCATTGCATCTTCCTGGGTGACAAGAAGTTTGGCTACTAACCCCAACCCTGGGTTTGCCATGACATGACCCCACCTCTCTTTGGTGGGGTGAGGAGGGCTTTTAATCCCTGTCCTATCTTTGTCTGCTTGCCCCACCATCTTGGCACTTAACCAGAGAAGAGAAGTTATTAATCAGGGTACAAGTCACTGTTTGGACAATATCTATAGGAGATGAGGTCACTAGATGTAATATGTGCATACATCTGTGGCTTTTCCTTTTTCTTTTTCCTGCCTCCACATAGCTAGACAGATAAGCTCGTTCATTCACCTGTCTTGCCTATGAAATACTGTTAGGCATTATTCAAGCAGCAAATAAAGTCTTGAAAAGGATGCTTTGCCCCATTGAGGCCATTCACAATCACACCACAAATTCCAAACATAGCTTCTAAATAGGAGTCCAAAAATAGTTGAAACATTGGCAGCCACAGTGAGAAGGAGTGTGGCTCCCCACAAGGTCTGCTTCTGAGAAGACAACTTCATTTGGACTGAGTTACACCAGTGTATCTGGTAACAACACAGGCTCTTTGCTTTACAGGCATCTCAAGGGTTTAACAGGTTTCAAGAGATGTTTGCACAAACTGGCTTCCCAAGATAAATTCCAAGCCATGTAGCAGGAGCCTGGCATTGCACTGAAAGACCATGCAAAGGAAATTTATTAAAACATGCCATGGGATCCAACAGAAGCAGGCATTGCAGGCAGAACCGATACAATATAAACTCCACGAGGCCAGGGACTTTTGTCTGTTTGGTTCACTGCTAAATCCTCAACATCTAGAAAAATTCCTGGCACATAGAATGTGCTTAATAAATATTTGTGGAATAAACGAACTGAGTTCAGCTTATCCAGCATTCATAGAACTGCCATGCCACGCTGAGCTGGGAGCTGGATTTACAAAGTTACTCACAGACTGGTGGAAGAAAGAAATTCAAAAACAAATAGCCATAATGGGATATGCTAAGTGCTAAAATAGAAATGCAAAAAGTCATTGGGGGAAAAGTGTCTAGGGTACAGTTAATTATGCTAGTGGAGGAAGGGCTAGCTGTAGAAAGGAGGTGATTGAAGGGTCAGCAGGAGCTGGGAAGGCAGGAGTGGAATGAGGGGAGGGCATTCTATGCAAAGAGGAGATCACAGGGGAAGGTGTGGAGGTGTGGAGGTGTGGAAATGGGTAGTATTAAAGAACCAGCTGCTAAAATCAGGAGAGAGGCTCTCTCCCAAACCAGGTGCAGAACTACAGATAAAAAACAACAAATAACACAGAAAAAAGAGAACTCATCACTTTCCAGGCACTATACTTAGTGGTTGAGATACAGCAAATAACATAGAAATGCTCTTAGCCACATGCAGTTTATGATCCAGTAATCTGCACGGGACATAGACAAGGATGGTGTCTTATTCATTTTTGTATCTCCAAGACCTAAAACGCACTTGGCACAAAGTAAATGCTTGGTAAATATTGGATGAACAAATGGAAGAATGATTCAGAGGAGCTTGCTAAATTGGAATGGCAAATACAAATAAAGAAAGGAGAGGCTCAGGTAGTACTTCCAGCAAAGCGAGGAAGCAGTGAAAGAAAATAAAAATATTGTGGGCTTCAAATTCAGCTGACTCACTAATAGAACATTTGAAATCCATGAGCCTTGGTTTCCTCATCTGTAATACCTGAATCATCAAAGTCAGCAAAGCCTCATCTAATCTGATTTTAGGGCCACGCACTCTGCAGCATGGATTTACTACTCTCAGGTAGAACAGCATTTAAGAGTATCTTTGGGGTTGGACAGATCAAGGTTTGAAGCAAAGCTCCACCACTGTCATGCTGCATAGCATTGGGAAAGCTATTTAACTCTCTAGCTCAGTCTCCTCATCTGTGAAATGAAGATAATAATAGTGTCTACTTGACAGGGTTGTAGGGAGCATTAGAAAATGTAAGGTCCATTCCCAAAACCCACCAAACTCTCTTGATAAATTGACATTAAATTATAGGCAATTCTAGATGGGTCTGATATTTGATATCTCCCACAAGAAATGTCAACGACACGAGCATGGCGTTGTGTTAGTTATGTATTGCTATATATCAGATGATGGCAAACGTAGTGGCTTAAAGCAACACACATCTCTTATCTCAGTGTCCATGCACCACTTGCAGGGATTCAATCAAGGTGTCAGTCAGGGCTGGGATCTCATCTGGGGCACAAATGGGGAAGGGTCTTCTTGGAAGCATATGTGTTGTTGGCAGCTTTCTGTTTCTTGCTGGCTGCTGGCTGGAGACCACTCCAGTTCCTTGCCCAGTTGCCTTCATAGGGCAGTTCCCTATATGGCAGCTTGTTTCTTCAAAGCCAGCAAGGGAGAGAATCTCTCAGCAAAATAAGCATTGCAATCTTATGTACTGAATCACGGAAGTTATGTCACATGACCTTTGCTACATTCTCTTGGTTCAAAGCAATGCACAGTTCCCACCACCACACCATTTACAGAAGGGTGTGAATACCTGGATGTAGGGATCATGGGGCCACAGGCATAGAGGGTCTTTCTCTCTTATTCCCCGTTGAACCCTCAGTTCCCACTACTGTACTGGGCACATGGCAGGTCCTCCGTAAATAAAGATGTTGAATAAAAGAATGGCCGGTCAATGAGGGGCCAGCCTCTCCATAATATCAACCCCCCAGCCCAGATTATCCACAGCCCCTTCCAACATAAAAAAGTTAGAATGGGCATAGCCCAAATACCCCTAAGGAGTGGGACAGAAAGATCAAAGGTGATAAGTTATACAGAGAAGGTAGGGTTTAACAAATGAGTATGATTGCTGAATCAGTATATTGATATTTCTTTTAGTCTCCAGTGTCTTAGAGCAGGTAGAAGTAAAAAATAAAAAATGGTGGGTTTTGTAACCCACACCAAACTCTGAAATCTGTTCTACAACTAATTGCTGCAATGTGCTTTGAAATTTATTGCTTTTTATTCACAAAAAAGTAAAATATATATATTTCTTCCAGCCTCCTGTGTTTTGCAGTAGAAGACAAAACCTGAAATAGTAGAACGGTAACCCATAACAAACTCTGAAATCTGTTCTGTATCTACCTATTAAAGTATACTTTGAAAATCACTGCATTTTTTTTCTTTTCGTTGTATATGTGTTATATTTAACAATAAAATACCAAAAAAAAATTAAAAAAAGAATAGCCAGGTCAAGAATATGGTTTTATCAGTGGGATGAACCTGGCTCAAATCACAACACCTTTTTTCTCCAAATTCGTGGATGCTCAGGGCCAGGCTCTGTGAGTGTGTGTGTGTGTGTGTGTGTGTGCGCGTGTGTGCATGTGCGCGTGTTTGTGTGTGTGTGTGTGAGTGAGGGGGAGAAGGAAGGAGTGGATGAGGCATTGCATTCTAAAAGCAGCTAAGAGAAGATGTGATGAAAGCAACCAGGTGAATAAGGGAGTGGGTTTGAAGACACCACCTTCGCTATGTGGCTAATCTGAGTAGTCTTTGAACAGACCAGGACCGAGCAGAAGGGCAGCAACTCCTTCTACCCTGCCATGAGGGAATATGGGGACTTTCCTATAACCTGCATCAGAGTCAAAAGTCAAATTGTCATATTCAACTAGCCTGCACAAGCTTTACCATGATCAATCTCCTTCCTTGGGTTATAATCAGGAGAAAAAGACTCTCTTTTTTTGGGATATAATCAGAAACTAATGTTGCCCTAGAGTTTAGCATTTGGGCATTTTTCGTATACATGAGGCAAATACTTTCATAATCCATATAATGACAATTTTAAAAAAGGCACCTGAATTGGGTGTTCAGACCCTCAGAGGAAACTTTTGTTGCGAGGAAAGTGTGAGTCTGTGGGGCTGATCCTTGGACAGGGAGAGAAAGGACAGAGCTCTGAGCTAGAGTCTTTGAAAGTTGGACTATGGGCTTTTGCTCTGAAGTCAACTTAGTTGTAGGTGAGGGCAGAGCAGCTCAGCATTCCAGCTTCTGAGAGTCCTGCAAGGACAGGTATCAACTAGGCTTTTGGAAAAATCAGCTATATCCTAAAACTGACCTATGCCTGAAAGTGAAAAGGATTCTATTGTCCCTCCTACTGGCTGGGACTTGAGAGGAGGGTGGTTTGTGGATGAATGGATTTAGGAGCTAGCCAGTTCACATAGCCCCAGAGACGAGCAGATGCTGCCAAAGACCAACTCTCTATTCTGGGTTTCCACAAAGCCCAGAGAATGATGCTCCGGGCTGACCAGTTCCTCACACCACCCATGTGTTTCAAAGGACCTTGGGAGCAGCTTTTCTTGGGAGGGTGCAACATCAGTGCTTGGATGGAAGAAGCCGATTGAAATCGATGGGAATTGATTTAGAATGCGGGGGCCACTATGTTAAAATCTCTTACCTCTTGATAGAACTTCATGAATATTAACAAGGTTAGGATCAATAACGAGCTGATTTTCAGAAGCAAACTTGACTTTGTCTGTGGATTAAAGGGACAGAATGATGATTATTTCTTTCCACACTGCTTCCACCCAATGCTTAGTGGACCTAAAATCCTAAAATACAAAAACCCAAATGAAACCTGCAAGGCGCAGGGCTCGTCACGCATTTCCAATACAAATTTTTTATACTTTTTTCTTCCTCTCTGTGCTGTAGATCTGAGGATGTTTTCAAGGCAAATATGCAAATGCATGCGTGTGTTTATGAGCATTCATCCATTTATTAATTTGTTAGTATTGTTTCAGTCTTCTCCACCACTCAATCTTGATCTATTTCATAGCTTATCTCAATTTTTGCCCTAGACTTGAAAAATGCCCCCCAATGCTTTCAGGGTGATATCCTAACTCCTTGGTGTGATATTCAAGACACATTATTGTTTAGCCCTAGACTTCATTTGTACTGCCACAAGTGTAACACAACTGTTCAGGTGTGGCCTGAAGGATGGGAATGAGCCACTTCTGAGAAAAGGTGAAGAGCACTCCAGGCAGTGCAAAGGCCCTGGGGTAGAAAAAAATCACAGTGTTTCAGAAGAAGAGAAAGGAAGCCAGCATGGCTGGGGAAGGTGGTGGGGTTAGTTACCAAGCAATTATGAATCACCCATCTCTTTTTGGGTCTGACTAGAACATTCCAGGATAGATCAGATCAGTGTAATGATTGTAAGCGTGTCACACGCTTGGACCAGATGTGTTTTATAACTCAACTAGGTTCCTCCAGTTTAAAGGGAACTTGGGCAGAAACTAAGACCTGAACCACTTCAGCACTCTGCAAGTGGAAGTGAGAATTCTGAGAGTCGCTTTCCGGCCAGGTGTAGAGACTCTCAGACTTCGTTCTCCAACCTGCTGTAGGACTTTTGGAATGGGTGAGTGTCCATTAAACTTTGCTGGCCAACCTGGGAGCTTAGCACCAGTTCCGCTGCCTGTCTCTCTAAGGAGTCTCCTTTGCTAGAGCCTTCGAGTGAGGTCACGCGCTTCTCGGAACACCACTTATGGGGAATTTCTCCTGCCCTGAACACTGACTGGTTCATGCTCGCTGAGCTGCCTTCCATTATCAACTGACCCTTCTCAGTTTCCACGGAGATTTATTAGGATTTCAGAGACACGAGCTGCTCCCCAGGCCGTGGTACTTGAAGGCACATGCACAGCACATTTATACCACTCTGCATTCATTCTCCTCTGGTTTTCTCACACCCTCAAAATGTGGGAAGATGTGTGCCATTACCCTCCTTTTGCAAGGGGGAAGATGGGTTTTTAAGATGCCTCTTCTGCTGAATTAACCCACTTATTTCCTTTCTTCAAGCCTACTCTGTGGTTCCACAATCAAAAAGGGTTACGCATCAGAAAATTGATTTCAATTTAAACCCTGCAACCCTCACTCAGACGGGACCTTAATAGTCCTCTGTAACGGTTCAATGGGTAACCCACAACTCCCTGTCTTCTCAAGGACTATTTCAAACATTTCCACTCTCCCCAGACCTTGCATCCCTTGCTTCTCACCCCTTTACGGTGGACTCGTTACCTGAGCTCCTGAGATGGAGCAGCCAGCATTACAAAAGCTCTTCTCACCACCCCGCTGGAGGACGCACCAATCCACAGACCCTTCGCTCTTTTCCTGTTCTCCTTTCTTCCCCAGCACAGTAGCCAAAGAGTGATCCCCTCACCTGTGTTTTGGGTCCCAGCCTCTCCCATCTGTCAGGAACCTTTCACCCTTGCATCCCTTCTCTCTCTTATAAACTTGATCACTAACCAGAAACTTCCTCATTGGATTTTGAAAATGCTTGAGTATCTCATAGTAAAAACACAAACAACAGCAAAAACCTCACCTCCTTAGACTTCCTTCCCTTCCAGCTTGTCCCTTGTCTCCCATTTTCTGTACACTCAAACTTTTATGAAGAGTGGCATGGAGTTTTATGTACTGACTGCTTCCATTTTCTCACCTCTCACTCACTTTGCAGTCCAGACCAGCCCGGTTTCTGGTCTCATCACTCCATTGAAGGAATCATGATGAACTTCAGTGTCACTAAATCTAATAGGCCATTATCCATGATGGTTTTCTTTGACCTTTCAGTGGCACTGGACTTTAGTTAACATTTTCTCTGTATCTTAAAGCACTCTTTCCTCGGCTTCTATGGCACCACATTCCCTGGTTTTCCTCCAATCTCTGTCTCCTTTGCACATTCCTCCTAAGGCCCCAAATGTGGTTGCCGCTTAGGGCTCCGTTTCCTCCGGGAGCATGTGCCAGCCCCGTTACAGTTTGCATATTGCCCTGTGACTTTCTTTAACTACCTAACAATACTTTGACAATGGCGCATCAGAGTTTGATCATGTGCATCTTTTCCCAGTGGCACCACACTGGGAGCTTGAAACTGGCCATAGAGGGAGAATTTACACCATGGAAATAGACAAATGCTGCAAATCAGGGCTTTTTTTCTTGGAGAGCCGGTTGTTAAACATATGCCAATGCACTGCTGATTGTAGATATCTTTTCATCTCTCTTTTTATACACTTACTTTATTCCTTTTAATTGTTGTAACATTTTCAACATCATGGTTGAATACAGTTTATTTAGCCAGTCTCTGGATGAAGGGTATTTAAATTACATCCACATTTTCACTTGCACACATAATGTTTCACCGAACCTCATGGGGTATTTTTTTTTTTTTTGACACATCTGTGGGTATTTTTCTCAGAGTTACTTAGCAGCTCTAACTCTTCGATTGAGGGAAATGTGAGTTTTATATTATAATGGACAGGGCTAAATTGTCCTTCAAAATAGCTCCTAATTTACACTCTTGTCAATAGTATGTGTCAGTACCCATTTCCTCTTACCTTTGCGATGCCATCAGTCTTTATAATATTTGGACATGGCTGGTCTTGAAACTGGCAACTTCACCAGGCAGATTAAGGGAAAACTTCTATCGGGTTGAAGTACAATTATTAGTAAAAATATAATGAATATGGTGATGACAATCACAATAATGATAAAGTAATTTTAAAGTAGTCATGGATAATTATGCTTTCAAATATGGCTGCCAATTGCTTAAAACACTGATATTTGAAGAGTTTGCATTTTCTTGTTGCAAGAGACATTCCTAAAAGTCAATGAAATAATTAGCTTGGAGTTTGGGCTTGTCCTAGGACTCTGATTAAAGCTCTTTTCCGACAATATCTAATTTTTTGATCCCCCAAATGTTAACTATAATTTTTTTGTACAGGGCATTTAATCTAATCACAGTGACCTAAAATCATAGTCTCCCTGTGTAATGGTTTTAAAGGACCATTTCCAGCCTCTTGAGATGAAGCGCTCAGAAATAATTTAGGTGCCTCATCTAATGCCCTCACTTATAGACCTCCGGCAGAAAATGGGGATTCTGCAGTTTGTTTTTACTGGCTGTATTGATCTGATCTGCAGAATTTCTTTCCTCTACAGCTAAATCAGTACATTCCACACTTAGCTGGCATTTTGCTCTAGTACTTTTAAGGAGGGTTGAATTTGGAGTCGTGAAACAATGTATCGTCACTGGTACCGATCCCGGCACGTTGCTATTAAGGCGAGTCCATAAAATTCTTTGCCTGTGTGTGGAAAATCACTATTGCCAAACATCCGGGATGCGATAACCCTTTTGAAAATAAGATATGCCTCCTTATATTCCAGTGTACAACTCTTTAGTAGCCTTCAGCATGAGTTGTGTTACAAGAGAACATGCCCGGATTTTTATTGTAAAGAGGCACCAACTCCTTCTTTAGCGATTAATCTGTGCTTTCCCCCTTCTTTTCAAAATCAGGAGTTGCTGACTTAAAATGTGCTGTGTACCACAAAAGCTGCACTTTGCTGAGCTCCTACTGTGTGTGATGTTGAGTGCTGAGCCCTTGCTAGTCATTATCTAATTTAATTGTCATAGCACTTTGTGGAGTAGATACCATCCTTTCTTCTGCTTTACAGAAGATGAAACTGCAGCTTAGTTTAGTGAATTAATGAGCTTAATAAGGTCACACAGCTCGTAAACGGCAGAGCTCAGATTCAAACCGAGGCCATCGTTTCATAGAGCTCAAACCCTTTGCTAAGGTGAGCTTCCTCCAATTTAATTTTCCTTTGGGTCCTGCCTGATAGGTGGGCAGATCTTAAGAAGCACTGTCAATAGCCACCAAGCATGAAAGCAAGAAACAAGAGAGTCCATGAACGGGAAGACGGTGAGTCTTGGGGTGTGTTTTCCTTTCTATGATACTTTAGGCAAAAAGCCTCTGGTCAGGCCTGTACACTCATCCCTTCTGAGACTCTAGCAATAACGAGCTCCCTGATCATTTCTGCTTTTCCACCTGATGTAGGCTAAAATAAATTTTAGAAAGGAAAAAAAAAAGTAAGATGAAAACACCATCCCGCACAAGCATGAAAAAGCAGTATCTCCAGGAACAAATGAAACACCCATGCTTCCCCAGGCATCCCTGCTGGAAGGAGGTCTCGTCAAGATGGAGCTTGTGGGAAACAAAGGAGCTGCAGCTTTCCTGGATTGGATGTTTCTCTCCAGTGGAGCAATACTATTCAAACTAATCAAAGTTTTACTGGGTTCAGAAATGCCAGACCAGCACATTTCGTATTCCTATCCTCCCCAAAACACTGTCTGCAAGTGAAAAACATCTGCATCTAAAACAAGACAATTAACAAGAAGACACGCGAATGCTAATGCTGTGGTCTATTTTTGGTCACTGGCTAAGTAAGGAGCCCAAGCAGGGAAGGAGAGTGTGCCTCTCTTAACCCTTCTTGAGCTTCTCTCCAGCTTGGCCAGTCTCCCTGGAGAGACGCTGGGGGCTGCCTGAGAGGACACTGCCAGAGGAGAGCCACACTGAGGGTGTGGGGGGAGGGTGGACAGGGAGAATCCCTCCTCATCCACCCTTTGGGGGCGATACCTCCAGGGAAGTACGAGTGGCTGCCCAAAAGGGTAAGAGGTTGAATGGCAATTGAATTCATAAGAAGAGGATATTTCTGGAAGCCTAGTAAATGCAAAAGCCAGAGATGTTAGGAAAAACCAAACAGAACAAAAGTGATTGTGTTCAACTCAGGGGTATGATTTTTCTTTTGGGAAACTCAAGGCTGGTGATTTGGGGTGGGAGAGAGTGTTTGCATCTGATGGCTTTCTGGATAGCTTGGATGGGTCAGGATTTTTTTTCCATGGGTTTTTTTTTTTCAGGTTACCACAGGCCACTTGAGAGAAAAGGATTGATGGGGAAAGGACCAGAGAAAAGAGAGGAGATGTGAGGATGATTGAGAAAGGAAAGAGCACCCAAAAGGGGCCAGTGGGTCAGGGTGTCAGGAGATAAAGTCTACCACTGGGAAATTCCCTGTGTCAGGGTAGCCACGGCAGGCAGTTCTCAGTGACAACACACCGTGTGCCTCGTTATGATGCCATCTCCTCGCTGCTCCCCGAAACTCCTGGTAAAAGTCTCCTACCCCAAAGAGCATCCTTTTAGTAGTGCTAGTGGGGGGTGAAGGAAGAAGGAATTAGTGTTTGGCTTAAGTTGGGGAGAATCCCAGGAGAAGACGCAAGACAAAGATTTGAGTGAAGTAGTTTATCTGGGAGTTGGGAAGCACCAGTAGAGGAGTGGGGCAGTGAGAAAGGAAGGAAACCAATTCAGGATGATTTAATAAGCAGGTTGCCTTTGTGGGCAACTGAGCTCAATCCCACTGAGCCCCTCTGGGAGACTGTGCAAAACATGACTCAGAGCTGTCACTGGGGCAAGGAGCTGAAGGCAAGGCTTGTCTGTGGTTTTGTTTGCTTTTCAGTATGAGGGCAATTACCGATGTTATGATGGTCAGTTGGAGCAAATTTGTGAGCAAATTTTGGAAAGGTTAAATGTTTCTGGGACCTAAGGGTGAGAAAGGCAAATGTCACAGTATTCCTGCAGACTCACAGGGCAAAGTCATCATGAGGCTGAGTCTTCCTGTTTGGTGACAGAGCTTTCTAGTCAGAGAATGACTAGCATGGTGGGACATGGGAGTAAGAACTGGATCCAACTTTTCTCTCCCAAGAAGTTTTTTCTACAACCTAGGATACATTATATTGACAACTTTTCATCGGATTAATATGTGATTCAGCATTCATTACATCTCTCTGTTTGCTCTGGAAATGATGTCATCTCAATGACTCTAAACACTTCAAAAAATAAAAAATCATTAATTTTTGTATCTTCCTTCCATTCCTACCCCTATGGATATTTTTAACATAATAGTACCTATGGCCTGCATGGAGTTTTATACTGTGCTTTTATCAACTCTATTTTATCATTTACATTTCATTTGTAATTTCTTTAGTGTCATCATAAATAACACTTTTAATGGCATCAAAGTATTCCATCCACGTCTGGATTGTAAAATATTTAACTAGTCCCCTATTGTTAGACAGAGAGAGCAGTAATGGGTTGGGTTCCCTAGGAAGCAGGCTTTAAGATGGAAATCAGTGAACAGAAAGTTTAATATAGACTGTGATTGGGATCTACCCTGTGGAAGACAGAGGTGGAAAGCAAGATTGGGTGGAGGGAGACCTTGACTTGTCACACTGCCCCAACTAAGGTCTCAGCCAACTCTGTGACATCTTTGAAGCTGAGATGCTTCTGCAGAATTGTCTCAAATTGGGTCAAGAAGACCAGGTCTTTTGGCATGGGAGATGACTCCTAGGGATTAGACAGGCTCTGGAGAAATGCCATCCTCACCAAAAGGGGGAAAATAAGTGGAAAAATAAGGTCTCAGTGGCTGAGAGAGTTCACATAGAGTTGAGAGGCTACTCTCGAGGTCACTCTTACAGAAGCTTCAGTTAGATGTTGCTACCTACCATAACTTGCCAAACCCCAACCAAAACCATTCCATCCAATCCTAAAGAACACCTAGGGCATTATATAAGATTCTAAAAAGGGTTCTGGAAACCTACAGCCTCAAGATGGGTCCCTGGACCAGGTAAGTCCTGAAACCTAGAGAGTCAATCCTTTCCAAAACATCAGCTAGTTTCATTCCCCTATCTCATATTATCAACAGCTCCTTCCAACATGAAAAAGTTGGAATGGCCATAGCCCAAATACTCCTAAAGAGTGGGATAGAAAGATCAAAGGTGATGGTGGAGAAGGTAGTGTTTATGATTATTGAATCATTATATTGACATTTCTTTCAGTCTCGAGTATCTTAGAGCAGCTAGAAGTAAAAATTTATAATGGTGGAATTGTAACCCATACCAAACTCTGAAATCTGTTCTACAAGGAATTTATTGCTTTTCAGTATATATGTTATCTTTCACAAAAAAGGAAAAAAAGATTCTTCTACTCTCCAGGGTTTGGGAGCAGCTAGAATTAAAAATCTGAAGTAGTGGAATGGTAACCCATAATAAACTCTAAAATCTGTTCTGTATCTACTTTATTGAAGTGTACTTTGAAAATCATTGCTTTTTTTCTTTTCTTTGTATATATGTTATGCTTAACAATAAAATATGTTTTATTTTTTATTTTTTTAAAAAGGAGACCAGGCCTTTATATTACCACATTGGTCAGTCATTGTGTGTGGTAGTCTTAATTGAGGAAATTCCCAAAGGGGCTGAGAGCTCAGGGCCATCTTCTAGATCTCTCAAGAGGAGTTTGGGTGGCACATCAGTGTCCAGCTCAAGGATGTTTCCCAATTTTGCTAACTTAGATATAACAGCAATGAGCATCTTTGGATAATGCTTTTTCCAGTCTCATTCCTAAAGAAGCTAGAGTAAAGTGAAAAAATTGGAGCACATGAGTTTCCATTTTTCAAAATTTAGAATTTCGTTTCTAAAATATTTTCTGCTACTGACCAAGTTGTTCAAACTCTCGTTTGTTTCCCCAATTTCTAAAATGGTGGCACTGTCTCTAGATATTAAGAAATACAGTGGGAAGAAAAGATATGATATGCGCAAAGACATCCTTATAATTTACAACTGTTTTCCCCAAACTTACTTTGGATGGTGGTTACAAGATACAGATTCTCAGGTCCACAACCCAGATATTCTGATTGACAAGTCTGAGGTCGGGCCCAGGAATGTGTATTACGAACTAGTGTACCATCCGATTCTTCTCCAGGGAAAATTTGGAAACACTGCTTTAGGAGACAAAGCTTGATAAATCCAGCATATGTGTGTTATTCTTTTGTTGCGCTCTTGGAAGGAAAACAATTTACAACTTGTCTCCTTTCCTTCTTTCAAAATATGCACCTTTCATAAAGTACCACCCTAATTTCAGCATGTTCTTTCTTTTCTTTTCTGTCACTTAAAGATCTTCCAGAAGTAGTTACAGCCAAACTACGAATGTCTTTGCACATGAGCTCCCAGATAAACATCCCGCAATTCTGACTCCCTGTTGGACAGTGGCTGAGTCCCCAAAATGTGGAGTTCATAGTGGCAGGCATTTTCTGTGCATTATATCATTTAATTCTGAAAGCAACCCCCGGGGTAGGTTTTATGATTTCTATTTTCCCATAAGAAGAAATCAAATGTCCCAGAGATTGAATAAAGTGTTTCAAGCCTCAATGAGCTATTAACCACCCCCCAGTTGTTAGGTTTGGCATTAGTTCTTAAAAGTTGTATCCAAAGCCAAATTCCCAGACATTCCTCTTAAACTCATAGGTATCTGTAACAGAAGACTTTTTCACTTACAAGTCACGAGAAAGCCAATGCAAACTGGATTAATAAAAAGAGAATTTATTGGCTCATATAACTGACAAATCCATGAGTAATCCATCTCAGATGTGGCTGGATATGGGGGACCAAATGATGTCATGGAGAGGATTTTCTTTTGTCTTCAAACTCGAATAAATGTATTTTCTGTGTCATTTCCTAGATAGGCTCTCTTCCTTTTTTAAAAGGTGGCTGCTAGGATCTTCTGCTCTCCTTCTGGTGGAAAAGAATCCGAGGCAGTCATTGCCATATAGTCTGGAAGATTTTTCTGATTGGACAAACTTAGGACACATGCTCACCCTTAACTGTAAGCCTGGAAGGAAGACACTTTGAATCATGTGCTCCAACCTTTGCTCCTCCAAAACCTTGAAGACTGAGGGGGCTGGAGGGGCTCCCCAAACTAAAAGTGCGATTGTGACCCAAAGGATGGAGAATTGATGCTGAAGAACCAAAAGGTAAATTTTTATTGCTATTATATCAACTTCTTCTACATTTTCCTTTAGTATTGAGTCATGATAAATATTCCCTCTCTGCCCACCTTAAGAATTCAGGAAATCTTCCATACACTTCATGCATTAACTCAGTGAATCCTCTACGAGATAGGTCCCGCTGTTACCTCCATTTGACATATAAGGAAGCTGAACCATGGAAAAGTCAAGTAACTCGTCAGATCCTGTGTTAAAGCTGGGATTAGAACAAAGGCAGATTGACTCCTGAATCCATTCTTTTTCCCACCACACTTTATGGCTGGTGGAATTTGTATGACTACACGGTCCAGTGTCCATACAATGCTCCAGGCTCCCCATGATCGCTCTCCAAACTAATCCTAGATTACATCCAGCCTCAAGTCTCTTCTGACCCACACATCTTCCTGAAGACTCATCCACATGCTCCCTCATCCATAACACATGTAGAACCCCAGCTGCAAGTCTGGCTCTGTCATAGCCATTGGAAGTGGGGAGATACAGTGGTCGAGAAGACAGACCTGATTCCTCCCCACACAGGAAACACTTGGGCACCTAGATATGTAATTCTGAGAAGAATTCAGATGCTTTCATGGGTCACAGGGAGAAAAGCATCTAATGAATAAACGTATATAGTGTGTGCATTTCCAGTCTCCTTCCCTTAGACTGGCTGAGGGATCAAGGGGTTGCCTTATTTCTGACATCTATGGATCTTAGTTCCTAGCCTCAGTTTTTCTGGCTTAGGACCTCCCATAAGTTCCTGAACTTTGATGAAATTTGAAGCATGATGATTTGCCCCAGTGGTTCCCTCCATTCTAGGACACCTCTAAGGAACACAGCTTCAGCTCTGGCCTTGGGATCCCAGTACAGTCATGAGAGTGAGAATATGTTTGTAACATCACAAGCATCCAGCGTTACTTTCAGTAATGACACTGACCTCTGGAGCTGGTCCTGGAAGCAGAGCAGGCACATAAATCACACTAGAACCAGGAGTCTAGAGGTCAGAGTCATCTCTATGGGTGGTCTCTAAAATCTCTTGCTTTTTCTAGGTCTCGGACTTCTCTGCAAAATGAAAGGACTGAAATAGCTAAACATGAAAGGATATCATTTACTGTGCCAGTCCTGGGAAAAAAGAGGAGCAAGAGTGATACTGTGAGGCTCTTAGAGAAGTCAGATTCTGATCAAGGCATGGAAAATTATCAGGGAATTATGTCGGGCAGGTGCACAGAAAGATGCCAGGGCAGGAGCCAACTCTATAAGCCAGGGGTTCAGAGTGGACCCCTTGTCCATGCTGCAGGCCTGCTGAGGAAGAGTTGTTGTCGATGAGAAAGGCAGTATGGAAATGTATTGCTTTTATGTACGTATTTTATATTTCACAATAAAAATGTTAAAAAAATTAAACAAAAAAAAAAAAAGAAAGGCAGTATGGCATCTGGGTGTGGGTCTTCACGAGGCTACAATTCAAAGATTAATTCTTTTGCCTCCTGCATGGTCTGCTTCTCCTCTTTCTTCTTTCTTGAAATAATCCTGGTCTTGGTTCCCCTGAGACAGGGGAATAGTCTGCCTCACAGCTTTGCCAGGCAGTTGATCTCATTTCACTGACAGGAAACTCTTGCCACATTAGAAAGGCAGAGAACTTCTCTCGGATGCGGCAAATGTCAGACGCACTTGCTGCTCTCCTACTCTCTGTGCCTATGGAAAACGTCTCTGATCCATTACTGCCCCTTTCCCACCGAGCTTGGACACAGCTTCAGAATCCTCAGCCCATCCTTCCTAGCAGCCAGTACTGATCCATTGAAGATGGCATGTGGGAAGAAACTGATTTCCTTAACTAGCTTCTGTGATGTCTCATCTGTAGGCCCATTAGAAAGCAACCCTCTTATTCTTCTAAGATAGATTATAAAGTGGGTTCAGCCTTGATTCTCAGACCAAGTGTGCAATAATATGTGCTGCTAAAACCAAAGGTAAACCAAGATGGTTCAGGTCTGTGCCTTCAGAAGAGTTCGGTAATAGCTCCTGTTTGAGGCTGTTGCAATGGATCACAGACTGTGAGCACAGGCCGCCCTCAGACCTGGTCAGGAGTCTCCAGATGGGTCCATCTGGGCTCGGCATAAGTCGACTACCTAATGTCTCCTAGGTGTCTGGTGCATCGTTTCAGCTCCTTCACTTTCATTCCGGTTGGATCTTAGGTACAGAGAGGACCCTGTCTACCTATCCCTTTTCATCATCCAAGTATGATTATAATCTGCCAGTTTATTAAGAATTAATAGGTAACGGGCTGGCCTATTTTGAAGCTCTCTTCACAGTAAAGTAAAACCTCTACTTAGTGTTTTGCTAATGGGGGCTTCCAGGGAAAGGATCACAAGTGAGTGAACATCCCACCTCCACATTCATATTTAATTAGATGCTAAGAGAACCTTGGGCAGGTTCTCAGAGTTACTAGGGGAAATCTATAAGAAATCTTGGAGTCTTGACTTTTAAAGGGACAGGCTTCACCCTTTGTTGGAAATGCAATAACGAGTTCAAGAAAAGAAAACAGAACAAATAAGACATTGGCTAATGTTCTAGTAGAGATATTACCTTAGATGAAAGCAGCACCGTCTGCAAACTCTGATGAGAATTTTAATCGTTTTGTTTCACATATATTGGAAATGCTATGGAAAATGTAAGTCTCAAAAGAGAAGCCCGGGTTGTCACTACGGCTGCAACTTATTAAAAGAAAGCTAACTGGCCTCATTAGAGAGACAGTGTGGTGCAGTGAAAAGAGATTTGGAGTGTGACATTTCTGAGTTTGAAACACAATTCCATCAATTACCATACAGGTGAACTTGAGAACACTAACTTACATCCCCCAGGCTTCAGTTCCCTTTCCCGAATTTTGGGGCACACGTTATGGTTTGCACTATTAAAATAGGATTTCTCCAGCAAGATAAAAGAGCCATGACGTTATATGTGAGCCAGGACCCAATTTATGGGAACAAGAACATAGGGGATGTTACTTTGAAATAAACTGAGTAAATTTGAGTCCAGGGACTAGATTTTATCAGGGCACTCAGAGCTAGATAGTTTCAAACTTAAGACAACTGATTGTTGCTCTTCTACCCAGGTGGAGGCTAAACAGTATAAACACAGGGGTCTTGTACTTATTGTAACCCTAGGGTTTGCTTGGTAAATTCACAAGTATGCTGGCTAACCCACACCATTCTGTTTTCCAGAGAATGGTGATAATATTGCATCATTGAGTTTAAAACATTTCCAAGAAGGCCAGGACCATGGCCAGATAAGAAATAACGCACTTCATGTCCAGACTGAAATCATTTTGAAGGGCTGTTAAATGAACTAAATGGGCAGAGGTAGTATTCTAAGCTTAGGGCACTGCTCACTCTGGAGCTGGGACCATTCTCAGAGCTTGTCACATGGGGACAAACCCCAGGGTCCCTCGGAACTCACTGTCAGGAGACTACTCTCTCTCTCCCCCTTTAGAGGTCATGAGAGCTAGGAAACCCAGCTGCTTCCCTTTCCTAGCCACCTTGGCTGTCAGGAAACGCAGTGCAACATTCTGTGCCAACCTCCTTTCTTTTTCAGCTTTGCTTTTTTGAACATAGTTTTCTTATCTTCATTGTTGTTAACTTTCTAATCCCAGGATAATGCTTTCAATTTATTATACTACTGATTTTGCTTTAAGCTTCCCCACAGTCATTCATTCATTCATAGGCTGCTGCAATGAGAAATGAAGAGCCCAGGTCCGGCTGGTTTGAATAGCGGTTCTGCCATGTTGCAGTTGTGTGAGTTTGAGCAAAGTCACTCGATATCTGCTTCCTCTATAAAGTAGGGCAATAATAGAAGTTAAGCCACAGAGTCATGGTGAGGATTAAATGAGATGATGCAGTAGAGTGCTGGGCACATGACAAGCCCCTGATCATGTCAAACCATCATCTACTCATGTGTTGGGATGTTGGTAGAGGATAAAGACACAAAGCAGATAACAGAATATGGGACGGTGATTAAGTGCTTGGGTTTGAGTTCAGAAGTTTAGTTGTTATGAAGCAGGACTGAAATTGACTTGAATATCTTTTTCCACTTGTGCTACTTGGGCTTCCGGAACCCAAGTCCGGTCTGTCCTATATTTACAAATGCTGAACAATCCTTGAATCCTTGCTCAAGGGATGCTGGGAATTTCCAGTTTCCATGTCTTCAGCCACTGTAGAATGGCATCATTGACCAGCAAATGCCAGACATCTTCCCCACGCGGGGGAGTCTCTCTGATTCCCCTTCATGAGTTGTAACAGCACTTGCCTCACCAGTTCACCCTTTTTTTTCTATTTAGCTAGGCCTCCAGCCTCACTGGGATTCCCATGAGGACAGTAGTAGATATGGTTTAAGTGGAAAATATAATCTGTGCACGTGGCATCAGTGAAGATATTAGCACAGCTCCAGGAAGTTGGCTGCTGCCAACGTGCCAGAGAAGTCACAGCCACGTACGCAGCCTCCTTGGTTGATCACTCAGGACCTGGGAGGTACTTGAAAGCCATCAGGTCCAACCCATAATTGAGGCTTGAGTCCTTTTGTCTTGTGGCCATGCAACCTGGGCTCCAAGAGCTTCAGAGAGGGCAAGTCTGTCATCAGTGACTAACCCCTGTCATGCTTTTTCCATCTCTGAATGAATCTGTGTATTAAAATATTTTATTTGTTTCCCAGCATTGGCCTCAAATTCGCTATCTTAGAATACAGACTCACTGACTGCAATGCAAATGCTTGTGCTCTAGGAAACAATAAAGTAGTTCCTCTTCTCTGTGATAGCTGTACAGAGTCAGAGGATAGCTGTGGCTCCACGAAGATTTCAGTACTGCAGATCAAACATCCCCAGTTCTCCAAGTAGTCCTCAGACGATGTGACCACCTGTCCCTTAGTATCTCAGACTCATATTCCCAGCTCTTCACCTTGAACCAGCTACGTGACCTTGGGCTAGCTACCTCACCTCTCCCAGACCTCAATTCCTTACGTGTGAAAAGGGAAACATGCATATTTATATATTTGCTTAAAAGAGTGTCTATCCCGAGGGATGTGGGCATTTAAATAAGGTAAATTACAAGGTGCTTGCCTGTGCCTGGCACACAGCAGGCACTGAGTAGGTATTATTAGTACTGCTGTTGTTGTATCCCTGGGCATTAGCAGTCCACCCGTGGTGGGCTCTAACCAACCCAGGCACCAGCAGAACCGTCAGCTCCTTTCCCTGGTCTCTGAACTACTGAATGCCGAGTCCCGCTGGCCGTTCCACTTTCACCCCACCCTGGTCCTCTGCTTTGTTGACCACACCCCATCCACAGTGCCTTCTTCCCTACCTTTCCATATGTCAAACTCTTCCCCACTGGGTCTTCACACACGTGGGCCTCTCTTTAAAGCAAGCTCCCCGTCCCTTTGCCATGCACACATCTCTCCTTACCACCGCCTCAGCTTCCTGCTGCACTTCCCAAAGCAGCTTTCCCTTCACCGTCTTTCAAAACAAGTGCTCTCAATAACTCTGTCACATAGCCCCGCATCTTTGCTCTTCAAAGCATTCAGCATCATATGCAATTTTATATGTACCTACACGTGTTTTTACCTTCTTTAATATTTGTTTCCATCCCTAGACTATCAACAATGCAAACAAAGGGGAAGTCTCTTTTGGTTTATTAGATATTTTTAAACTTTTTTTATTGTAAAATATAACCTACATACAAAACAAAGAAAGAAAAAAGCAATAATTTTCAAAGCACTCTTCAACAAGTAATTACAGGACAGATCCCAGAGTTTGCCGTGGGCTACCATACCATCTTCTCAGATTTTTCCTTCTAGCTGCTCCAGAACACTGAAGGCTAGAAGGAATACATATTTTTTTTTATCATCACAATCGACTTCTTTTTCTTTTTTTGTGAAAAATAACATATATACAAAAATGCAATAAATTTCAAAGCACAGTGTAACAATTAGGTGTAGAACAGATTTCAGAGTTTGGTATGGTTTACAGTTCCACAATTTTAGGTTTTTACCTCTAGCTCCTCTAAGTGGAGACTAAAAGAGCTATCAATATTATGATTCAGCATGGTTTATTAAATTCTTTTTTCTCATCATGTTTTTATGGAAATTTCAAACATACAAAGAGAATTGTAGTGTGAGCCCTATCACCTAGATTCTATAACTATATTATGGAATTTTTCTGTTATATTTTCATTTTCACATACATATCTATCCTCTATCCATCCTTCCATTTGTACATCTGCCCATCTTATTTCTTGGGGCATTTTTTTAAAGTGAGTTGAAGATATATGTATACTTTACCCGTAAGCATTTCAGCATAAGATTAACTAGAGTTCATTATCCATATACAGTTCTTTATTTTTTTCTAAGGGCAAAATACACATATAACGAAATGCATACATATTAAGTGTACAATTTTGTGAGTTCCGAAAAATGTGTGCCCGGTCTAACCTCTTCAATATATAAAACTTTAACATCATCCCAGAAAATTCCCTCATGTCCTTTCTCAGTTAAATTTCTTTTCTAGAGGCAACTATTGTTCTGATTTTTTCAATATTGACTAAGTTTTCCTTTTCTAGAATTTTATATAAATGGAATCATAGAGCAAGTACTCTTTTATTTAAGACTTCTTTCACTCAGCATGTTTTTGAGAGGCTTCCAAGTTGTGGCATATATCACAAAGCCATTTCTTTTATTGCTAAATAGTATTCCCTGGTATAGTATGTTTATCTGTTAATAGATACCAGAGTTATTTCTTATTTTTGGCTATATGAATAAAGAGGCCAGGAACATTTTGTTAGGTTCTATTACATTTGTGTATCTTAGGCAAACACCTAAGAACGGAATTGCTGGGTCATTTGGACCTTTTCCCAAAGTAATTGTAGAAAGAATTGTTTTATTTATTGACATCAACCCGCCAGTAGGTGGATTTGGCACATAGTAAGAGCCTGATAAATATTTGTTTAAATTAATAAATAGAGAAAATAAATACAAATATAGCAAATGCTCTAACCTTCCCTACTATTTACTAGTAAAGTGTGACGGTCCATGAATCACTTAAGCTACTTGAGCTTTCAATTCCCTTTTATATGGGAATAATAAAACTTGCCTTATATGTTACTGAAAAGATTAGATCTGAGGGACCAGGAACATAGTGGGTATTGTAAGAGATGCGTGAGGTCTTTCATTTAATATGGGTACGTCCTTCCTTTCCTCCCTCTCTTCCACGCCATGCAGAGATATTTGCCCTCCGCCGACAGAAGACACGCCAGATCCTCAGCCTGGGAACAGGGGTGGCAGGTGACAGAACAAGGAACACTTGGGCCAACCTTCGCCCCTCTCAAAAGCAGATCAGTGCTTCTGCCTGAAGTTGGCATTTGTCATCTACTTGACTTCTACACTTCTCTCCCCTTCAGATTTAATGTCTAGGTTTGTCTGATTTTTAAGCTGGGTTATTTGAATGTCAAACTTTCGATAACACTTTAATAGAGGTGTCCATTAACCCACGCTAAATTAGAGCCCACCGTCTCTGGAAATACATGTGACACCCACATGAATACCAAATGCCTTCATTAGGCACAGCACTTACAGGATGAATACAAAATGCGGCGCCCAGCTCGGGGACACGGACGGCGTGCCCAGGAGTCGCCAACACATCTTTGCGTTTCCTCGGCGGGACCAGTCAGCCTTGTTTGCTGTTTATCTCCAGGTGATGAGACGTGGCGTCGGTGGCTTTGGCTGAAATGAGTAAATGGCATCCTGATCACCGAGTTCAGAGAGGGAACACCAAGGAGGGGGCAGATCACCCACGAGTCAGCAAGAGGACACCCGCTTAGTATGCAAGACGAATTCCAAACACTTCATAAAAGGCGATAACTTTCTTTGACCAATGAATATATTATTTATAAGTGATTCTGATGCCTTGTCTCCCTCCTTCACTGCCAGTCCCCCTGCCCCCCATTTTCACAGTACATTGTAGCACTTGTTCAATGATGAAGCCCCTCATGATAAATAATTTATAAAGCAATTTACAAGTACATTATTTTTAGCAATAAGATAAGACCTGGAAGAAAGTGTTTTACAGATACACACACATACACACACACACATACACACACCATGCTTATAAGTAGCAAGAGAAGTGGGGGGTGGGATACAAGGTGAAGGGTAGTACAAAACATAGAACTGGGGTCTTTATACATGAGCTATGAGAAGTGTCTGAAGTTCATTTGCATAATAAGCAAGAGAAAATCCAAGGGAAAAAATTGTTTCTCTTAATCCTTGGTCTATGGCTGCTAGGGTCTTTTGCATGGCATGATTGTAAGTGAAGACATTTCCCCTGAGAGCTCTTGAGTACATCCGTTGAGCCAGGGCTAGTGGTAAGAGTTCTCCATAAATCATCCCATTTTATCTTCACACTATTTCTTTCAGGCATGCATTATTATTATCCTATTATATGGATGAGGAAATTGAGGCAGTCTCTCAGGCTTCAATCTTCCCTCTTTGAACCCCCTGTCCAGTTAGAACCACTCATTTGGGTAGTCAATCACTGATCTTTGACAGATACTTGATAAGCTGCTATTCTGTGGCAGGTTGTCTGCTAAGAGTTGGATGCACAGATGGATGATGCATCTATAGCACTGCTAGCTAATAGAAATAGAATACAGACCATAAATCTGAGACACATATATAATTTCAAATTTTCTAGCAGTCACACTATAAAAAAATTAGATGAAAGATGAAATTAATTTTAATTACATTTTACTTAACTCAATATATCCTAAATATTCTTTTTTTCAGCATGTAATTAATATAAAAATTATTACTGAGGTACCTTACAATCTTTTCTCTACTGAGTACTTGAAATCCAGTGTGCATTTTATACTCGCAATGCATTTCAGTTCAGACTAGCCACAGTTCAAATGCTTAATATCCAAATATGGCTAGTAGCTCTTGGACTGGATGGCTCAGGTCTACAGGAAGAGAAATTTATTCCTATACTAGAGCAACAAAGGATTGGAAATTAATTGAAGGGAAACAGTGGCAATAGCATAGAATATGTAATAGAGATGAATATGACACAATGTTTACAATATCTGTATACCAAAATCTACAAAATATTGCTGAGAGAAATTGAAGGAATAAAAAATGGAGAAGTACAACATGTTCATATGTCAGAAGATTCAATAGTGCTATAATGGCAATTCTTTTCAAAATAATCCCCCTCAAATCCTAGCAGACTTTGTTGTAGAATTTGTCTGTTTCTGAATACCATCCAATTTCAAGATATATTAAAAAGATACAATAATTAAGATTCAAAGTAGGCAAAAAAATTCAAGGGGCCAGAATAGAGGGACCATAAATAGACAATTATGGAAATCATTGTCCACATAAATGGACAATTGGCTTTCAACATAAGTACAAAAGTAATTGAGTTGAGAAATGATAGTCTTTATAACAAATAGTGCTAGAATATTGAATATCTGTATTGAATCCATATCTTGGACCATATATACAATTTAGCTGAAAATAGATCATAGGTCTAAATGTAAAACAAAAATCTGTGTAACTTCTCAAAGAAAACAGAAAAACTGCATGATCTTGTGATAATCAAAGATTTCATACATATGAAACAAATCTAATTTTATATCACCTATGAAAATTGGGAGTCATCAAAATAAAAGAAGTTCTGTTCTTTGAAAGATACTACTAAGAGAGTAATTAAATAAGCCATAGATTGGAAGAAAACATTTGAAAATCATATAACTGGTAAAGATTTTTTATTCAGAATATACAAAGACCTCTCAAAACTCAGTAATAAGGAAATAAACAATTAGTGAAAAACAAAGGATGGATCGTCAGCATCATTAATCAGTAGGGAAATACAAATTAAAATCATGAGATACTGCTAAACATACCCTTACATGGCTAAAATTAAAATGACTTACTGTACCAAGCGTTGGCAAGGATTTGGAAGCTCTGGAACTCCCGTACACTACTGGTGGAAATATAATTATGGTACCACCCCTTTGAAAATTCGTTTGGCAAATTCTTAAAAAGTTAAATGCATGCTAGCATGTGCTTTAGCCATTCCACTTCTAAGTCTTTACCCAAGAGAAATTAAATTACAAGTCTATGCAAAAATTGCAACAAATGTTCATATAAGCTTTGCCTGTAATAGCCAAAAGTGAGAAACAACTTAAATGTCCATCAGCAGGTAATTGAATAAACAGACTGTAGAATGACCATATCATGGCATACTACTCAGCAATAACAAGGAGTACGCTATTTATACATATGACAACATGCAGGAATCTCACAATAACTATTCTGAATGAAAGAAGCCAACCCTGCTCACCACCCCCCCCAAAAGAACCTTTATATACTTTGTGATTCTATTGATAGAAATTGTAGAAAATTAAACAAATCCCTAGTAACAGAAAGCAGAATAGTGGTTGCCTGGGAATGGGAAGTAGAGAGGGGCAGGAAGGAGGGATTACCATGGGACATCAGAAAACTTTTAGGGGTGATGGATATATCCATTGTTTTGAGAGAGGTGATAGTTCCACAGGAATATACAAATATCAAACTTATATCAGATTATACAAAAATGACTAAGCTAGTACCAAACTGTTTCCTTGATAAAATCAGAAGTAGTGAAAAAGATCTGAAAAGAGAATTTCTTTCTTGCAATTTGAATCAATGTTATCCAATGATGAGTCCATCTACCATGTAAATTCATCTCCCAGAACTACATGTAAGGAGTATTCTATACTTGGGGAAACTCTCTTCTAGACAGCATCTAGGACTGGAGGCAAGAGATGCTGTGACTCTTTTAGAAACTGTATGGAAGTCTGTCATGGTCAGGTTCATGTGTCAACTTGGCCAGGTGGTGATGCCCAACTGTCTGGTCAGGCAAGTGCTGGCTTGTCTGCTGGTGTAGGGACATTTCATGTACTTAAATCATGATCATGTTGGCAGCATCCACAGCTGATTGTATTTGTAATCAGCTAAGGGGAGTGTCTCCTGCAATGAGTGATGCTTAATCTAATCACCAGAAGGCTTTTAAGGAGAATTCAAAGAGAAAAATCACCCTTCCTGCTTCGGACAGCCAGCCTCTCCTAAGAGTTCATTGAGGACCTTCATTAAAGCTGCCAACCTATGGCCTACCCTACAGACGTTGGACTCTACATCCCCATGGTTATGTGAGACACTTTTATAAATTTTATATTTTTGGATATCTCCTGCTGATTCTCTTTCTCTAGATAACTCTAGCCAATACAAAGTCATTTGGCTAGAACATATAAGACTAGGGAGAGGGAATTCTTGAAGTAACTGGGAGCTGAGCTGAGACATTTTAATTCTGTTTCAGCATGTTAGGTTAGAATATTCACTCAAGTACTGGCTTAGGTTCAAATCCCTATTCTTGTCATGTAGGAGTTAACAAAACTTGTGCAAGTTAATTAACCTCTCTGAACATCCTTTCCCTTATTAATAAAATGGGAGTATTACCAACTACCTAAAGTAATGATCAAAAATATTAAATTTGATAACCTAAGTCACTCACTTCTCTTTGTCTTATTTTCCTTATAGCACTTAACACTATCTGAAATTTTGTATTTTAGTTTAGTTTTATATTTGGTGTTATATTGCCCATCTTCCTCACTTCCTCCTTTTCCTTCACCAAGATATAGAAGTCTTGTCTGTTCTGTATCAGCAGTTGGTACAGCACTTGATACAGCACTTGAAACATAGTGGGCACAAAGAAATATTTGTTGAGTGAAAGAATGACTCAGGAGAGTAATACTACTTCAGGAGCATGGTAGATGAATATCATTAAAAAATACTTAGGTATTTAGAACAAGGTCATGACATCAAAGATATGAGTTTGGCTCTTCCAGCAAGTTCTTGCCGTGTTGTCCAATGACAAGTGAAGTGGTTGGCCAGTAGTCTAATTTCGAGTTCTCCCAAAGGTTGCTGTTTCAATCAAAGTCAAACAAACCTTTTCTGCCTTGGGCCAGGTCAAGTCATGTTAGATTTAAGGAAAGCAGCAAGTAAATAAAATGTTTCATATGATCTGCCTGGACAAACCACAGTCCTGACTCCAGGTCTGGAATGGTCTAATAGACTATGGCACAGAAGAGATGGGTGATAATAAATTACAAACATGACTGCCATAGGGAGATTCTACATCCCCTCATCCAGTCCACATGTTCATTCACTGGCCAGTTCTACCCCATGGACTTAACTGGCATCAAAGTGAAACAAATCCAGTAAAACATTTCCCTGAGCTAGGAGAGAGTTCTATCATTCATTCTCATTCACTCTGCCCCCCCTTTCTCCCTGCCAAAGAGCTGATTATAGTTGACAGTAGAACAAAGAAGAGGCATATCAGAGGAGTCATCCATATAACCTCCAGATATATTTAGGTCTATTTCATAGACTTAATATATTAATAGTCTAATTTTAAATTGACTTAAAAATTAATGTGTAGGGAGGCAGGGCAAGATGGCAGCATACAGTGGGGTGGAGTCTTTTTTTTTCTAATTTTTTATTTATTTAAAATACCAAAAAACACCAAACATTAACATTCTTATTTTGATCATTCCGTTCTACATATATAATCAGTAATTCACAATATCATCACATAGTTGCATATTCATCATCATGATCATTTCTTGGAACATTTGCATCTATTCAGAAAAAGAAATAAAATAAAAACAGAAAAAAATTTATACATACCATACCCCTTACTTCTCCCTTTCATTGATTAGCATTTCAAGCTAAATTTATTTTTACATTTGTTCCCCCTATTATTTATTTTTATTCGACATGTTCTACTCATCTGTTGACAAGGTAGATAAAAGGAGCATCAGACACAAGGTTTTCACAATCACACCATCACATTGTGAAAGCTATATCATTATACAATCATCTTTAAGAAACATGGCTACTGGAACACAGCTCTACATTTTCAGGCAGTTCCCTCCAGCCTCTGCATTACATCTTGACTAACAAGGTGATATCTACTTAATGCATAAGAATAACCTCCAGGATAACCTCTCAACTTTTTTTGGAATCTCTCAGCCATTGACACTTGGTCTCGTTTCACTTTTCCCCCTTTTGGTTGAGAAGGTTTTTTCAGTACCTTGATGCTGAGTTTCAGCTCATTCTAGGATTTCTGTCCCACGTTGCCAGGAAGGTCCACACCCCTGGGAGTCATGTTCCACGTAGACAGGGGGAGGGTAGTGAGTTTGCTTGTTGTGTTGGCTGGACAGAGAGGCCATGTCTGAGCAACAAAAGAGGTTCCCTTGGGGGTGACTCTTAGGACTAATTTTAAGTAGGGTTGACCTATCCTCTGTGGGGTTAAGTTTCATATGAACAAACCCCAATACTGGGGACTCAGCCTATAGCTTTGGTTGTCCACACTGCTTGTGAGAATATCAAGAATTCAACTTGAGGAAGTTGAATTTCCCCCCTTTCTCACCATTCCCTGAAGGGGACTTTGCAAATACTTTTTATTCTCAGTGGTTGAATCTTGAAGAATGTACCTATCAATTGGTTGTCTATTTTGTGTGGAAGGAGAAGTAGTCTAAGTTGAGGATGTATCCATATTCTAAGGCAGTGGCCAATGGCCTGATAGGAGTACTGGAAGATCAGAGACAAGGAAATCTGCTAGAGGAGGTATGAGCATGAATACATGGAAACAGTTAAGATTTTTGTTACACATGCTAATGTCCACCAGAAAGCTACAAGCACGGAAGAGGTACTGAACATCCAAGTGGACAAAATGACACAGTTAGTTGAGTCATTAGTAAGTATTCATTATTAGCCACCTAGAACTGATAAAATGGGTGCATGGACAGGGTAGCGATGGTGACAGAGATGGAGGTTACTATGGGTCTAATAGTGTAGACTTCCACTTACCCAGGCTGATATAGCTGCTGTTGCATTGGAACTCCATCCAGTCAGCAACCAAGACCAGTGCTGAGCCTCTGACATGGCACTATTTCTTCAGGAGCCCAACCAACCATTTGGTAGCAAGCCAACTTCATTTGGCTTTTCTGTCCTAGAAAGGACGGCAGTTTGTTCTTATAGGGACATATACCTACATTGATATGGGTTTATTATGTCTCTCCTTCCCATTCGTTATTCCTAGTTTTGTTAATACTTCATATCTCTTCTTTGAGTCTAGGTTCTTTTGCCTTATTAATATTGCATTTTAAAATACCACCAATTCCTCTCGCATAACTGACAATTCTACAGAAACAGTGCTGTTTCCTTCCATCATAAATGAACAAGTTCCGTAGAGAGAGACAGAAAATCAAAAGCCCTTGGTTTCTGCTCTACATATCCTTGACATGTTGGAGGGCTCTTTACCAAAGGACTTGGGAAGGTCAACTGAAACCATAGGATCCAGAGACACAGGAAGCAAATGGCATTTGCAAAAAAATCTTGGGTAAAAAGAGAAACATAAATGCAAAATTACTGGATTTTGTACAAAAGGAGATGAAACGTGGAACTTGGGGGTGGTCAGTTAAGTGAAATATGTCAAAAGATAAGACTGCTTCTCCATGAAAGGGATGATAGGACTGATCATTCTAACTATTTTAGCATCCCTGCAAACTATAATTCACCCTAAATGACTTAGAAGTTCTTAATTTAACTGTGACTGCTCCAAAGGTACTAGTAAAACTTTATTTCATCTTTTTAAGAGGAAAAAATATCAAATGTTGGCTCTAGTCACCCGATCACTTAATAAAATCATAGAACTCTTCTGTGAATGCATTATAGATTATTATATTTGAACTTTCTGTCTTAGGAGAAATGAATATTTTTTTACTAATGGAAACATTCAAATTATTTTTAAAAACATACTTTTGTTATAGTAACAGTTAAAATCTTAAGCATTAATCTTTAATGGCATCATATTTTAAGAATTTTGTAATGTATTCCAAATGTTATGTATCTTAAATTTCAATGATTTGACCCTCTAGGAAAACCAGAATACCAAAGTTTCCACGCATTTGACTTTCTGTATTTGAAAGATGTTTCACTTCTAGAACAACACACACACACACAGAAGTACAAACATCAGTCAGTGAATTCACACAACATATGTGTAATTGCCTTATTCTCTCTACTTGCCAACTTTCAATTAATTTACAAATAGCCAGTCTCCGAACTTCAAGGATTTCCAAGCATTTTGCCCATCTCACCATGGTATACAACTGATTCTTTTTTCCAATTTAAAAATTACTCCTGACTTCCTTTAAATTCCTTCTTAAGCATTCCCAAATCTGTGGACCATGACAAAGTGATAAACAAATACAACAAAAACAAGATTTTCTTTTCCTAAATATGCCTGAATGCATTGCTCTCCTGAATTTCTATGTTTCATGAGGAACTCTTACGGCTTCCAGAAAATTTTGAGATTCTTACGGACAGAGGCTGGGTACTTCCCGCTGGGTGTGTGTGGTCCTAGCAAGGAAATGGGCTGGTAGTTGGGTCTCAATAACTATTGCCTGCTTTTCCTTTTTCTCTGAGCCTATATTTCCTACATGGGGGCCTATGCAAAGAGGGAATGAGGAGACTTTAAAAGTATTTGCAAAAAAAGCTCTAAGCTTTTGATGTTTCAAAAATTTTTATTGCTCTAAAGCTAAAACCCAATGTTCAGAACATCTTGATACCTGTTCCACTTTATTCCACTGTGAAGTCTCCTTTTGATCAAAATAATGCCAGAAGGTCTGTTTAGCATCAAGATAAGGTCACGCATTAATTAATGTTGAATTACCAAAGAATTCCTATGGAAATGCATATGACATCTACAGCATAACCATAATTAGCTAATTAACCTATCAATTATAATGATTAATGTGATCATAATGAATGTATGGCAAATGGTTATTAATTCCTAGAGTTTCCAAAGTGAATGCATTAATCACAGCTGAATCTATAGTATAATGTGGATGTCTAATTGTCTTTCTGAACTCTGGGTAGGAGGTAATAACTCACATCTGCTTAGCACTTTGGCAGTTTATCTAGCACTTGGCCACGTATTATCTTATCGTTTCTTCATGACAAACTTGTGAAGCACTTAAAGCAAAGTGTTATTATTATACCCATTTTGCAGGTGTTGAAACTAAGGTTCTGAGAAGTTGGGAGATTTTCCCAATATCACACATCTTCGTATTTCCTCCTTTAAATAGATCTCCTGACAAACTCGACTGGGCTTCTGCGTATGAATATTTAGACTAAGCTTTCCCTATATATTCCTGCATCTCTGTGACATAATACTAGCTGATAGTTACCTAGAAAATGAGTTAGCTTGCCATATATTGTATATTTAAATGGGAAGAGAATTTTACCTTACCACCAAGGGAGAAAACTCCTGAGACACCCAGAAGAGAAGGGACTTAGAAGCTGGAGTCCCAACTTCGATTTTCATCCCTTGCAAATCTTATAGCACCTAGCACGGTAATGAGCGCAGAGTAGAAATTAACAAGTATGGTTGCTGAATTAAGTATACCTAATTGAAAACAGAGCAAAGTCAAAATCAAAACCAACTGTGCTGGTTTGAAAGCATGTATGTCCCCTAGAAAAGCCATGTTTTAATCTAAATCCCATTTCATAAAGGCAGAATAATCCCTATTCAATACTGTATGTTTGAAACTGTAATCATATCATCTCCCTGAAGATGTGATTTAATCAAGAGTGGTTTTACGCTGGATTAGGTGATATGTCTCCGCCCATTTGGGTGGGTCTTGATAAGTTTCTGGAGTCCTATAAAAGAGGAAACATTTTGGAGAATGAAAGAGATTCAGAGAGAGCAGAGTAGAATGACATAACCACAAGAAGCAGAGTCCACCAGCCAGTGACCTTTGGAGATGAAGAAGGAAAATGCCTCACAGGGAGCTTCATGAAACATGAAGCCAGGAGAAGAAGCTAGCAGATGGTGCCGTGTTCACCATGTGCCTTTCCAGATGAGAGAGAAACCCTGACTGTGTTCGCCATGTGCCTTCTCACTTGAGAGAGAGACCCTGAACTTCATTGGCCTTGTTGAACCAGGTATCTTTCCCTGGATGCCTTTGATTGGACATTTCTATAGACTTGTTTTAACTGGGACATTAACTGTAAACTAGCAACTTATTAAATTCCCCTTTTAAAAGCCATTCTGTTTCTGGTATATTGCATTCTGGCAGCTAGCAAACTAGAACACCAACCGACAAAACAAAAAAACAAAACACTAAAGGGTCCTTTGGCATCAGGCTCCAAGCTCTAGAAAGAAAAGACACAATTAGGCTTCTGCATTCAATTATTCTCTGACTTTCTCTGGGAAAATTGTGTGACTTTTGGATATGTGGTCCCTCAAATTGTAGAATAAGTCAATACAGGAATGCCAGAGGGTATGGGCCTGGAGATATGCTCAAGCAGAAGCTTTGCAATGCGATGAGGAAGAAGCGGGTCATTCCAGCCTGGAGCTACAGCTTTTGCCCAGGGCCAGAGGTGGGAGTGAAAACTGTGAGAAGAAATGCCTTGCAGGTATCAGGTTAGCCAGAGGAAGCCAGAGGAGACACAGTAGAACAGGAAGGCCAATGGAGAGAGACTTTAACATGGAGGACCTTTAAGACCAAAGAGTGAATGGAGGAGGCCCAAAGCAGAGGGTAAACCTATGCCAACGGCGGCTCAGCAGACAGAGCTCCTGCTTGCCATGTCACAGACCTGGGTTCAATTCCTGGTGACTGCCCATGCAAAAAAAAAAAAAAAAGTTTATAAAAACCTAGGCCAGCTGCAGCCAGGGATGACCTTTAATAACAACATACAGGAAATGCTATCACATTAAAATGTTTTTGAGTAGTAGGTGAAATTTGTTAGGTCCTTCTCTATTTCAGAGTCAATTACTCTTGAAAATATCAGAAGTGTTTTGAAACTGACTCTCAAACCTGGTACAATTTTTAATAAGGATCTTGACAAGTGGCAATAACAGGTTCATTCCAAACTGGGAGACACGATGCTGAAGAGAAGAGGGTCAGCAAACTAGGATGGCTGCATTCACCTGTGCCGCACCTGGCTAGGGAGGCGTTCACCTGTGCTGCACCTGGCTAGGGAGAGCAGTTTTTGCCACTTGAGGAAGGGCTGGAGGTTAAGGTTAGAAACGCACCATATTGTTTGTAGCCATGTTCAAATGAGCCCAAAGATTACTCTGTGTAGTGCTATCTTTTTATTCTATTCTGTGGTTTATTCGTTTTCAAGTAATATTATGTTGTAGGCATGAACTACTAAGTTAAAGTACCCTTTCTGAAATACTATATTTGTTCATTGGCCAACTCGCTGGTTCATCAAGCATTTATTTCATGCCTACTATATTACAATAGGCCTCAGGGAGACAAAATAAAACAGAACTCTACCTTCTATGACCTCTTAGCTTAGTAGGGGAGGCAGATATATAAATGAATAAGTGCCTTTTGGATGTCGATACACTTGGCAACTGCAATCTTAAAGTGTTCATTGTGCATGGAGCAGAAAATAGGGCTCTTACAGTCCAAGCTTAACTAGGCAGAGTCCTGCCTGTGGGTCTCAGAGTGTATAAGCATACTGGGAGAATTTTAACAAAAAATTCTCACCATGCTTAATGGTATCTAGAAAGTTCTGTCACTTGGGAAATGAAATCATGGGTAGCAGTTAAGCACATATATAAGTATTAGAGTGAAAAGCACATGTGCTCTGATCTCATCTCAGCTACTTACTTGGTGGGTTACCTTGAGCTCATTCAGTCCATGAGCATCAGTTTCCTTTCTTATCAAAAGGGCATAATGTTACCTATTTTAAACGATTGTTTGAAGATTCAATAAAATATTGCATATAAAGTACACAGAAAAGTGCTAAGTGATTAAGGTGTCTTAGTCTGGGTCTCCTAGACACAGAGCTTTAGACAGAGCTGATGAGCCAATACCTTATAGGAAAGTGCAACCTCAAGGCAGTGAGAGCAAGGGGAACCGAGAATGAGACTGGGAAGGATGGAAGCAAATAGTCATCTGGCCACTGTTTCAGGAAGAGCAAAACCAGCCATTCAGCCTTGCCGGAGGTCTCCGTTCAGAAACATCAAGCTTCAGAACGGTTCAACAGAGAAAGGCATGGAGAGGATCTTTTCTTCTAATTCCATCTTTTCTCCTGTCACCCATCCATCAAGGTTTGCCCAGCCTGGTCTCAAAAATGTCGCGTTTCCAGGTGGTGGTGGTGGAGGCAGCAGTATTGTTCAGGAAGCCCCCGGACTGGGCTGGCTCTAATAACATCGACTATGGAATCAACTCGCTCCACGGCTCCAGCTCGGAGTATCTTGTTTTTGCCTGATGCCTGGCTTTGATTAAGGGCAAATGCACGTACAAAGTTCCCTGCTCAGCTCAGCCTCTTCGCGCCCTTATGTATTTAGTTTGTTTAAACCGTGTCTCCGATTAAGTCAGGTCTTAACTGTGGCCCTAAGTACAAGAGTGTAATAAGATATTCCTATTAAACAGATGTTGAACCTTAATGGATGTGTTTTGAATCATCAATCAGAATTAAACTTTCAATAACTACTGTAGAGCAAGAAAACATATCACCTTACATTAAACAGAACATCATGGGCTCTTACTGGTTCTCTAGCTGCCGTCTCCTGAGATGAGCCATGTATCAGAAATCAATGAGAGGACATTTTAAAATTCAGACTCCTGGGCCCCAATTCACTGGATATTTTGATTCTCAGATTTGGGGCAGAACTTAGGTATCTGAATTTTTAAAGGCTTCCCTGAAAGTTATGCTATGTAGCTAAGTTTGGAGGCCCTGAGCCCAGACACAGTCAGAGATGGTCATTTGCAGACTATCAATTGTTACTAGAGATCAATGTTTTCCTTCATTCATTTATTCTTCATTCATTCATTTGATCATTAATTCATCCATTCTTCATTAGTTTTATAATTACTGAGCAGCTCTGAGCACAAATGGCTGGACTAGACTCTGTGTCCAGTCTATAAAAGTTGCCAAAGAGATGTTTTTGCTCTAAAAAAGTGTTTGCAGTTTAGCTGAGAGTGGAGAGACTAAGGTTTATCCGGCACCTGTTCTATGCCATGCAGGTGCTAGGTACTTTTTATTTTCAATAGCTCATAAAAACCCTAAGGAGGAAGTGCTACCTCCACTTTACAGATGAGAAAATGGGGTTCAGTTAGTTAATTTGTCCCCTATGACTCTGTTAGTGATGCCGCAGGGAAGGAGAAAAGATGTGTGCAAATACAAAATTGATCATGATTGTAAAGCATTCAAGCTAAAGGGCAGAAAGGGTTTAAAACAATGAGGGAGGTCACTTCCAGCTGGACTTGGCAGACAGGAGGAAGCAATTGGTGGAGCTCTTGACCCTGAATGGAAGTGAGTAATTCAGGAGGGACACGTGGCCACGACAGTCCCTGTCTGATTCTGCCCTGAGCCCCACATATTCTGCACACAGGACATCGCGCCACTCCCCATCTCCCTCCTCCAGCTCCGTCTCTGTGGTCTGGACGCCGTCTTCTCATTTCTGAATCAACTCCCTCTCATCTGTGCCCCAATGATACACCCAGCCTCCACTCACAGGTGCTTTAACTCTTCTTCTAAAATTCAACTGGTTGTGACATATGGTTGCCATGACCCACTTAAAAATCATCCACACTCACCATTACCAGATCCCTTAGCATGACCATCAAGGCCTCCCTCAATCTTGTGCAACATCACTCTCTTCGCTTGTTTACTCGCTAGTTTACATAGTTAGTGCCTATGATGTGCAAACACTATGCTAGGTACAGGCAAGGCACTGGTGAGCAAGCCCCATTTCCTGCCATTGTCACACAGTGTGATAAACTCCGTCAAGAGATGAACTCAAGGTGTCGGGCAACAGAGAAGAGGAGCTTGGGACCTGACTTGCAGGAGTCCGGGGGAGCTTCCTAGAGGAAACGATACCTGGAAGACAGGTCAGAGAGATTCACTGGGTAGAAAAGCAATGGCATTTGGGACAGGGGAACAGCAGGCGCAGAGGTGTGGCAGTAAGAGGGAGCACAGTTTGTTCAGACAACAGTGAGTTATTCCTCATGCCTAGCAGATGCGGAAAGGGTAAGTAAAATGAGAGGGTTTTTATTCAGGGATGTAAATTGGGGTACAATAGAATCTGAAAGTAACTGGGTAGATTGAAATAAATGATCATATTTTATGTTTTAAAAGCAAAAGCCCCTACTTTAAGCTAAAACTCAACCCTACTCTAGCAGGCTGGGAGGATTTGTCTCAGCATCAGTAGCACATATGGAAAACATTCAGCACCGAGCTGATGTCAATTACAGGAAGCAGCCCCTGCATGGCCTCAGTCTCAGGACAGAGTGTCCACAAGTCCCAGGACATTTGGAGCCTTGTTTTCAGGATTAGGAACCACAGTAAAAGTGGCACATGACAAAATCTTGGAGGAACGGGGCTGCTTTGTCTAGCAGCTACATATCCAGAGAGTCACTCTGTGGAACGAGAACTGACCTTCTCTGGGATTCTGGAGGGGAGCTGAGCCCAAAGGGCAGCAGTCCCAGGTTGGCAGACTTCTGATGAATGTAAGGAAGGGTCTTCTCCCCCCGGTACAGGAAAGGGAATCTTGTGCTGGGTCAGGGATAGGACCCAGCAGCATTTATTTCAGTCTCTAGGTCTGATTCTCCATCAGAGAAATCCGTTTTTAGTGATTTCTAAAAGGAGGTGGTTTCTAACATTTAAAGTTGTTAAAAGAGTCAAGGGGATGCTTTAGCACCAGTGTTGGCAAATGTTTTTCTATAAAGGGTCTGATTATAAATATTTTCAGCTCCATAGGCCATTTGGTCTCTGTCACAAATACTCAACTCTGCCATTGCATCAGGAAAGCAGCTGTAGACAGTAAACAAATGGACAGGACTGTGTTCCAATAAAACTTTGTTTACAAAAACAGGCAGTAGTAAAATCTGGCATAGGGGCCGTACTTCACAAAGCAGTTGGAGAGGCCCCCTCTCTGCAATTATTCAAGCATTTGAGGGTTTGCACTAAAATGAGCTCCAAGTCGACTTCCTGATTCCTTGGTGGAGGACACACACTGGTGGAGCTCATACGTAACTCGGTTCAATGATCCCTCTATAGATAAGGAAACTGAAACCCTGAAAAGAAAGGGACTTGTCCCCCAAATATAGAACTAGACTGTGACATTGGCTATCCAGAACTACTATGTTGCTCATTTTATTTAAATCTGCATATTTAAGAGATGGGGGGGGACCACTTGTTTTAAGGGTTTCTAACAAAAGTCTCCAAACTTTGGTGCTTTTGATTGAAGACTTTTCTAACTCATCCCAAAGCCTCCCTCCAATGCGTGTGTCTGCTTGGCTCACTTAGATTAACATGCGCATTATGAAATCCTGTCAATGTCAGCAGGCTAGCTTTTCCAATTTTACAAACGTCTTTTTTTTTTTTTTCCAGGAGTTGGAAACGTCCTCAAAACTGTCCTGAAAGCAAGTAATGCATTCGGTCGTTGTCACCTTTCGTGAAGAACAAGCAGCAGCTTCGTTTTCTGACTTCATTCTCCCTGTGACATTTTTCACACAAGGCTCTGACAGAGACAGCAATTATAAAGACATCCGGGTTGGCACTCAAGGATTCTTGAAGTTAACAAATTGTCCGGGGATAAATAACAATGAACTTGGTAGACTACACATTCCTTTGTGAAAATGCAGGCACGGGGGGGGGGGGGGGGGGGGGGGGGATCAGGATGCAACCAGGTGCAAAGGCTGCACGTTACCCGTGCCCCGAGCAGGGCGCGCTGGGTTGTGTCCAGGGTGTGGGTTACCCCAAGTATTTGCCGCCTCGTGAGTCAACTTGGCACAGAGTTCTCAGCAGGTCTGAAGGGTAGGATGATTTCAGAGAAAAACAATGAAAATATATACTTAAATAGAACATAGCGTCTTGATTTGCCTATTACACTCAAGGACAGAGATGATTTTTATTGGAATCTAATGCCTTTCTTGCATAACTTCACTGCTGTCTCCCCACTGCCCAAAGTCTCTTCCCTCTGGGCAGCCCCACCAGTCTCACGCTCCCTGTGGTCTCGTTCCATCGCTCCTCCAATCACGTATCCTTTTCTTCCAGCTATTTGGGCATTTTGCATTTTGGTGACTTGCCCTCTGTCCCCCTCTGCCTAGAATCTCAGTTTCCCCCTGAGCACCCCAGTGCTAAAGTCATCTTTCCTGTGACGCTTTCTCCTTTCACTTCCAGAAGAACCATCTTCATGGACGCCTGGGGATTCACCCACAGAACCCTAGCAGTTCAAGACTTTTCTAAGGTAGCCTCATCTTAGGAGACAGAGGTTGTACAAAAAGTCAGGCTCAGGGACAATTCCTAGGGCCAATTCCCTACGGTATGTATCAGTCCACCCAGAAGCAGGGAGTCCAAATGTGTATGACCAAGTCTTAAAGGACAAAATAAGTAACTTAGTGCTGCTAAGTACTTACTGTGGGCTGGACATGATTTTAGCCCTGTGCGTATACTAACTCATTTAATCGCCACAACGTAGGATCTATATGGGGTGTGTGCCATTATGTGAGCTCCATTTCACAGATGAGTAAATGAGAAGTAGAGAGGGTCAGAATTTTTCCAAGGTCTGAGGATAGTAAAGATGACAAGTCAAGAATATTAAAGGCTATAGGCAGCCAATGTGAAGGGAGGTCATGCCAGGGGGCTGGAGGGGAAAGGCTTAAGGAATCCCTATGTGGGTGAGCTCATTACCCCAGCTGATTTGCCCTGTTTGATGATCTTTGCCCTAAGGATAATGATGTCAGCATTGATAAAGTGCCTACAGGGCTCCATGCTCTGCACTTTACTTGTGTTTTCACTTAATCCTCATCATCACCCCCATTTTGCAGATGAGGAGGGTAAGGCTGGGGGTCATGGAGTAATGGGCCTGAGGCTGCTCCGCTAATAATGAGAGGAGCCAGAATTCAAACCTAGGTCTCAGCCTGCACAGCAGACTTGTCACCACTCTGCTCTGCTGCCCAGAAAAGGTGCTGCCTGAGACCCCAGACTAGGCCAGGCCAGGCCAGGTGGAGCCTCAAGGCCGTTTCTCACTTTCGGAATCTTTCCTGGAATTTGGTGGTGGCTAATGACAACTAAGGGTGTCAAAGAGAAGGCATCTGGCCCTTCAATCTAGGTGGAAGAGGGAATTAGTTCCACACAAATCGACTCTGTTTTTGGTAAGAGTCAGATTGGCCATGCTAGGTATGAAGTGTAAGTTTTCTTTATCAAAAATCCAGAACCTTAGTACTTCTTAAATTCTGTGTTGAAAGAAGTCAAAGCTAAGGCACTGAGTTTAGCCGGCTCTGATCACATCCCTCCCCAGCCCTCCACTGACCCTGTCCCACTTCCCCTGTCTCAGGTACCACGCTTTCCAGATCTTGGAGGATCCAATACCAGGGTTCTTCTCCATTTTCCCAGGGAATCCTTCTCTTTCTCTGGTTTAATTGTCACTCAGCTGAGGTCTGTCGCCAGCTATTTTTCAATGCTTCACCCACGTCTTTCCCTTCACATGTCCCAGCTGCTGCGCCTTCCCACCACCCTGTTAATCTCCACCTCTGAAGCTGACCAGGAATTTTCTCTCTCGGCTCCTGTTCCTGGGTTTCTAAGTGCTCTTGAAGAGAAATCTAAGTGCTCTTCTCTTGAAGAGAAATCACAAAGTTTGATGCTTTAAAGTTGCTTTTCTCTGGGTGCTGGGTGGTATGGTACAGTCTCATGTTTCCCTCGAAGCTACTCTTAAGTCTTTCACTTTTGGTGGGAATGTGGGGTGTTCTAAATCTTCATTTGTCTCCATAACATACTTTCATACTTTTGTCTTAAGATTGTTGAAGTAAACTTAGAACCTCCTTCCTCACTCTCAGATGGACGTGCATCTTTATTTACTAATTGCTCTCAAATTTGAGCGTGTGTCAGAATCACTGGAAGGGGAAGGGGTTGGTAGAAACCCAGATAGCTGGGCTCTGTTCCCAGAGTTTCTGATTCACTGAGTCTGGGATGGACAAAGATTTTGCATTTCAAGTGTGTTCCCAGATGAAGTCGATGCTGCTGATCCAGGGACCCCACTTTGAGAGCCACTACTTTAGACCCACCCTTGCCTCCTTCACTTCTGTCTCAGATAAACAGAGCCTCTCTTTTTTTCTGTGGCTAACTTCTCCAGCTGTAGACACCGTGTTTCTCCCAAAGTATTTCTAGAAGATTCACTAGCGTTTGTTTCTATAATGGCAAAACATATAGATAAATGCTGAAGCTATCAGACAAACAATCAAAAAATTCCCCAAACATTGGGACAGCGGGAAAGAATTTGCCTTCCTCACACTAGGCATCCCAGCAAATAATGTTTCTTTCTCTTTGCAAAATGATCTGTGGTGGTTTGTAGACGTCAACTTGCTTTTCCATGTCAGTTTGTTATATTCCTAATAGAGTTATCTACTGCTCGGGTTCATATCTTTTGCTGGGCATTTGAGTGACACTCAATCCAAAACTAAGAGTTAAAGAAAAAAGAAACAAGAAGGTTGATGGGGGAGATAGAGCAACCACCTTTGGCAACTGTTAAACCATTCATGCTCTTTGAGGTTTTTGCTCAAATAGGTCCTTTAGGGCCCTGCTCCCAGTTCCCATTGGAGCCGGGTGGGGGTGGGGGCAGCACAAAACCAACATGAAGGGTTTTCTTGCAGAGGCCCAGAGAGCACTTGTGAAGGTGGCAGGAAATGAGATCTTAAGTCAGTGAATAAAACAATCAAATCCATCACAGCCTTGGAATGGCCCCTCATAACTCAGGGGCTGTCAGGGTCTTTGTGAGCACCTAGGCAGTCGTGGAATAAGTGACGAACTGAGCTCTGAGTCTGCTAAATCCATTCTGGCAGCCGGAGGAATATATTTTCAAAGCCAAGTCACATCATTTTCCTTGCGTTCATTTGACTGCAGGCTCAGAAACTATTGCAGAAAACAAAGGGACGGTGGTGGGAGTGTTGGAACGATGAATATTAATGAACTTGATTCTCTGGTTTGGGGCTGGGCTGGTATGGTAGGATGCACGGGCAGATAAAGAAGAACAAATGCAAACTGATGTTTCAAAATGGATGGTCTTGGCCATCTGTCTATCCTCCTGACACATGTCTACTGTGTGCTTATGATGTACCTGTTACCGGGCTGGGCAAAGGTGAAGGACACCTGTTCCCTGTCCTCAGGGACCTCATCATCTGTTGGAGACACAATAAGGAAACATGATGATTCTGTGCTTTGCATTCTCTTATAGAAGGATGGACACAAAATGGAAGAGAAGTCAGGGAAAGCTCCCCAGATGTGACTGCTTCACCAAGCCATCCCTCTGGCAAACCTACAGACTGGCCCTCCTTGATGCTTATTGAGGTAAGAGCTGGAGATTTGGTTAGAGCTGGTACTGTACAAGGCATGGTCACCAGACCTCCTGGTTTCCCAGGACAGTCTTCCTTATACCCACTTTCCCCATTGTTTCAAACTTGAGTTTTGATTCAGAACAAAAGCCAGGTGTATTTCACTGATGACTAGGATCCAGAATGAGGCTGGGAGGATAACTTTTAGTACACTTTCTTGCCTTTCTCTCTCCCTACCAGACACTCCCTGGATTCAGTTTTGAATCAAGAAGATCCCTTTTAACTCCTCTTGGCCACACATTTGCAGTTTCTGTCTGTGGCTATCGAAAGGCACTGCACAAGTAAGACTTGCTTTCGTCTGAGTCAGCACTCAGCAAACATCTGTTGACTGGATTTGATTTAAGGTGGGATCTAAGTCAAGGCTGAATTTACGATTCCTCTAAAAGCACCTCATTGACTTCACTGATTGGAAGAGGCCAGAGCCCAAAGCAAATATTAGGAGGCATGTTCAAAACTACCAAAGAGAACAAACACTTTTCATAACCAGAGACACCCAATTTGGCACTACACTCTTAGACTGCTATTTGCAAGATTGTATTATCACATGCCTTTTGGAAACAATTTGGCATTATTATCAATATCTATAAAAATGTTCAGATTCTTTGACCCAGTAATTCTACTTCAGGGAATCGATCCTGAAAACAACACAAAAGTGCAGACAAAGCTGTTACAACAGAGATGTCATAATGACAAAAGAACCGAATGTAATCAAAATGCCTAAAATAAGAGGAACACCATTAAAGAGTGTTCATGAAAAACGATATTATACAGCTACTTATAAGAATGATGTTGAAGATTATGTAGCAACATTGAATTGCTTGTATTATGATGGTAAGTGAAAGGGGCAAGCTAAAAAATTGTGTGCCACGGTGACAATTAGGTGTCCTTTGAGACCTGGCTGGAAAGAAATATGCCAAAATGGCGATTGAACTTGTGTTTCACTCTTATGAAACTCCTTTTCTTACCTCTGCTTTTGAAACGTTTCGGTAATGAGTTTTTAGTTTTGAAATTTGGAATAAAAGGGAATAGATCTTAGAGCATTTATTTATGTGTTAAAAATTGATGAAAATTGCGAATCATTTTTATTGATTCGTTAGTTATGCACCGGTAGCTATTTCATTTGTATGTGTAAAAGAACCCTGCCTATTTCTGCCACATGTTCTACCAGGAAATAACCTTCCTTTAAAATAGGGTTCGGTCACCAAATCCACTGCTAATTTTTTGCAAATAAAAGTTTATTGGAACACAGCCACCCCCATTCATTTATGACTGCATTACAATAGCCGGGTTGAATACAACAGGGGAATTGAGTAGTTTGGTTCACAAAGCCTAAAATATGTAATCTCTCGCTTTTTACAGAATGCTTGCTGACTTCTGCTTTAAAACATTCTTCCACCCTGACTTCAATAACTCTAGTTGGCCTTCTCTGTATTTGCCGTAGAATAGCCTGTTGAGCTTTTGGAATGGGCAGCTAACAGGAGCTGAAGCAGTGAACTCAGGTTTTGAAGTTTTATACACTGGCATGTATTATCTGATTCAGTTTGGATTTGGTCAGAGGGACACTGTATGTTGCTGGAAAAATAGGCATTTTCTTCTAAAGGAAGACTTGAGTTCTGACTTCCAGGCCTCGGGATAGCCCTTACCATCTCAACAGAGCAGGTTCTAGGTAACTAATTCCCACCCTCACACTAAATCTACTCCACAGCATTGAAACCAAGGTCCGGCGTAGTTTATTATTATCCACCCCAACAATAAAATGGAATTCCACTAGTAAATAGCAGGAAAGTTGCTCCTCCAATGGTGCATAGTCTTACCCCAAAACAACTCAAGTTCATGAGAGTCACAATGATCTGACTCTCAATTTAGTGGATGATCATTTAATTAACAATGCCCACTTACTTGTGGATGGCAGGAAACTGAGACAGGCCACTCTAAGGGAGTCAAGGCAACTCACCCTAAAATACAGTAGAAGGATTTCGGAGCCAGCCAGCTGAATGGGTTCTGGGCACTCCCGTGGCAAATGAAAGACCCGAGTAAAGTCCACTTGGCTTTGCTTGGGAAATCCAATTCTGATCTGAATGATGATGCTTAAGAATGGGGCTGTCTAAAACAAAGCACCTAGATCCCATTCCTCAATGCTCATCACCCATTCCATCCTCCCTCCCTTCCTTCCTTCTCTCTCTTTCTCTTATTCTGTAGTTTCTCCCTCCTTGCTTCCCTTCCTTCCTTCCACATCTACTGGAAAGTCTTTCCTGCTCTGTTAAATATCAGGTGCTTTGTAGGATACCAAGATGGGTAAGGGGCCATTTTTTTATTGGAAGAGATCAGAGAAATGTGAATTTCAAGAAAAGGAATGATAATGATGATGATCTTGATAACTACAAAATATTGAGCCTTATCACACAGCAGACACTAAGCTGAACACTTTAATCTCATTATTTTATTTGATGTTCACAAAATGCTGGGAGAAGGTATTAGCATCAACATTTCACCAATATGGGGGAGCTGGGGCTGAGGGAGATGGAGTGACATCTCTAGGGTCACAGAGCTGAGAAAGGGCAGAACCCCGGGGCAGCTCTACTGGTCTCTTAGACTCTGTCAAGTGGCCTCTCTTCCCAGTGAAGTCCGTGGCACAGAGCATGCTCCACAGCCCCCTTAGCTGGGCTTGGTGTCTCCTGCCTCATACTCCACCGTTTTTGACCACCGACCTATGTGCAGGTGTCGCAATCCCCATTCAGGGGAGCCAGGTCCCTCATTTTTTGTTTTTTTTTAATGCCCTTTCTTGCTGCTTCAGGGTCCCACTGTGGGAAGTCAATCCTGAAAAACTCGGTTTTACAGAGTGAAGTACAGGGCGCACAGTGGGGTGAGTGGTGGAATGCTCACCTTACGTGCGGGAGACCTGGATTAGATTCCCAGACCATGCACCCCCCCCCCCCAAAAAAAAAGAGCAAGGCACAAAGCAGCGAGGTGCCCTTCACTCAAGGAGGTATCTCCCCAGGGATTCCTTTGGTCTTTCACCTTAATTCACTCCCTCTTTGAGATCCAAGGACTGGGCTTTAGTAGGTCTGTCAACCCCTGGAATTCTTCAAAATTTGGTATAAAATATGCACATGTATTTTTGCATAGAGCAGTTCCGCTGATTCTCAGAAGAGTCTATGAAAGGTTAGTGAAGGCAGATCTACACTGCACCCCAGGGTCTCTCAGTGCCGGGGCCACGGGCCCACATTGTGGTGTTCTTAGTAAAAATGCAAATTCCTGGGCCCCAGTCTAGAAGCGGCTGCCTGGCTGGAGCAGTTTTAAACAAATCCCACATGCCCCTGATAGGCGCGTACATAACTCCTGACCTTCGAGGTGCCAGCCCTGAGCTGGTTGACGTTCGAACACCCCGGTTGAAGTCTTCCTCTTATCCTGCCGGGCACTGGGCTTGGCGGGCAGCCAGCGTCCAGCTGGGTCCTGCCCAGGTGGAGGGCAGGAAGGCGGCTCCTTCACAGGTGCAGACGCGATGGGTTTCCCATGCGGCCTTTTCCCGCTGGCTTTCGGTCCAGGTAGCCAGCATGGAGCGAAGTGAAAACTTCCACTGTTCTCAGGGCCTGTTAGGCCTGCCCATGGCGGGGTAACCGGGCACTCAGGAGAGTGTTTCAAACGCTGTGACCCGCTCTCCTTCGGCCCAGAGGCCTCTGAGGCTGGAATCGCGGTTTCTTCTGCTGGGGAGCAGCGGGAGCACAATTGACTTTCCCCGGCCTTCTGCGGCCTTGCTGATGTTGGAATGTGTGCATTTGTTAGTGCTTTGCAATTCCACGGAGCCCAGCAGCGCGATCTCTTCTTTCACCTGCCACCAGTGGGCACGGGGCCTTCTCAGACGCCCGTGCAGACAGGACCGGCCCCCACTCACGTGGCAGGAAGCCCTCCACCCTCTGTTCTGAGGCCCAGGTGGGTCCAGGGAGGTTGTTTTATACCATGAACCAACCCACTCCTCCTCCCTTCCGTCCCACTGGGATGGAAAATGGTAGGAAGGGTAGACAATATCAGGAATTACTCTGATATCCTTGGAAAAACATCTTGAAAATTTCTCACCTAATTATCAAGGCCCAGTCTCCTGGAACTTTCTCTCCAAATTCCTCAAGTTCAAAAGCAATCACATAGAAGCCAATCACTGATAACTTAGTGAGTGTTCATTCTGGGTGAAACTCTCCATCAGGGAAACTGCAATCCAATCCGGAGAGATATCCTAACACCTCCCCTCTCTTTCACCCCCAATTCATTACCCAGTCCTGACAATTTTACTTTCCACTTACCTCTTGACTTCACCTCCTTCTCTCTACAGCCGCAATCCTGACTCCCGTGCAGATTTCCACCTCCTGAGTGGGAATCATTGACCTTGCCTCCCATTTCTGTCCACTTTGTCTTGCTGTGCCCCTCCCCCCAATCCATTCCCACAAAGCAGCCAGAGTGATCTTTCCTCAAATGCAGGTCTGATGATGTCATTCCCAACATAAAACCCATCAATAGCTTTAGATAACCTACAGCACAGAGTACACGGCCCTTTGCCTCAGGGCTTCCGCCAGCTCTCCAACCCTGCTTTCCCTGCCTCCTGCATGCTTTCTGCAGTCCAGCCCGACTTCTGTGCATTTGTAGAGAACACCTTGCTGCTTCTCTCCCATGCCCTGGCTAACTCCTTGCTCCTCCTTCAGATCTCACTGGGTCTCCCTCAGGAGGGGAATTTTCCTGGCCTCCTGACTGCTCAGGAAACCTCATTAAATGCTCATAACGCTTTAAGCACTTACTTCTGTCTATAATTACGTTTCGAGTGATTCTTTAATTCCTGCCTGTTTCCCCCAGTAGGTCCAAGACTCTGCTTAGTCTTTGCCCTCTTTACCATCCCTTCTGCCCAAGTGCCCATCACCATGCCAAGCCCGTAGGAAGCGCTCATTCTATTTTTACTGGATGAATTGACTAAATGAATAAAAGGGTCACTTCCGACATGAAAGGAGTTTGCTGCCTGGATTGAAAATGTTTAAATACCCCTCTCCTGTTCCTCGCTAAGTAAGTCCTAGGATTCGTGTGATGTGAAGTCCATGCAGAGCTGAAACCGGCCTCGGGGGCTCTGTGGAGTGGAAAGGTCACCAAGTGAGCCGGGTTCATTTTCTGAGACAATTAGCCTGATTTGGGCTGCGGTGGCTTCTGTTGAAACGTGTGCCGATTGCTACAAAACCTGTTTGCATGTAATCAATCTTTAGCCACAGAGGGCCGTCGCATACAGGTCCTCCGTCGCATACAGGAAGGCGTCACGCAGGTTGTTATAAACCCTGGGTGCAGAGAGCGCACTGCCCTCCCTGAGTCCATCCTTCCTACATGACCGTTCCCGAAGCCATGCTCTCTCTTTGAATGGGCTCATCCAGGGAGGTATTCTCCTTTAGATTGTTCAAAATCCAATAGGCCTGTTTGGGGGCCTGTGTAAAGGGAGGGTGTGGGGCTGAGCAGGGAGGGAACCAGGCCAAGAAGAGTTGTGCAAATAGAATTGCAACCATCATCAGTGGGCTTGACTGCGGGGATACAGCACATTCTTAGTGTGGCCAAATCTGTACCGAAGGAAGGTTCATTTTTACAAGGCAAAGTGGCTGTAGGACTCTATTACCTGCATGTTTCCCTGCTTCTCCATGCCTCAGTCTCCTTAGCTGTCAAATGGGATAATGGAGGTTCCGATCTCATCAGGTGGTTGGAAGCATAAATAGGAGCTGTCCGTCCATGGCAGTTGGAACAGTGCCAGGCACATAGTACTGGCTCAATAAACAGTACCTTGCTAAAATGCCTGTAGGGGCACTCACACCAGGGACCTGCTCCCACTGCTGACCAGCTGTTCCATATTAGTGGTTATCCATCCTGGCTGATCAAATCACCTGGAGACCTATTTAGAAATGTAAATTCCTAGCCTCACTCAATCTAAATTACCCAGGGGGTTGTGACTGGACTTTTGTATTTAAAAACAAACAAATGAAAACCAACCAAACAAAAAACCCCTACCTCACTCTATTTTACACCAGCCAAGGTGGGAACCTCAGAACTCCAATGTTTAACTCAGAGTTTAAGTGCATGTCTTAAATAAATGTATTTCCATCAGCCACGAAAATAACCACCCTCATGTCTGCTAGTTCACTTTGTATCATTGTCCACATGCAAACATTTTCTTGCAATACAATGTAAGAATTGATGCATACCCATTTACTTAGATTGTTGTTTCATAATCATGTTTCCACAAGTCCCATTTTAGCTAAAAATGTTAATTGTAATTGCATTAACTTCTAGTAACTAAATACACACACACACCCCTAAATTAAATTAACCAGGTCCCTATGTTTGGACGTTTAGGTTGCTTACAAGTTTAAAATTTTTTTCCCACTATTATAAATAATGCTGGAATGGGTATCTTTAAATGTTTTTCTATACTTAGGAGTTTTACTTTGTATACATTCCCAGAATTGCTATAACTGAGTTAAAATGTAAGAACATTTCTATTGTTCTGGAGATCTATTGCCAAGTTGTTTTCTGAAAGAGTAATGCCAAAATATACTCTGCCAACGAGTAATGAATAAGTATGATAGTTTCATATCCTCCTTGCCAGCATCGAATATTAACATTTTGTTTATATTTTTACCAATTTATTAATTGAATGTGGCATGTCACAATTGTTTTATTTGCATTTTAAAGTGTACTTTATAGAGACACACGGACACATACACACACATTCCTTTATGCTTCGTAAACTTCCTTTGTGTCAGTATTACTACAGATTGGATACATGCAGAATTCTGTTCTTTGGATTAACTTTTTAAGGTTTATGTCAAGAATGGACGCAGGTGAGGAGACTGCCACTGATATTCTCTCCTTAGTCAGATGTTTTATGTTAAAGGTTGCTGTACCATGGGCTGGGGTTGGGAAGATGCTGATAAAACCGGGGGAGCTGGACAAACAGAGCTCTCTGCTTCCCAGCTCAGGACCCCCCAGCTCTCCCCATTCGGGTCCATGAGTCAGCCTCTTTCTTATTAGACTCGGCAGCACCCCTCTCCTTGGTTCAGGGAGCCCTAAACATTAGTCATTTCCCCTCATTAACTCATAATTAACAATATTAAGAAATATTTATTGAATGCCTATTACATGCCAGGCAACGTGCTGGGGCAGGGGCTACCATAGTGGGGGGAGGTTGGTGTGGGGAGGTTAAAAGTCAAACAGATTTTCATGGATTTCTTAGCCCATCAGGAAAGAAAGACATTTACTAAGGAAACACAACTATACCTCACCCGCTCTGTCCTAATCCCCTGATGGTCTTTGCAGACTTCAAGATCCTCTCACGGCATTTGCATGTGCTCCACTGCCTGGGGCCCTCCGGGGCTTCCTCTCTGACCAGCATTCCCCAGCCCTCTTTCCCAGCTTTATTTTTTTCCATAACACTTTTCACCTAGCATATTCCTGATAAACTTGTCTGGTTATTGTCTGATCCCTTCACGGCAATGTAAGGCCCCCAGGGCAGGAGCTGTGTTTCACTCACTGCTGTGAACAGTGCCTGGCGTGGAGTAACCTTCTAATAAATACTTGTTGAACGAAATGATGAATATACAAATGAATGAATGGATGGCTTATACTCTGATTCTCACTTTGGGAGGCCCCTGGACAATTTGTGTGGATGAATATCTGTTAGCTGTAGTGGGCTGGGAATCAGGGAACAGGGAAGGGATGATTGAAATGCACTGTCCCTTTAGGGATGCTTTCTCAGAGCCTAACTCTTACTGAGACACCTGCCTTTCCTCTCCCTGCCAACCAATAACGACCACCACCATCCTCATCATTTTTGTCATCATCATCATCATGAATCAGGCTTTTCTAAGCTCTGGGCCTATTCCGACACCTTGTAATAGGGCTCCCCAAAGACTCTCAGGTCTAAATCATTAGGTCTTGGTGGAGGGGAGCTCTGGAAGCCTCTGACCAGCTCATTGCATTCCCCAGGACGGATGGATGGACAGATTGCCAGAGACAATCTGATTTCTGGAGATGCAGAAAGATGACTTTGTGGAGGCAGAGCCTGTCATCCAGGAAGACTGCAATTTCCTGTCCGCACAATTAACATCATTACGGAGGTGTAATCTTCCTAATTGGTTTGTTTCATCAAGATTTGATTGAAGGCTTTTCTCCTCTGCCTCTGTGGCTTCCCTCTACCTAAGGCTCATGAATAATAGGAAGCAAGATGTGTGTGTGTGTGTGTGTGTGTGTGTGTGTGTGTGTGTGTGTGCATGTGTGGCTCTGCTCCCTCCTAAAGAGACCAGCCCATAAATAAAACATCTGGGCCATGTTTGGAGGGGAGAGCAAGAGGGGCTCTGAGTGGGAGCCCACTGATTGATGGAGACAGGAGAGTGTTTTCTTAAGTGAGGGGGGCAGTGATTTCCTTCCTGAACCTGGGCCACAGAGCATGGCTTCCCTGCCAGAGCAGCCAGCCTGGACATGGGCACAATTAAATGGGGGATGGTTTATCCTCGTTTCTTATTTTTCCTGTTTCTTAACCAGACTTCTCTGAGCAGAAAGGAGGATATCTGATGCCATCCAAGCTCTTTCCTAACAGGTTTTAACAAATGCCCATATTGTCATGCGATCAACGAGCAATTTCAGTGATTTTTCAGCAACCTGCAGACAGAATGGGTCCATGCTCAGCTCTGTGCTGACTCGACCAGGTTCCCGTTCCCTGTCTATGTAGGGCTGGACAAGGTATCAGATGGCAGCTGCTTTCCCATTCGCTCACTGGTGGTGGACATCGCTAATCAGTCACGGCATCCTTTCCTGCTGACCCACAGGGGACCTTCTCATTGCACTGCCCAGGAACCCACTTTTGATGGATGAGGATTGGTATGGGAGAATTGAAATCTGTTCTCCATCTCTGGTATCAATGATCCTTTTTAGCCTTAGAGTCATCTCTGATGGAGGCTGAATAAAAAAATCCAAGGGAACTGTTCTAGTTTGCTTGCTGCCAGCATGCAACACACCAGAGATGGATTGGTTTTTAATAAAAGGGGATTTATTTTGTTAGTTATTCAGAGGAAAGGCAACTAACTTTCCACTGAGGTTCTTTCTTATGTGGGAAGGCACAGGATGGTCTCTGCTGGCCTTCTCTCCAGGCCTCTGGGTTCCAACAACTTTCCCTGGGGTGATTTCTTTCTGCATCTCCAAAGGCCTGGGCTGAGCCGCGAGTGCTGAGATGAGGTATGCTGAGCTGCTTGGGCTGTGCTACATTGTGCTCTCTCATTTAAGCACCAGCCAATTAAGTCAAACGTCATTCATTGCAGCAGGCATGCCTCCTAGCCGACTGCAGATGTAATCAGCAACAGATGAGGTTCACATACCATTGGCTCATGGCCACAGCAACAGAACTACGTGCCTTCACCTGGCCAAGTCGACAACTGAATCTAACTACCACAGGAACCATCTCCTCTCATAGATTATTAGAGAGTCAGGGTCTGATTCCAAATGAGCCATCATAGCCTAGAATTTTGAGGGGAGGTCTTTGTCAGATGACCTTCCCTCATCACATAAAAACAGTGGTTTAGATTATAGGAAACATCTAATGATGGGGCAGAGAGAAGCTCTGAAGGCTCTCTGCAGCAAGCAGGCATCAAGCCTATCAAAAATATTTGGGGCTCCTGGGTTCGATTCCAGGCTCATGCACTAATCCCTCCCGAAAAAACCTTGTGAACAAAATTCTCTATGATATACATATAATATATTTGCCTTTGTGTGTGTATGTATAGACATAGAAATACATATATGTAGGGAGACAAAATATATTTGGGACTGCAAATTCCTATCAAAAAGATATATTTTACTATTTATACGGTTGTGTTCTAATTACGCAATGGAATATTATATGGCAATGAGAATGAACAATCTACCACCACACGCATCCGTGAGGACGAATCTGAAAATGAGGATTATGTTAAATGAAAGAAGTCAGACATTAATATAGTGCAACAGGGAAAACTGAGAAAATTAATCACACTAGAGAGCAGGATGATTTTCCCTTTTGGGAGAGATGGTAACTGGGAGGAGATGTGAGGAAGGCTCTGGGAGCTGGCAATGCCTTTTTCTTTTCTTTGATTGGGGGCTAGTTTACAGGTATATTCAGTTTGGAAAAATTCTTCAAGCCATACACTTAAGATTAGAGCACTTCATACAGAGTTTAAGAAGACTTGGGAGATGGAGAAGTGTATCTGTCAGAGTTCACTCTATCCTGAGTCCATGCCTCCACCAACCTTGGCTTGCACTCCTCTTGCATCTTTGCCCTCTAGTTCTCCACATCTCCCTGTGGCCTGCAGTGGGTACATTTAGTGCTGAGAAATGGCATGGCAAAGCAAATAAAGAATCTGGACTTGATTTCACATTTTGCCACGTGGGGGTTGCACGGACTCAAGCTGGCCTCACACCTTGGGTGAACTTTAGCAGCCCTACCCAGGGCTGGCAGGTGGGGTGGGGTCTCTCTTCCCCTGAAGCGTGCTCAGGCCTCCCCCCCCTACTACCTCTATGCTCCAGGTCCGCCTCACTGTCCCCCGCAGCAGGGAGGTGGGAGCTATAAGGATGTCGCAGGGGGCTCTGTGGAGAGCAGAGTCTGAGCAGTGGTTCTAGATTTCTCTGACCTCTCAGGGAGCCTGACTACAAGCTCATAGGAGGTCTGAAGTCCCTTATTTAAGTTCCCAAACAAAGGGGACAATTAGCCTGGATAAATCATCCAAGCCAGACCTCCCCCGGCCATTGCCTTGGACTCCCCCCTCCACCAAAGAGAAATTGAGGTCAACTTGTGAGAAGAAAAAAAATCTTAGAAATGTGAAGTAGGCGTTCCCACAGATCTGTTTAAAGTACACTTGAAGGAGAAGTAAAACAAAAACAAAAACAAAAAACGATTCTGTTGAAAGTGAAAAAAAAAAATCTCTCACTCCCAGAAATCTACCAAGGGGTTAACCGTCCCTTATGGCTGAGGAAATGCCAACACGTCTTTGGCAATCTTCCTCCTTCTTTATATAACCGCACTTCCAAGAGCTGGAGCTGGGATCATCCAGTAATGCTTTTAATTTGTGTAGAGTTGGGAAGAGGCCAGGATTTAATCGAAATTGTTAGAATGGCTTTGCTCGAAGTAGCTGAGTGCTGCAGTAGAGCTGGGCGACGGGGTAGCATTGGGATAATTAAAAGAAATACCTAGGGTTGTCATCGCTGCTTGAGTTATTCCAGGCACCAGGCTTCAAGAGTATAAAGGGGGAATTAAATAGCGTTTTCCTAGCTGAAATAAAATTTTTGCACCATTACTCTTCTATTACACCTCAATTTCCCCTCTTCCCATTCATCCAATAAAGGGAGCTGGGACTTCCTGTTTGTATAATGGGGTTGGGGGTAGACCCAGAGATCTGACTGATTACCAACTGGACCAAGTGCTCCAGGGTGCAATTCTTATTCTCCTCTGGAGGCTGGTGGTCTGAACTGGCCCACCCTCTGGAATCCCATGCTGTGCACAGGTGTGCAGAGAGCATCCCACCTGCCCCACCTCGCCAAGGCAATAGGACAGGGAGAACACTCCAGGTTCTGCCCTCCTGATCCCTGTCCTTGAGGAACCTGCAGTGAAGCAGGCCCAGGGCGGGGGTTCCTCACCTGTCCACATTCCATTCCCCAGCCAAGGAAAACCTGTGCTCCATGGCCCTGAACGACATATGACAAGATTAGGAATCGTGTCCCCAAAAGATTGTGTGATTCAGGGGGAAAAATGCACATCTGTGAAGAGAGACATTCACCTGACTTATTTATATATCATAAATGCTTACACGTGTCACAGGGGGGCAAGCATATGCCAGGCCAGCCATTCACTCGATGAACAAGTGTTCATTCCCATCTACAAATCATCCGTCTCACGTTTCCCCCATACAGCCAGGCCGGTGCTAATTCTACAGTGAAGAGGAAAGAAGGAGGTGAGGCTCCTACTCTGAAGTCAAGCCAGTGAAACCGAGGATGCAGAGTCATCTCGGCTCATACACGGAAAGGTTCTCGGCAGGATTTGTGCTGTTGGGGACAGCCAGTTGGGGTTTCTCTTCCCCCTCGGCACTGAGTCTCATTGCCCATGGACACAGGTTCTATGGCCTTAGCCAAGTACTCAGGGCATGCCATGGCCCAGGCTCATTTTATTTTTGTTCAATCTTAGCTCTCAAGAAAGTGGAGTCACTGCTCACGTTAGGTGACAAAGAGGAGGACTGTGACGGGGTCTTAAAAGACGTGTGACAGTAACATAATATCTGCTTTAAAAGAAAGTGAAGTAAAACCTACCATCAGGGTATTCCTATACTCTCCATTTTATGTGTCGGGTCACTGAGGTTCAGAGAAGTTGAGCTACTTCCCCCAGACCACTCAGCCCCCTGGGGCCAGACAAAGACCGAAACCTAGAGCATTCTGAGGACACGCAGGGCATGCATGCTCAGGAGAAGAAAAGGCTAGAACCGGTGGGTCAGTAGCTTAAAGAGGTCAAGGGGAGGTGCTCCGAGGAGACCTGAGAGTATATGAAGAGAGAAGGACATGAGAGGGGGAGATTCGCAAGAGAGAAGATGGTGATGGGGTTAAGACCTCCACTACCTCTGATGGACATCTCTTCCTTGAGATGGATTGGAAGACGGGTGACGGTTTGGGACACATTTTTAACATTAGGAGGAGCAGGGCGTGGCTATAGGGAGCCCTGAGTGAGGTGGAGGGAAGGAAGGGGAATGGGAAAATAGAGCTATTTACGGTTGCACCACGAACCACCCCACAATTTAGTGGCTTAAACCAAGGGCATCGCTCCCCCCGCCCCAGCTGCAGACAGCTGAGGGGCTGGCTGGGCCTGGGCTCGGCTGGGTCGGCTCGCAAGGCTGGTCCTCTCCCTCTGTGCCATCCCTCATCCATCCCAGACTCCTCCTCCGGGAGGATACACACGGAAGCGGCAAGACCCCTCAGTGCCTAAACCCTGAGCTCACTCCATGCCATTGCATTGCCTACACATCCCGCCTGTCAAAGCACACCCCGAGGTCAGCCCAGATTCACAGGGACAGATGTAGATTCAATACGTCAATGGCAGAAGCTGCAAAGCCCTTCCTTCCCCAAGGAAGGAGGTCAAGAGGAATGGGTGTGGTTGGAAGTTTGAGCTCAGAGAAGGTTGACTAGAAAAGATGAGAAGCAGATTCTAAGAGGATTCAGTGGCGGGATGAAGAAAGGATTTTGGTCAAACAGCTCAGAGGCAGTTGCATTCGTCTGTAGCAACGTCCCACCTTCAAAGGTTCAAGTCTGGGCTTTTGCATGAGACTGTGGGCTGTGGGGGACATAAATGGTGACCCCAACTTGACTGAGCTGCTGCACAGTAGGTGCTTAGGAAGGGCTGGCCACCGGGAGCTAACATTTTGTTCCATGCCCGTGTCTTTAGCCTCAAGGAGCTATGTAGGAAGTGGCAGCTTGAGACTCCCACGAGGGCAGTCACAGGTGTGAGGCTCGTTCCTGAGGGCCCTCAGCTCACCTGACCCCTCAGCAGATGCCTCGCCCACCGGCCGCTTTGCTGGGTGGCTGAGCTGTCTGCGCAGGTGGTGGAATTGTTTTCCAGAAGAATGCACTCCCCCCGGTGACCGCGTGCCGGTAAAGTCTCTAAACTCCTTGTCTGGGGCATTAACGCTTAATCAACAGCTGAAGTGAAAGACTTGGAGGAAATGCAGGGTGGCTCTAAAGGGTAAAGACGGAGGGAAGGGTAGCATCTCTGCCGCCTTTCACAGCAAAGCCTTGGGTTTAACTGGATCCAAGTGAAGGAGTCTAAAACCCAGATCCCTGCAAAGTAGCAGTGCCTCCGGGCTCTGTCCTGCCAGAAGCAGGGACTTTGTATTTGCTGCTGACCAGTTCCATCTGCAGAGAAGCCTGGAGCATGGTTTCCTCATGCGCTGTGTCTGGTCTGGCCACATGGTAACCTTTATCCATTGCATATTAACTATTTATATTAGAATGCATGTTAAAAGTATTAAGAGTATATATTCACATCATACATTCTATAGTTAAAATTATTAATACAAAAGAACACATAATTATATATTAATGATAGGTATCATTAAGGTATATACTCTAATATTCATTAACATGGAGTAAACTGAATTCTCAACACATTTGCTTTATTCACAAGTCATTCCCTGAGCCATTAGATGCCCCTTGCGCTCCACATGCCAAAATGTTGCTGACCTCCTCGGCTGCAGCTCGCTCACCTGGTTTGCTCTTTACCACCTTGTCCACAGAAGCAGATGCTGTCAGGGCCCCACCTGCACTCTCTGGGCCTTACCTGTTGAGAGCACTCAGGCCCCAGATTCCACCTGCCAGCACCTGTGCATCTTGCCTGAGGGCCTCTCTGGTGGCCCCAGAAGAGCTGGAGAGTGAACATCTTCCCCTCCCCACACGGCGTCCTGGGCCCTGGCTGGGGTGACTCTGTCCCCAGCAAGGTCCACTTGGGGCACCTGCCTGGCTCCCACCCTTCCTGACTGCTTTCCCTCCTGTCTCCCTGCCCCACTCCCACACTGGAGCTTCCTGGGATCTCCTCCCAAAATAAACTACTTGTCTCAAAAGAATCCAAAATATGGCATCTTCAACAACTTGATAGAAGTCTCCTTCTGAGCTCCGGTTTCCCTCCTGAACTGTGGTTGATACTCATTTCTTCACCTGTGCTCCCTGCAGGAGAGCTGAGTGAGCATCCTGACTAGAGCAGCCTGGCCGCTGGGACCCCACGAGCTGCTGCCCTAGGGATCAGTGTCCGCTCCAGTACTGGCCAGCGCTGTCAATGGGTTCCGGGCCTACAGGAGACGCAGCCGTTCCCGGGATGTGCATTTGAGGATGGGCAGACCCTGACCCAGCGGAAGCCTCAGAGGGAGGGAGGGTGAGCACAGAGGACCCGAGCAGCCGTGAGGATAAGGAAGCAGTGGGTTCCCGGGCAGCTGCCCGCTCTGCTGGAGCAAGACCTGCAGCAGATTGCTACGACCGTGTGGCCCAAAGGACAGCCCAATGCCCCGAGCCCGGGACAGGGATCTGGTGTCGCCATTTTTCATCCATCTCCACTCCCTGTCCTTGCCCTCCCTCGACCTCACCATTTATCTCTCTTTTCTCAGAAAACTAAAATCCAGCATCCTCTGCGTGTAGCTGTGCTGTGAGTGGCATTCCCAGCCCTATTCCTTCCAGGCACCTCCGGCAAGCTACGCTTCCTCAAACCATTTTATTTTGGACATGCCCTTTACGAGATCTCCCAGGGCTCCTTAACGCGTCGAGGGAAAGGCTTGAAGTCTTGTGCCCGGTATTTGGGGATCTCTACCCTCCGATTCTAGCCTCATTAAGTTCCAGGAGCCGCCTTCTGCCCTGGTGGAGCTGGGTTCCTGCTGTCCCTAAACACTGCAGGTTCCTTCCCTCTTTTTGCAAACGTTGCTTCCTTATCTTGAATTCCTCTTTGCTCTCCCTTTCCATTCATATCCTGTAGATGTGTCAATTTCCACAGCAGAGCATACCTTTTCCACAATATGAGACAGTTTCTCCCCACAATATGAGGGGAAAAAGAATTATTCATAAATAGTCCCAGAGCAAATGATTAATTAATTAACATAGATTGGAAAATATAATAAAATAATATAATACTAAATAGAGTATTTCCTCGGTTAATACACTTAAACAAATTCTGGACACATTAAAATAGTATATGTAATAAGTGAAACCACAAAAAATCCCAGAATAAAATATAGATAAATGTTTTTGAAGTCTTTAAAAACAAATGGAAGAATAAATTAAAAAAAAAATCTATGTAACTTTCATAAGCAATGAACCTGAAGTTAAACCATGGGCTTTAATTTACAGTACAATTATAAAATGTGCCACCATTAATTGTGACAAATGTTCCACACCAATGCAAGGTGTTGGTGATGGCATGGAGTATGGGAGTCCAGCATTTCATGCATGATTATTCTGTAAACCCACTTCTAATAAAGAAAAAACAAAAACAAATAGAATTTCTAGAACAACGAAGAAAAGAATAAACAAACAAATGAATGAACATGTGAATAAAAGAAAGAAAGGAAGGAAGAGAAAGAAAGAGAGGGTAAAAAGTTAGTACTATGATTGTGGATAAACAAAATAAAATTAAAAATTAAAAATTAGTGTAGTAGATTCAGTTGTCAACTTGGCCAGGTGAAGGCACCTAGTTCTGTTGCTGCGGACATAAGCCAATGGTACGTGAGCCTCATCTGTTGCTAATTACATCTGCAGTCAGCTAGGAGGCGTGCCTGCTGCAATGAATGATGTTTGACTTAATTGGCTGGTGCTTAAATGAGAGACTCAAGGTAGCACAGCCCAAGCAGCTCAGCATACCTCATCTCAGCACTCGCAGCTCCGTCCAAGCCTTTGGAGATGCAGAAAGAAATCACCCTGGGGAAAGTTGTTGGAACCCAGAGGCCTGGAGAAAAGGCCAGCAGAGACCGTCCTGTGCCTTCCCACGTAAGAAAGAACCTCAGTGGAAAGTTAGCTGCTTTTCCTCTGAAGAACTAACAAAATAAATCCCCTTTTATTAAAAGCCAATCCGTCTCTGGTGTGTTGCATTCCAGCAGCTAGCAAACCAGAACAATTAGTAAAGGATTTACACCAAATATGATAAATATTATATTCTGAATAAGATACTCTTATATACATTTTTATGTATATATATTCCCAGAAGAAAATATTAAAGTATAATTAAAAACTGAACAACAACAAAAAAAACCCAAAAAACTAACAGCGAACAACAGTAAACATTTTACAGTGAAAAAATATAATTAGATAAAAATAAACTATTTTAGATAATTAAAATTTAAGCAAATCTAGATACCTATCAAATTGGCAAGGTAATATGTATATACATTATATATGATATTAAATCCTGGCAAAAATGTACTGTATGGATATGCTACATATTACTAATGAGTAGAACATCCTAGAAATAAACTTGATAACATCAATAGCCTTAAAAATGGTTTTACAATTTTACCCAATAAGTACATTTGTGGATAGATATTCTATGCTACATTTATACTAGCAAACATCCGAAAGCAGACCAAATCTCTCACAACTGAGGAATGATTAGATACTTGTATTCTATGGGGTGAGATTTGGTTCAGTTATTAAAATGCTGCCTTCCAAGAATTTTTGATAGCAGGGAAGTTAGTCCAGATTTAATATAATACAATACAGAGAAGGAAACATTTGCAGAGCATATTATCCCAAATATACAAATATAGACATATATATATATATACACACATTAAAAGGATATATACTGAAGAAAAGACTCCCCAAATTGGGAATGATTGTTTATGATGTAGAATTATGAGCTATTTTCATTTTATTTCTTAAAAAATTGTGTATATTTCAAATTCTCCACCAGAAGCCTGTATTATTTTAGAATCAGAAATAAATGGGACAAATGTAAAATTCCTAAATTCAGCCATAATGATATCAGCATTCTCTACACTCCTATATTCCACCCTCTATGCATATAACACTGGACACCTATGTCATAAGTGCTTATTTTGTCGTTTCTTTGACATTCCTTGGTCTTGTCTCTCCAATCAGACTAGAGTTCATTTGAAGGAAGAGATCACATCATAGGACCAGTTCACTAACATTTCCATGGCTCAGTTCCCTAAAATCACTATCAATGCAGACCTCATAGGGTTGTTTTGAAAGTTGTTGTATTAGTTCGGGTTCTCTAGAGAAACAGAATCAACAGGAAATATCTGTAAATGTAAAATTTATATACATGTCTTATGTAACCGTGGGAACGTAGAGTTCAAAATCCGCAGGGCAGGCTGTGAAGCTGACAACTCTGATGGAGGGTCTGGAGGAACTCCACAGAGAGGATTGCTGTCCAAAAAGCAGGAAGAGAGCCTGTCTCTTCTGAATCCTCCTTAAAAGGCTTCCAGTGATTAGATTAAGCATCACTCATTGCAGAAGACACTCCTCTTGGTAGATTACAAATGGAAGCAGCTGTGGATTCAGCTGATGTGATCATGATTTAATTCTATGAAATGTCCTCATAGCAACAGACAGGCCAGCACTTGCCCAACCAGACAAACAGGTACCACCACCTGGCCACGTTGACACATGAACCTGACCATGACAATTGTGCTAAAATTACAGTGTTTGGTATCAATCAGCACTTGGTTACAACAAAGGCTTTAGGGTCAGGCTGACTTGGGTTTGAAGCCTGGCTCTGAGACTCATTAGTGACAAGATTTTGTGAGTTAGTTGAGCTCTCTAGGTGTGGCTTTCATCCCCTCCTAAGTGGGAGTCATAGCAGATATCCTCAGCAGGCTATTGCAAGAGGGAACACCAACTGCACTGGCCATAGGAAGTGCTTCATCAGTGGCTGCTATGTGACCATGCTCAGTAAGAGTAGTACCAATAGTAGTATTTTTAGTAGTACTTTTCTTCCTTTGCTGTCCTTGCCTCTGTCTTAATGGTAAACTTCTTGCCAACTGAGGTTCTGGGTTAGATCCCATGCCCTGTGCCTCCTCGTTCCAGCATCTACAGGTGGAGGATCTGATGTCTTTGATCGAGGGGTTGAAATATGATCGATGCTACTTGAATGTCAATGCGAAACCAACTTTGTGGGCTGCTCTCATGGTTTCTTTGGGAACAACCAGCCGGTATGTGGTTTCCTCCAGTCCTCTGGCCTACAAAGACAAGGTGTGGCAATAAAACGCCAAGACATCTGTGCACCTGATCTGGAGAACAGGTATCTTTTCTGGATAATCCCTAGAATCAGAATATTCTTCCATAGCACTCTATTAATGTTTTCTATTTTAGTTATCATGGGACATAAGGATCTATTGATAGAGCTGCTAGCCATGCTACTGGGAGCTCCATGAGAGCAGGAATGCTGTTTTCTCTTCTCAATTCATTGAATTTGTTTAATACCTACTATATGCCAGGCAATTGTCAGATGGTGGCTATTCAGAATTGTGACATTGTCCGCACATGCTTAAACTCCAGGTCAAAAGAGCCCCTTTAATAAATAAATACACAAATAAAAATATAATTTTAACTTATGATAACTCTTTCTTTATGAAGGAAAAGAACAGAGCTCCGTGATAGAGAAACAAGATTGCTGTGCTTGTGGTGGGGGTGCATGGTCTGAGGGAAGACGTATTTGATGATGTGGCATTTATTTTGGGACTGAATGGCAAGTCATCCTGTTAAGAGTGGGGATGACCTACTCAATATTTCATTTTTGGTTGTTATTCAATGGGGCAAGGACTTTGGACCTTTGAAAAAAGATTTGGAAAAAGTAGCTTCTTGGGTAGAAAACCAGAGAAGGAGTTGAGAAAGACATACCAACCTAAGAAGGAGAAAGCTGACAAGTCGGCTTGAAAGCTGCAGGAGACGTGGAAAGAAGAAGAAAGATTTTAGGACAAAGATAGTCTCCCAGGCAGAGGCTACAAGATGACTTGCCATTCGGTCCCAAAATAAATGGCACATCATCAAATATGTCTTCCCTCAGACCATGCACCCCCACCACAAACATAGCAATCTTGTTTCTCTATCACGGAGCTCTGTTCTTTTCCTTCATAAAGAAAGAGTTATCATAAGTTAAAATTATATTTTTATTTGTGTATTTATTTATTAAAGGGGCTCTTTTGACCTAGAGTTTAAGCATGTGCGGACAATGTCACATGACCTGATTGTCAATGTCACATGAACTGATCATGGTGATTGGTGATTTGTTTATGACAGCAGACCCTACATGAAGCCATCCTGGTGTATGGTTTATCTCACGGTGGTGACACATTCACAAAGAAGTACCAAACAAAAGTGAACACACACACACACACACACACACACACACACACACACAAGGAAAACATAAGTCTGACATCCAAAAATAATCTCCAAGCAATTTAAATTTTCACCACTGTGAATTTACCAAAAATGTTGACAGGAATCACATCACATGCCTCAAAATTCCTTGTTACCCAGCTACTGCCTGAAAGCCTGCAAGGGAGCTGAGCCCACTGAGAGCTGTGTCACTTCTTTTCCTCAGATTCAGTCTGAATCACCTCCAGTCTCTCATGCCCCAATCCCTGTCCAAGGATTTCTATATCTAACCTTAATTCCAGAATCCACAATTTGATCTGTCCTTTCTAATATAAGCCTAGCTGGCCTCTCTGGAGCCTTTCTCAGTTTTCCTCTTACCCCTCAGTCAGTTTATCTGACCAAAGGCCAGATCTGGTGGTTTCAGAGTCACAAAGGGCATATTCCATTGGGAAGCCAAAGTGGGGGGTGGCTTATGACAACTCATATGTTAATATCTTTCATCTAATTCTCTTGCTTGTCTGTTTTAGTTGGTTAAAGCTGCCAGAATGCAAAGATCAGAAATGGAATGGCTTTTAAAAACGAAATTTATAAAGTTACAAGTTTACAGTTCTAAGGCTATAACAATGTCTAAACTAAGGCATCCAGGAACAGCTGCTGTTTTAGCTTCTTAAGTGCTGCCAAAATGCAATATAGCAGAAATGGAATGACTTTTAAAAACAGGAATTTATTAAGTTGCAAGTTTACAGTTCTAAGGCTGTGAAAATGTCTAAATTAAGACAAGGCTATAAAAATGTCCAACTAAGGCATCCTGGGAAATAAGGTTCAAGAAGGCTGATGACATTTGGGGTTTCTCTCTCAGTTGGAAAGGCACATGGTGACGTCTGCTAGCTTTCTCTCTCAGCTTCTTCAAACTGATTCCGTGGGAGCATTTTCCTTCTGCATCTCCAAAGGTCTCTTATCTGTGTCAGCTCTGGAGCTTTTTCCAAATGGTTCCCTCTTAAAGGGCTCCAGTAAGTGACCCCACCTTGGATGGGTGGACACACATCTCCATGGAAACCATTCAATCAAAAGGTCCTACCCAGGTCCCACCCACAACTGGGTAGGTCACATCTCCATGGAAACAACAATATTGTATCAGGAGTAAAGAACACGGTTTTTCAGGGGTGCACAAACAGTTCAAACCAGCACACTGTCTATGCCTCCTTTGTCTCCATGCCATCTTTGTCTTATCTGCCCCTGATAGCATTTGGGAGGCTGAGACACAAAGGAGCTGCAGCCACTACCAGGTCTCAAAAGTGCCCCTAGCGCTCACCGAGCTCCCCTATCATTTTCCACCAAAGGGCCTGGTGTTTTTGACATGAATCAATTGAGCCATTTTCCCTTCCATGGTGGACATACGCTTTTGTTTTACCCCAAATGAAAAGTTTGTGATTTCCCATTTTTGAAAAAACTTTTCTGTCAGCAGTGGCGGAAACATAATGATTCACCCCCTAAAAGGTTGGACTGGAGCTGGTTCAAGCACTCCACTGATATTCAGAAGGAGAAAAAAAAAGTCATTGGAAAATCATTGTCTGCTCAATTGAAGTTTCCTTCTCCAAATGGGAACAAGTGGGATTTATCACCTCAGTTGTCCAGCAGCCTGTCCCGTTTTCACTCTGCAGGAAAGTTCCCAGTACCCAGGCTCAGCGGTGCTGCGCATGCTGCTCCAGGAAAGACAAAAGCCTGCATAATAAATCCACTTGGGAGGTGGGCAGAAGTTGGCCCAGCCAAGGATGATGGAAAATGATACAAAGAAATAAGATAAATAAAGGTGACTGTAACGTGCTGAGCCCTTCCCCCTTCAGGGGATTTGAATTTGCCATCTTCCTAGGACTGCTTATTTATCCTCTCAATAAGTATAAATAAGGCTCCTAGGAGATGCTGAGCCCAGATCCTGGCATCTCCTGGGACAGTCCTGCAATGTCATTGGCAGGTGTGGGCACCACTCCAAATGCTGGCTGTTAGTTAGATTCAGTTGTCAACTTGGCCAGGTGAGCATACCAAGTCTTGTTGCTGCGGACATAAGCCAATGGTAGGTGAACCTCATCTGTTGCTGATTTACATCTGCAGTCGGCTAGGAGGCGTGTCTGCTGCAATGAGTGACCTTTGACTTAATTA